>CM044448.1:79000973-79025297 GCA_024363595.1 Xenopus borealis | reverse complement strand
CCACAAACAATAAAAAATGAAAACCAATTGCAAATTGTCTGAGAATATCACTCTCTACATACAGTAATACTAAAAGGTAACTCAAAGGTGAACAACCCCTTTAAAAGATCTAACTGTTTTGGAACCATGAAATCATCCAGGATAGCCAGTATCATCCATGTATAAATACATAAGTATGTATGGTCCTGAAGCTCCTCTATGACTTCATAAAATTCTTATAATTTGCAGCAGGGGGTAGATTGTACTCTTTTAAAAGAGTTTTTGTGCCACCAGACTCAAGGATTATAAAATATCTGCTATCCGTAATTTATTAGCTATAGTTTATGAACGCAGTAACAGTGAACGGAGTGTATAGGCTCTGCTCAAATATATGGAAAAAACTTCCAGTTAAAGATGTTTAGTGAATAAAGAGTGATGTGTAAATAACAGAACCCCAGTCTGTAAGTTACCAGTAGTGATTAAAAACAGCTTAAGTGTAAGAACCATCAAAAAAAAAAAAAAAATAGTTTATTTGGACAAAAACAGCTTAATGTGTTTCGGACCCAATGGGGTCCTCATAGGCTTGTATAATTTATTAATTACCACAACAACATAAGGAGTCATGTATGACTCTGGTGAGCAAGTGCAAGAGAACTAAGGAATGCCAGTGCCTATTGTTATTTGCACTGAGCACTGAATGAAAATCTGGTACTTAGGGGCAGATTTAACAAAAGCCGAATTTTGAAGTAATGGGAGTTTTTTTTAACGTCCATTACTTAGAAATTTGAATTGAAAAAATTTATTAAATTGGTCGATTCAAATTTTTAGCACATTCGATCGGATTTTAAATCAAACAATTGCCCCCCCCCCCAAAAAAAAATATTTTTCAAAGTCCACCAAATGACATATAGTGTCTAGAAGATTCCCCATCGCTAAAACAGCAATTCAGCAGGTTTTAGATGGCAAATGGTTGAATTTCAAATTTTAAAGAGACAGAATTTATACATGATACATTTTGATGTTCAAACATTTGAATTTTTGGAAATTCAAAGAACACTAAAAATAACTTGAAATTTGAATTTTAAAATTCGAATTTTCAGTTTGACTCTCGATAAATCTGACCCTAAGACAAGAGGAGGTGAAACTAGCCCTGTTCTTACTGTCAGGACAGGGCCCCAATGCGGGCTACACCTCCTAGCATTCAGTACCTTGCATCTAAAGCAGGCAGCACTCAATTTAAGACACATTCTGCACATCTCTGCACTCCTAATTAGAGGACAGAGGCCTGCCATTGGCTTTTTGCGCAATGCCCCATACGCTGCCTTTTCTTGTACTTTGTACCTGGTGTGGATCATTGCAAGTGACAGCTATAATGAATTACCATAATAACATACTTAAAGGAAAACTATACCCTCTGGACAATGTAGGTCTGTATAAAAAAATATTGCATAAACCCTGCTTCATGTAAATAAACCATTTTTATAATAATATACTTTTTTAGTAGCATCTGTTGCTCAAGTATTCATTTGGGGGTATAGTTTTCCTTTAACAAAGCTGACAATTTAACAGGCAGCAGCTAACATTACATTCAATTACCTGTATCATGCTGTAAGTAATTAAACTAATTTTCTTCTGTCAAAATAGGAAACCACTTTTACTGGTCTCCATTGAAAAAAAACTTGACAAAGCGTGACACAAAAGACACAATAGAACACATGAGCAAATGGAATGCAGTTTTCCTTTGTATGGCGTATGCAAATTACACACAAGCTTTACATCATAAAAGGGAGCACTGATCCTGTCACTATCAAGCCAGAACTGTGACATTTGCAAGGCTCGTCAGTATGGGAAAGGTAAAAAAGATTTGCTGAACAAAACAATATTCTGAATGAATGTAAGAAGAGTTTGACAGATTTTTTAAATGTACGTATGCCCACGTTTTCATGATATTAATATGCCCTGTGTATCAAAGTGGTGAAAACGTGTGCAATTTAGCACCTATGCTCAAAACAGCTCTACATATGTGCTTCCTTAATTGTCCTAACAAATTTTAAAATTCAAGATAGACACAATTTTATGTTTTCAATGTCCCTAAGCATTTATTAAAAGTGTCCCTAAGTTTTCTTTGAAGTGAAGCCTTCCAAAAGTTCATTATCGCACATTATCTTATTTCCAGCAAACAAAAATTAATATAAGATAATTGCTAATATGGTTTAATATGTTCCAATGTATTATTTTTTGAGAGCCAATTTAAAGGAGCCATACACATCAACGTAAATTAATACTGAAACATGTTCTAGATAAACCATAAAATAAAGCTTGTGTTAAAATGTGTTCTAATGTTCTTCTAGTACAAAATGTATATGTATATTAAAGATACACAGTAAGTATAGATACAACTACTGCTAATAAATTAAAATTCTCCACAGATAATATTTTATGAGAACAGCAACTTTCAGGGGAAGTTCCATGAGAGTTCAGGAGATTGTGCTGATCTACATTCTCACCTTGCTCGCTGTAACTCTATTCGGGTCGAAAATGGCTGTTGGATGGTCTATGAACGGGCAAACTACATGGGGCATCAGTACTACCTGAAGAGTGGTGAATACCCTAATTACCAAAACTGGTCCGGTTTAAATGACTCTGTTAGATCATGTCACTCAATTCCTCATGTATGTGATCACTTTGAACCTTCACACTATCTATTTCCCTTTTTCTAAAAGGCATTGTCTGGGCTGATGTAATGTTTCCAGGCTTTTCTAAAAGCTTTTTTTTCATGCTGGAATGTGCTGTTCAGATCAGCTGAAATGTTATGAATGTTATTTCAGACACTAGAGCATCACAGCATACTTATTGCCTATTATACTATTGTACTGGGGCATCACACATTAGCTTTATTAGTTATTCTATCTTTGGACAGGTATCACTCATAGATTCAGCAGCACTATACTTGTGGAGAATAGGGTTTCTTCAGGGCAATCAAGCAATGTATACGTGCCCTTCAACATTATTGTTCATTTGACAGCCATAGTTACTGTATATAAAAAGCCATGTTTATTAAATTGCGTTACCTTAGAATCAAAGGAAAATATACACACCTTTTGCTGTCTGATGCCAGGATAAAATATCTGGTCCAGCATTAACTAACCATCTCAGAACTTGTGTCCTGCAAGGGAAAGAGTACAAAAAAGCTCCAAGCAGCTCTCTATGTATTGGCTAACCCCACAACAGATCTGTACTGGACATAATTTGCTGACCTGTGTGACGATAAGTCTTGTAGGGGTTTTTTGTATTTTGGTAAGACATAGAAGATCGGAATGAACTGAAATTACGCAGCTTTCCCTCTGCTCCAGAAAGTTTGGAAAATGTGTAAGATGTTTTAGGCACCAAGTATTATTACAGCCAGTATTAGTATTATTTAGATATACCCAAACAAAATTGTTATTAGAGTGTGTATGGTTTTGCCAAAAGGCCAAAGAGTACATTAAAGAGTCCTCAATCAAAACCAAAAAATAGGGTTTTGAGGTGGAGTATCATGGGTCTGGATGTATAATTTATAATATGATGCTGAATAAACTCCATCTATTTATCAAGACTATATGAGTTACATGTTAATATATGCATTTATTTATTTTTACTTTATTTAGAGAGACTACATGTCCCTATGGTAACAATGAGGGGCTACCTTTTCAGACACTATGGTTTACTATGCCTAACTGGTGTCATATATACACCACAAGCTTTTTGAGGAATTCCTTTGAACTGTAATGGTCATTTATATTCATAAATAGGAGTATGCATGGTCCATTTTAATTGTATGCTTTCTTTGTACTGCAATAAATGTTGAAAAGTGGAGATATCAAATGCATTAACTTTTTGGTAAATGTAGAAATGCTAAGTTTTATACATTGTTACACCTGGCAAAGAATCTGCTGCACAAGGGATACATGTTTACAACTAGTGATGGGCGAATTTATTCGCCGCTGGTGAATAAATTCGCGAAACGCCAGTTAAAATTCGCTTAAAAAAAAGAGTCGCGTGTCGTTTTTGACGCGACGAAAACGACGCGACGAACGATGAAAACGAAGTGACGAAAATGACGCAACGCGCGTCAAATCTGTGCCGCGACTCGTTTTGCTAAATTTTTCGCCAATTTGCGAATTTAGCTAGAAATTCGCTAATTTTTCGGCGAAGCAAAACTGTGTAGATTCACCCATCACTATTTACAACATTTGAATTTTTACTTATCTGAATTTTTGCTAATGAAACCAATACAATCAAGCCTTTAAGTTTAATAAAATAAAATTGGCAAGTGATGTTTAATACTTTGCACAGTAATTTTGTACAAATAAGAAATACAGAATATAGCGTGTAGCTGGGCTAATCATGAAGGACACAAAAACACTCCATTCATCGCTGCTGTTCATTAAGTTCATATGGTCTCTAGAATATCTTACAAATAACTTTTTATTTTTACTTTAAGCACCGTGGCTCCTACCGAATCAGGCTCTACGACAGAGAGGATTTCCATGGCCAAATGAAGGAGTATATTAATGATTGCTCTAACATCAACGAAAGCTTCCATGTCCGTGAAATCCTTTCCTGTAATGTTCTGGAGGGTTACTGGATCTTCTATGAAAATTCTGGTTTCCAAGGAAATCAGTACTTTCTGATGCCTGGGGAATACAGGAAATTCAGCAAATGGGGTTCACTGAATTCCAGAGTTGGTTCTTTAAAAAGAATTATGGACTTTTAGTAAAATCTTCCTATATTAAATAATGTAAATTCCTCCTACTGAGGATTAAAGTGCATAAATCAATATATGGTGCTTGGGTTGTATTTATTTCATAATTTCTCCTCTGTGATAATTTGAGTACAGCTTCATAAAAAATTTAACATCGTCCTCCTGGTTGACTGCTTTGAAGTATACATACGGTATTCTTTCAGATAACCTTTATTGAAAATACTACTAGAAAAAGAATGTAAGACGATGTAAAAAGGAAGACAAAGCTACAGCCAATTGGCACCAATCAAAGAATAATATTTAATGTATTTTTGTTTTTCTTTTAAAACAAAAGGCACAGGTCACTTTCAAAATCTGCATGCTGTGATAACACTAAAGCAGTATCCTATGAACCTTTGCTATTTATTACAATTTGGAGTAATACGAAGGCATTCTGATACACTAAATGTGGATTAATGTATTTTTGCACACACAGGGATTGGATAGATAATCACATAAAGGAAAGGGTGATACTTTTCATTACATAGGCAAGTCTGAGAAGCACAAACATTTACCATGTACCCACTCTTATCAGGTGCAGATTGGGACAGACTAATCTTACAACTGGAATAAAGATGAATGTACAGGTTGAACACTATAGATTTAGCAGGGACCGAATTAAGAATTCATGGGAGTTTTCTAAAACTCCCATGAACTCTCATGAACTCAAAATTTGACCAATCAAAATTTACTGAAAATATAAAATTTGTCAAAGTTGGGTGAATACTATGGACCTGAAAACTTGAATCAAATTTGAATTTGATTTCAGTTTTTTAAACATGATTCGAGTTTTTTCTGCACAAAAAATGTCAGGAAGGCTGCAAATAACTCCGAATTGATTTCAGGACATCTTCCATAGGCTAAAACTGCAATTCTGCAGGTGTTAGGTGGTGAATAGTCACATTCAAGTTCTTAAAGGGCCAGTGTATGATAAATCTCAAAAATCTTATATGATTTAAAAAAAAAAAAAAAAAAACTTGAATAATATTTTAATGATTCCCTAGTCAAATTTGACAGTTTTGGACTTAAATCTCAAAAATTCTAATTCGAAATTAAAATTTTCTCTTCAACCCTTGATAAATCTGCCCCTTATTATTAACAATGTCAAAGGAAGCAAAATAAAGGTAAAAGAGTTCCTCTATTGTCCTAGACATAGGAAACTATGGTGATAGCAGTAACCATTGTACTCCTGAATGGAAATTCACCTGTTGAAAAGGCGCAAAACTTAGTTACTTTTTCACTAGTGAATTATTGTCTACGCCTGTTAGTAAATTGGTGATCTCCCTGCGGATTGGATTTCTGGCAAATTTGTGTTCTATTGAGGTCAGGAAACTAAACACATTTAAAATTAAATACTAATTGTTAAGAATTATTGTCTCTTTTTTACCATATATAACATATAGATAAAGTATTTTATTGATTGAAATATTAACACATAGAACTATAAGTGTAGGTGTTGTTTAGCAACAATGACAGTGCTGTACAACACTAATGTTGCATATAATATCAACAACAGAGGTGCCATTCCACAGCTAAAGCTCTTCTCTTTTGTCTCTGTGATGTATATAAAAGGCTGTCACTTCCTATTCACAGTTAGACTGAACCTCTTTGAAAGGTGAAGGGTAAGAGTACATAATTATTTTTTATACTAATTGTCATGTACAATTTACTTATTCTATAAGGATTTTTTAGCAGTCTGTGGAATAATAAAAGTTTAATTAATTTAGCTAGCATATTACACAATAATAACAATGACTTAGTATATGAATATATATAAATATATATATATATATAAAAGTCCAACTGCAATGGTGCACTATTGCTATTTTAGAAAAAGGCTGGATAGGTGCGTTTCCCAAATAGTGGCGGAGCCATCCACTTATTTACAACAATAGAAGATCCAACTGGGCCGCACTCATAAGATAAAACATAGCATTTATTGGAACACGCTTAAAACATCAGATCAACTTATCTGAATAAGTCACAAGTCCATGTGCAAGCATAAAGAGTTCTCCCATTCCACGACGTTTCGGGGGCATTCCGCTCCCTTTCTCAAGCTGGGTTCCCTTTCGGCATGGATACTTAAAACAATCATATTCTTACAGCGTTTTTTAAGGAAAGGACGGAAGTGACGTGCACGGTTGCCATGGTGACGCGAGTCAGCAGAGTTGTGTCAACATGGAAGCGAGCACACCTACCGACGCCCCCGTTGCTAGCCCTCGACCGTAGCAACCACATGGCTCAATCCTTATACATATTGACATAGTTAAAGGAAGCTAATCATGTAAGATACAGTAAATCCTATAGAATACAGTAGTTGACTTGCAAGTTGAATTGTACACGCTAAATTCTTACAAAAAAAGATGCAAATCAAAATCCTGATTTAAACCTTTGGGCGTTAAAGTGCCTAATCTCTCAATCCATTGCACTTCCGCCTTTTTTAATGCAAGGTTACGATCTCCTCCTCTTTTCAGTGGGGGAATATGCTGTATTACCCTAAATTGTAAATCATTGGATGAATGTCCACAATCTATACAATGACGTGAAACCGGCAAGATCCTATTTTTTGTATTGATACTTGATCTATGTTGGGAAAACCTATCCTTAACCTTCTGAGTTGTTTCCCCAACATAGATCAATCCACAAGGACAAATGAGCATATATAGCACATAACTGGTATCACAATTATTGTAGCCACAAATTTTATAAGATCTTTTACTTTCAGAGTCCATAAACTCGGGGCCAGTTAACACATATTTACACTGAACACATCCCTTACATTTGAACATACCTTCCCTTCTGGGGCCCAAAAAACTCTCTTTCCTTGGTCCTTGTGTTACATCAGCTCGTACCAATTTCTTACCTATGGTATTGCCCCTGCGGAATGACATCATGGGGAATTCTTGAAACTCAGAAATACTAGGATAGGCTTCCTTCAAAAGATGCCAATGTTTCTGTACTATCATTCTCAAATCATTACTACTTGGGTTGTATTGAGAGACAAAAGAAATCCTGTGTTTATTCTGTTTTTTAATTCTAAAACTGGTATTAAGTTCCCTATTCTGTACTAAAAGTCTATTTCTTTGAATCATATAATCTGGATAACCTCTCTCTCGTAATCGACTACTCATATTCTCCAGATCATTTTGCCGAACCTCCGGGTCACTTATAATTCTATATACCCTTGACATTTGACTAATGGGAATAGATCGCTTAACTGCAGACGGATGGAAACTTTCATAGGCTAGTAATTGATTATGGTCAGTCGGTTTAGTGAACATACGAGTATGGAAAGTGGACGTTAAGCGAAACACCATAACATCCAAAAATGAGACCTCCTGGAGGCTAGCTGTCATGATAAATTTGATATCTTGATGGACCTCATTAATTGCATCTCGGAAGCAGGCCAGGGACTCGTGGTCACCCCGCCATAGCAGGAACACATCATCGATGTACCTCCACCAGGCCACACTGTGCCTGGTGAAGAGTACATTACGATAGATGTGCACCTCCTCAAGCCAACTCATAAATAAGTTGGCATATGCCGGGGCGACCTTAGAGCCCATGGCCGTCCCCCGTATCTGCAAGTAATATTTGTCCTTAAATTTTAAATAATTTTTGTTAAGTATGAAGCACATCATATCCAGGAAAAAAAATATATATATACATAATTTTTTTAGAGTCACACGCAGTCACACTCTGATCCTAAATATTTCAGTAAATGTGGGTGCAGGGTTAAGTAATATAAAGATATCTTCACATGAAGCCGCATTCCAGTTTGCGGGAAATCATTAATTGAATTTAATTTAATAGATGCATTTTATGCATCCAATGTTTTTGCCAACATTAAGGCCTTTTTCTAGGATGTAAAATTGAAAAAAAAAAAAAAATATATATATATATATATATTACTATATATATATATATAAAAAAATCAAAGCAACACTGAGATTTTCTAGTCCTGCATATCCAGTTTCACAGTCTGCACTACACATGTCTCCATGATCAGATAGTACAACTAGAATTCACATGTAAGACCTGCCTATGCTTTTCTGAAATAAATAAAGAATAAATATCATATGATATCCTTTGAAATAGCTTTTGCATTGACAGGTAAGTATGCAAAAAAAACCACAAAGATACATGCACTGTTAAAGCAGTGCATTTAACAGTGCAATTTGCAATTTTGACTAATTGTTGCTGTATAAGTGCAAGTTCTATAAATGTGCATGGATATAGTCTATGGTATGATTTAAAATCAAATACAGATAATGCAATATATATATATGTATAATCTCACATATTTTACATTGAAATTCAAGTTAGACATGCTAGTGCTGCAAGCATTCGCTAAGTGCTGCATTCTCAGTTGGTAAATTACACCCTTTAGGGGCCATTCTTATATTTCAATTTCCTGGGTCCTTTGGAAGATTTTACTGTATAATTCACATTTGGAAATATACATATGTTACATATGTTTTGCTGATAGGTGAACACTTTCTTACCACAGATCAGAAATGTAGTATTAAAATTATATTTTCATCCTTTTCCAGTGGACCTCAATGACTCGGACAACTATGATGTTGCGCACGTCAATGACCTTTAAGACATTTAAAAAACATTTAAAGACTTTCATATACTAATATAGGTATGTATGTTTTAAAAAATAATAATGCAGATCCCAGGATTTCCAATAGCTTTTAAGGCATCACTTCAAACCAATGTAAATCTACAACATTATGACAGAACATACATACATGTTTTACCAATTCTTGCTCTGGGCATGAACATTACTTTGGGCTTTGGGTAAAAGATGAAAAATGGTAGAAATGTTCTCTTCAGATTGAAGCATTTTATTAAATTTAAAAAAGCACTGTCCACAGTGTTTTAGGGTGAAATATGTCTTTACAATATTTTAAGATCATTATTAGATGCCCATTGTATACAGCACCAGTATTGGTAATTACTCTTTAGCTTTTTTCAACAAGTCCTAAATTGCACATGTTAGTTTGAAATGATAAAATAAGTCTACAAATAGTATATAGATATTAAAATTCAATTTGGATTATTCTATTAAACATATGGTTTAAAAATAGTGAGTCACCACCTATTTTTATATTAAATTGGATTTATTTAATAATACTATATACATCATTTATGATTAATTCCTTGGTTTAAAACGTGAAAGATGTTTTCCTTGCCTGGCCTTGGCTTAAGTGCTATATTAGATGGCAAAGTAGCACAGACTGGTCTCCATTCTATATCTATATTCCCACAAACAATCCTTGAGTATTTCAAAGAGGAATGAATTTGAAAGTTGAGTGTAGATTGGCTTGACTACCCAGTCTTTTTTTTGTCTTTAACTCCAATTTGTGTCTCAAAGAACCTATTGATTCGCGTCTAGCGATGGGCGAATTTATTCGCCAGGGCCGAATTCCTGCGATTCGCAAAACGCCAGCGAAATTTCACAGAAAAACGAATAGCGCGTCGTTTTCATCGCGTCAAAAACGACGCACGACTCGTTTTTTCTGCCAAAAAACTACGCAACGAAAGCGACGCTCGTCAAAAGCGTGTCGCGACTCGTTTCGCGAATTCTTCGCCAATTCGCAAATTTCTCGGCGATGCGAAACTCAGGAGATTCGCCCATCACTATTCGCTTCCAGATCCAGTGATATGAACTGTGGCCTGTTGTCTTTGGACATTGAAATTGCGTCAGGTGCTCCAATTTGGGTTCTAGCAATCATTCCATCCATATAATAATGATGTCTTTTGGATCTGTATTTTAACATATATTACTGTGATAAACTTCCAATTCAACAGTATGGCAAAAATGTGACAGAAAGTAAAGATCTTTAAAAAATCTGTGTGATGTAATTATTTCCTTGAATTGTTAAAAAATTGAGAATCCATCTATCAACCACTTTCTTTTATGATCCCAGTCGGGTGCTAGGGCACTGTGTGCTCATGGTAAAGATGTCCAGTTTGCCACCGATGTACATTTGTTAAATTATATAATAAATACAACCACTTCTCCTTTAATAAATCTTGGTTACCATTGCATGTTCTTGCACACCACCACAGGTGATTTATAGTAGGTTTTAGCCACTCTATGAGTTCAGTGTATTTTTTATTTTTACTTGCTGTAGCCAGTTTTGCTTTTCAGTGATAATTTTTTCCGGATAGAGGAGTAGCAGTCAGTGCAGATCATCTTAAAAATAACATTTTACTCTTGAAGTTGGACAAGGGATTTCTCAAATGCTATAGGTTCCATGTTTGTAGATTTCAATGGTGGAGTAATTTGTTCAATACAGAAATGAATAATCTTTTTGGTTGTCTGTTCCATTAGTGTGTAAATGCAGAAATTCCTGGGCTGTCACACTGTCCATCTCCTGAGAGAGTGACAGCCCTACCAGCAAATGTTAGTGCTAGCTGCTTCTGTTATTTCTCCTAATGAAAGTTAACTACTGGAAACATGAATGTATTTTGATATCTGTAATATGTTGTTTGAGAAATACAATGTAGATTTAGAAGTTTGAGCATTTGAGAAACCTTGGAGTAATTAGAACCACTGAGTAAAATTGCAGAAGCCATCTGAATATTGCCAAAATGCAAACAACCTTTATGGGGCTGGTCCCATAAATGAAAATGATGTCCGGATTGACAAACAGATCTGATAGAGAGAAATTATTCAGAAAATGACTTGTCTCTTTATAGATGAATTACAAGATGGATAATGAACACAGCGTGCAACCTATAGCAATTTATCCAGATGTGATTAAAAAATGATGAAGGGGCTACCATCCAAAGGATTTTTGTTTACTAAAGAAACGCCAACATCTGTAAAATTAATAGTAATCTAACTTTTCACTTTTATCATCATCATCATCATCTATTGTATCATCCACACTGATTTCATCTGGCAGGGATGATTCATCTTTGCCGTTTACGGATATGTCATTATCAGATACAATTTCAGGAATTAATGGATTCTCTATATATTTCATCTCTTTATCGCTAATGCTTTCATGATCTTCTGCAGCGAATTCAGTGAAATGTGATTCCTCTTTGATTGTATATGGTGAATTAATTAATTTTTGAACATTCCAATGCAGCAGGTGAACATAATCCAAAATCAGACAGATTGCACATTGTGCTTTTATGTTTCATTTTTGTTGATGTTGAAGTAAAGGTGTTCTTTTTCTGAAAGTTTTTGATGTGTTGCAACCAGTGTGTTTTTTATTTATGAAAAAATCTGTACTTATACCAATATCTCTACAAAGGGGTCTTGGAATATCATTGGTTGCTCTGCTTTTTAAAGATCCTTTTTGTTTCTTCTTTTTCTTATTGGCTTTTTTGGTAATAAAAGTAGTTTCAAGCATGGTTGCTTCCGTGGTTGAAGACTCATTATGGCTACATGTTTGCAAAACTTCCATGTCTGCTAATATGGTAAATGGACAATTTACTGACGCTGAAGTTGTGAATATACTCGGTATTGCCTATTTTTTCAACTTTTTCTTTTGACCTTCACAAATGTAAGAATCTTCTGTAAAGTGAGCAGTCAATATAGGTCATTATTTTTACCACTAAGTACCTTTTCTGCAAAGGCATTTAGATTTCCAAAATTTTGTACTGTGGCTACTAGCCAAGATTTTATCTTATTTATGTCCTTCGGAAAACATGAATAATAATCCTAGTTGGTTTCCTTTTTCTTGAAAACCCTGTGGGCAATCTCAAACAATGTATTTGGGCATTATGTAAAAATGTAAGGGACAATTGTATTATATTGTGCTTTCTATAGGTACATACTTTTTTAGAAATCTTTTTTTTTTTAACATATGTAAATTTAAAGTTATCAGCATTAATCTGGATCACATGCTAGAGAAATATGGAACATAAAGATGAAGTAGGGCCGGCAAAGTATGGGATACATAACAGGCAGGCAGAATATTGCACTCACTGGCAGAATAAGGCATACATAGGCAGAGTATGGCAGTATAGTAGAGATATATAGTATAAAGTATTGTTGCAAGAATTTTCAACCTGGTACCTTGAAAAATATTGTACATACAGGCAAAGTATCGCACACACAGACAGAGAAGGGCAGGCAAAGTATGGGACACATAAGCAGAGTATGACACACACAGGCAGAACAGGGAGGTGTGGTAGTGTGACCTGATCTCCATGATATCTTTCAAAGAATGCCCTGCAGAACGCATATATGCCCTCCGTTTGTGTCCATATACCACACTGATCGCAACACCCCACTCATGGCTCATGGGTGCCCCTCTGATTGCATCTGACCCAAGACCTACATGCAGGTTAACACATACTCTATTATACTGCCTAATGTCACTACACATACTAAATGAGACTTGTACCTTTCACCGGCATTTTGAAGCATTGTACAAGTCTCTATTAGTAGACGATTTGCTATAAATGAATACATAAAAGAATGCACTAGTTATAGCTTTTACCTTGCACAATTTTTCTCAAGAGGAAGCTCAAATAAAGATGTGCCTGCAAAGAGAATGTGCAGAGCAGTACAAATGTTCAGGAAAAAAAACGTTACAGGTGAAAGACCTGTACATAGCCTAGCAACCAATAAAAAGCAAGCAAAACACGACCCCGACATTGAGCACGGTAGATTAATGAGTCAGAGAGAGAATGCAGAGAGTCAATGATAAGAAAAAAAAGTATAACTAATAAAGAAAACAAAACTCTTTATCATACATATTTACAAAATTTACTATTTTCATGAGCTCTACCTTAAAATTGTGTTTTCGCAAAAGTTCCCCTAACTGTCCAGTTCCATCCACCTTCATAACATAACTGTAATAAATAAAAACCACATAAATGTGTTCAGACTTTCTGAATTTATTTACAGTGGCAGGGTTTTAGTATTAACCACTAAGACCTAGAATGAGTATGTTCAGAAAAATTCTTGAAGTACAGCTTCCAGACTCCCCTGATGCATTGTATAGTCATCTGGATATGATGATGTTCTGTAACTGGGGCTGTGCTGCAGTTCTTTTATTATGGCATATCTTAGCTACAAGTTACTCGGATCTAAAGCAAAATATTTTTAACAACCCCTAAATTTCAACATGAAGACAACTGTGCAAAAATATATATTGAAACTGAAATTACTCATCAATCAGGACCCCAAAAGATCCCTGTCTTATGCCCCCCCGGAGTCACAGGGTCAGCCTTCTCTGTTATGACCTGGAATCTTCACCAATCTTAGAATATTCTAATGCCTATTGTAATGGTTTATACTAGAATTTTGGCTCATTACAATATACAGTACCATTTCCCTTACTAAACAGAAAACGTTCTCTATTGTTAGTATTTTGCTTATCAAGCATGAATAGCGGTACATATAACAGCATCAACTGGCCTTGTAGTAAGTGCTAGGAAATAATATCCACTGTCCTGCTAAAATGGGAAAGGTAAAAAAATGTGAATTTGGTTGAATAGACTGTAACATATGTGCTTTTTGTGTTCAGTTATAACAGTTATAATAGTAAAAATCAATATTAGTAGGCTTAGAATATTTTGTATTTTATTTTTTTCATTTTGCAATGGATCAAGATGCAGAAGCTATTATTAATGTACACAAATGTATTCAATGTATGACAGCAGAGAAGACTTTTAACCACAGATCCCATATTTACAGTACAGTTTTTTTTTTTATTGATTTGGTCAGGTTCCTGGACACAAGACGTTGTTCAATGATATTTAATTAGCCAGATTTAGACAGCACACTCTGTGGGTCACTTTTTCCTCTTTAAATGTATTATATTTTACCTTTTTTGCTACCGTGATCTACTTTATGTATATTTTATTTATGTATAGCAAATATAAATTAAGAAAATCTACTTTGCTTCAGCAGCATTACTAATTATTAAATGAAAGACAAATGGTTCTCAAATAGAATAACTGGATTCTTCCATTTCAGATTATCTTCTATGAGGACAAAACCTTTCAGGGTCGCTGCTATGAATGCAGCAGTGACTGTTCTGACCTTCACTCCTACTTTAATCGGTGCAATTCTATTCGTGTTGACAGTGGCTGCTGGATGCTGTATGAGCGTCCAAACTATCTGGGTCACCAATATTTCCTGAAGACAGGAGAATATCCTGACTACCAGCAATGGATGGGTTTTAATGATTGCATCAAATCTTGTCGTATCATTCCACAGGTAGGAGCAAACCTGAAAGGAAACTAGAATTATGCCTTTTCTTTGATTATATATGCAATTGCCATGTAGGTAAATGATAATTGGCAATATTGTTTTAAAAATCCACTGTTATAGGAAACAAGTACTGGTATGGGATCAATTATCCAGAAAGTTCTGAATTATTGTAAGGCCATCTCCCATATACTCCATTTTATCAAAATAATCAAAAAAAATTATTTCCTTTTTTTCTTTAAAGCAGTACCATATACTTGATCTAAACTAAGATATAATTGATCCTAACTGGAGGCAAAACCAGCCTATTGGCTTTATGTTTGGGACCTGGGGTTTTCTGGATAAGGGATCTTTCTGTAATTTGGATCTTTCTTCCTTAAGTCTACTAGAAAAGGTTTAAATATGTAAAAATTTCGAAGTTAAAAAAACTTCAAAATACGAGCAACCGAGGTCGAATAGTTCTGTTTCCGTGTGAATTTGAATCGAATGATTAGCGCATTCGATCGAATTCGATTCAAAGTATTTGCCCCAAAAACCTTCGACTTCTCAAAGTCCACCAAAAGACTCCATATAGGTTATAGGAGGTCCCCCATAGGCTAAAACAGCAATTCGAAGGTTTAAGATGTTGAAGTTTTTAAAGAAAAAGTGAATGATAAATTCTAATTTATTCTTATCAAATTTTTTCAGTTCAATTTGAAATTGATTAATTCGTATCGAAATTTTTTAAATTCGAATCAAATTTTTTTCTATTTGATAGTCGAAGTGCCCAAAAAATACTTTGAAATTCAAATTATCCTTTTGACCCTTGATAAATCTGCCCCTAATTAAACCAAATAACTGGTTCTGCTTCCAATAAGCATTAATTATATCTTAGTTTGGATCAAGTACAAGCTATTGTTTTATTATTACAGAGAAAAAGGAAATCATTTTAAAAAATTTGGAGTATTTGAATAAAATGGGCTCTGTGGGAGACAGCCTTTCTATAACGGGTTTCTGGATAACAGATCCCATACCTGTAGACCTAAGGTATAAAGATCTTACGGAAAGATCCATTATCTGGAAAACCCCAGGGCCTGAGCATAACAGGTCCTATAACTGTAGTTACCATTTGTTTTAAATAGTGTATGTACACGTAGTTAGATAAATATCTCTGTCTGCTGCTTTGCAGTAAAATGCATATGTTTAAAAAGCCATATAGTAAAAAAAATCTAAAAGATAGCTTTCATTTTCATTGTTGCCCTGCATTTATATAGGTTTATATAAAAAATAAATGCAAAGCATTTTATATAAATACTAATACAATTTTTATTGTGTTCTACACAAGCCATGGAGCTGGCCATATTACTGAAAAATCTGACTATAATATATTTTCTTTTGTTAATTCAGCAAAGAGGAGGCCACAAAATAAAGATCTATGAGAAAGAAGACTTTAGAGGGCAAATGCTAGATATGATGGAAGATTGTTCAGCCGTCTTTGACCTTTTCAAATATCATGACATCAACTCCTGTAACGTGATTGAGGGGCACTGGATCTTTTATGAGCAGCCCAACTACAAAGGAAGGCAATATTACCTGAAGCCTGGTGAATATAAGCGATTTAGTGACTGGGGCTCTCAGAGTGCCAGAGTCAGTTCATTCAGAAGAGTCCCTGATGTCTGCTAAAATGACCAAACAAGTAATAATCCTTTTCTCCCATGTCAAGGTACAATAAAGAACTTCATTCAGCTCATACAGTCTATGCAGTATTTTATTTTTGACAAAAAAAAAAAGAAAAATATAAATTTAATTAACATTTTTTCTGCACACACAATAACTAAAAAAAAGGCTGCCTATAGTTGATTCATATAAATAAAATGTTTTGGCATTAGAATCTTATAAAAGCACTGTGAAACAAAGACAGAAATCTTGGTAAATTGTTCATAAAACAAATGTTTAATTAAATAATGATCTAATTCATCTGGGAGACTCTTAGCTTTTCCTCTTCTGAAGAGGTTCAGCAGGTCAATGCAAGTACATTAATTCCATGTGACTCATTAAAGGGCACCAATCATAACTAAAATAATTTACTAAGTAAATACACTATGTGAAATTTCAAGAAATCCAATTTTTAAAACAGTTAGAATTGTTTTTATAATGTAAATCAGTTCACTATACTGTACCTTCTGCAAAATCTCGCCTATCTCCACTGCACTTCTAGTTGAGGCAGGCAACTTGGATTTCACTGACTCCTCCTACCTATGACTTCACAGCCAACTGCATCTCTGAAATCTCTCACATGCTCATCTGAAATTTCTTGGTTGCCTAATAAACCTTCTAAGCTATTTTGAAATCTGACAAACTTCTGTGTTAGCTGCTGTTCAGTAGTGCCGCCACCTTCTGGCAGTTAGTGTGGGCCCTAACTGCCAGTTGCATAATGACATTACCAGCAGAGGACAAGATCGGCAAATCTTGTGATACTTCTAGTAGAAGAGTTTACTAAAGCTAAGCATTCTTGCTAGAATACTAAGGGCAGTGCTACAATCTGAGCATGCTTGTGAACTCATTTGCATGCTGTAGGCACAGTATGGGTTCCCTTAGTGAAAGAGCTCATTTGACAAAGTATGGGATGCTGTTTTCTTTAAAAAACTGTATATGTAGTTTGATTAAACATGTTTTAGGTTTTACTGGTCAGATTGTTAATATGTGTTTGATTTTGGCTGTGATTGGTGCCCTTTAATAAGAAATTTAATAGACAGTTAGGAATATGTTTCTATCTAGCATAAATAGAACAGAGTCCCCAACCTTTTTGTATCTGTGAGCCACATTTAAATGTAAAAAAAAGTTGGAGAGCAAAATGTTCACGGGGATGCCAAAAAATGGGCTGTAATTGGCTGCTGGTAGCCCCTTTGTGGACTGGCAGCCTACAGGAGGTTCTGTTTGGCAGTAAATATTTATGCAACTGAGGC
Organism: Xenopus borealis; assembly: GCA_024363595.1. NCBI lineage: Eukaryota > Metazoa > Chordata > Amphibia > Anura > Pipidae > Xenopus > Xenopus borealis. The sequence continues at coordinate 79,007,398 of CM044448.1, read as the reverse complement.
AGGTGTCACTTCGCTAGTGAAAGAGATAGATGCTAGCGGTCATTTGCACTCTATAACCAAGCAACTTTTTGCTCTGACCAATGGACGTTACTCTGCAAATTCAATAAAGTGTGGATTTTACTGAACGTTACCTCTTTCGCCAGACTTGCCTTCACGAGCTCAGACCATGCGAAGTGCAATGGAGTGCATAGCTCTTCCTCAAGCTTCAGTTACTTACATTATATTCAGTGATTGAAAAAAGCATCATAAATCAAATAACGCAGCCTTTTTTCAGGGTGATAGCTAAAGTACTAAAAATATTTTTCTGTAACCAGTTTCCCCCATACATGTTCTAACATATGGAGCATTAATTATACAGTGGGCTCATGTGTAGGGCATTATCACACCTCTATTGTCTTTATTAAGCTTCCCTAGACATGTGTAATTCCCAGTGGAAAGGTAATGTCCATTCAACTTTAAATTTCCTGTTGTATGCAAATCAACCTGAGCACAAGACTCTAGCAAATTTGCGCTAGGCAGAAATGAAAATTCACCCGCGTCTGTCAGCCAGGATGAAACTTTGCCTTTTAATAAATAATTGTTGTCTGAGCGAATTTTCGCCTTGCAAAGACTGGCACATCTTCACCTGCCCTAGTAGTGTAAGTCAGTTAGGGTTGAGCTAAAAAGAGCAGTTTTGAGCTCTAACATCATAGTGGAAGTTTTGGAAGTATCTCTCCCATATTGCCTGTAGTGTAGGTATCCAGTGGCAAGGGAATCAGGATAGAGGATTTCCCTGAGGGGATCCAGGTCACTAAGGGGTTTGTTACAGAGGTGAAGTGAGATGCCTGCTAAGTCTGTCTGAAGGGAAGTGTCAGCCTGTGTTAAGCTAGCCATAGACTCAAAGATCTGATCTTTCGATTCCTCGAATGATCGGACTTCCCCATCTCCGGACCTGCCACTAAACTTGTTCAGCCCCTGACAGGGATGGTACGAAAGTTGTGTCCGACAGAACCTTAATTTGCACTTAAACAATATATATTCATTTTTAAACTACAAGACTATTTATAAATATTATTTTAATAATGTAATGTCTAGAAATTATGCTAAATGATGCTGAGAAATATCACGTCATTCTGATTTTGTTTAAACAAAAACATTTTATTTTATTAATAGTCAGCTACTCAGTCGAACTCTAGCAAAGGTGAGCAACAACTGTATAATGTTTCGGACGTAGGAATATCTGTTTATTGAGAGAACAAATCTGTGTATTAAAGACAATGCTTATTTGAAGTATTATCCACTTCAGTTTCACAATTTCTATCATATGAAACAGCAGAGAGGCCTGACAATTGGATTCACAATAGATTAATCAGCACAAAAACAGTACAGTTTTACAGATTCTCATGTTCTCACACTGGACGAGCTCTGCTGTCTGGATTAGTGTGCTGAATGCACAATATTAATCGATGTCAGCAAAAGTTTTATGTGACCGTTCAAATAGCAGACTATACAATTTCTATGATGAAGCCAGAAGATCACTCTCATGCAAATTCAGTATGCTATGTATTATTAAAAAAAACAACTATATAAATGTAGATACCTGTCTTTGGAATGATACTGTAGCTTGATTATGTAGCTCGTAAATAAACCATAATGGGAACAGTCATTCACCATGTTCTGAGGCATTGAGATTGAGCAGTCAATTACATGCCACTGCACTCCTCAAAATTCCCCTTTCCTCCTCAAGTTCTATAATTGTGTGGGGCAGTGAGATGTGTTCGCCTTAGTCACTGGGCCGCAACATGTAGCCCCTGTGGTGTGTGGTTTTGAAGAGTGACGCAGTGAATTAGCCCCAAGTTATATAAGACATCAAGCAGCATATATACAGACCAGTTCCGCAGCACACGTGAGTTGCAATATTCTCCGCGGTTGCAAAATGGTACTTAGCTCCACTCTCCGTCGCTTGTTTAAGCGTAGGGTCCCATCTCAGCAGGCGGCGCCGCCAGCTTCACCTCGACAGCCTGTTTCGCTACCACCGTAGCTTTGTCAAGGCGTCGCGTCATTTTTGGGGCGTCGCGTCAATTTTCGCTGGCGTTTCGCGAATTTATTCGCCAGCGGTCAATCGCGGGAATTCGCCGCGAATTCGCCCCTGGCGAATAAATTCGCCCATCACTAGCTGTGACCACAAAATACATATAGACAAATACAAGAGGTCCTCTGCACTCAATACATTTTTTGACCACCTAGTTCGCCAGATCAAAGCTACCGATCTGTATCTCTTTAAGGAGCAAATTGTATCCATCTGTTTCCACTTTTGTTACGACGTTATTAGTTAAGTGCAGTATTTGAGTGAACACTGTAACCTAGAGCCTTGCTTTTAAAACAGCACTATCCTTTGTTGAAGAAATGGTGCTCCGGCTCCATAACTTAGTCTGCAATCTCATTTTGTCCAAATTCAGACATTCAGATTTACTATTGGTCAAATTTTGAATAGAAAAAAATTCGAAATTCGACCATCAATTTTTTTTTAGGACATTTTCGATTGAATTCGAATCATTTATCTGATGATCTGTTTCTGACTGCCATGTCTCTAATGCAAGTTTACTTTCACCCTCTTTCACTTTGTACAAATACTGTGGCTTGCTTCACAAACATCTTACTTAGTTGTCACAGTGACATTTTTTTGTAGTGACATTTTTTCTCAGCAACATTTTTACAGCAAGTACTCAGGATTGCACTTGTAAAAAAAAGTTGCAGCAACTTTCTGTTAAAAAAATATTGGGGTTTTGGCCATTTTCGATTGAATTCGAATCGAGCGATACGAACGATTTTAAGCAAGAAAATTTGATTTTTCCATGACTTAAAAAATTTCTCAGTAAAGCTTCCAGGAGGTCCCCCATAGGCTACAATGGCAATTGGCTGCTTTAGGGTGGTGAATAGTCAAATTAGAAGGAATTTAAAGAGACAATATTTTGAAATTCGATTCTATATTCTAAAAATTCGAATTTTAATTGAAAATTCACTTTGACTCTTAGTAAATTTGCCCCTCATCAGTTACATACATTAGCACCACCAGCTTGTCTGTGATAATTGCTCTCACAGAGAGTCCAATCCCAGTAATCCGTTGGAGCACAGAGCAATGTTGCAGTAAGCGGATATCCAGGTTCCAGGCTTCTCCTTCCTCTCTTTGCCAGATTTAATAGACTGGCCTCATACACCAATACCTCCACGTGGCCAACAACTCCACCGTGTCAGTAAATCAAAATAATAAAGGAAGGAGAACTCCAGCAGACTCTCCAGGTTGTGATTACACAAATGTAAACCACATATGAAATAGATGTGTGCGCTGCCATTATTTAATTAATACAATTATGATTTCGATTTATGTTATGAAGAAGCTGAGCCAAGAAGCCCTCCGGCATGCCAATACCCATTACACATACCTGTTCCTTGCTCTACAAGTCCATCTGAAGATCTGCTTTTGACTGCCAGGTCTCTAATGCAAGTTCACTTTCACCCTCTTCCACTTTGTACAGTCACAGTGACATTTTTTTGTAGTGACATTTTTTCTCAGCAACATTTTTTACAAGTATGTGGGATTGTACTTGTAAACAAAAGTAGCAGCCACTTTCTTTTCAGGAAATATTTTGCACGTCTATGAGAAATTTGTCACTGTATTTTTTTTACGGCAAAATTACATATATAAGCATATGTATATATGTAATGTAATGTTTTAAGAAAAAAAGACTGTTCTAAGATAAAAAAAGACTTTGATTCTTATTGCACTGATCTGACCTATAGCCAATTCTTTTATAGTACTTGCAAATTTCCAGTACGGTCTAGAGCACAGACAGGTTTTTATAGAAAACTGAGCATCTAATGGATACCATTGTAATGTTTCTACCGACAGCAATACAATATATATTTAATGTGCTTGCATTTCTCTTTTGAAAAACTTTCTTTACAACGGATTGAATAAATTGCCTGGATAATCAAGTATTTGTTCTATGGAAATGCCACAGCAAGCATTATAACAGTTGTTCATTGAAAAACAAAAACAAGCTTTTTGTTTATCTAGCACCGGATTATTCAATATCATTTAAAAAAATATGCAAACCAAGGCATTTGCAATACCTTTATAAACAGCGACACTAATATATTGGATTTAGCTGCTGAAAACTGTTCATGATGGGAAAGGTATGAGAAAATGGAGTTTCTTTGAAATACTTAGATTATTCTGATGATAATGGAAGAGATTGCTCATTATTTAGTAATAAAACGATCACCTTATAAGCTTTTAGAGACTTATTTTCCATTTTTAAGTGATGCTAATCACTTTACACTTTGCTTTGTTATTATTTTACACCTTACATTGAGCCTCAAGTGTACTTCTAATAGACTTACACTAGGGGGTACATTATCATCTACTGTATAATAGCTATTCATTTGCAAAATGTTAGCAATATCCGCTGAAAACACATTTCTTGTAAGTAATCATCATGAGAATGTATAATATTTGCAGAAAATGAATCACATTTTTATTACAAAACAGATCATCTTTTACGAGGACAAGAACTTTCAAGGGCGATCATATGAGTGCAACAGTGACTCAGTTGATCTCCACTCATTCTTCAGTCGCTGTAACTCAATTAGAGTTGATAATGGAAACTGGATGCTGTATGAGCACCCCAACTTCAAAGGGCACCAGTACTTTCTGAAGAGAGGTGACTATCGAGATATCCAGCAATGGTCAGGACTCAATGATTCCATCAGGTCCTGCCGGTTGATACCACAGGTAGGATATCTGTGGAATGTTTTCTATTTAACACAATTTGTTCCATACCTATAAATAACTGTATCAGTTTGAGTCCTTTATGTATATACCAAAACAGGCTGAATAAACCCAGTTATGCGAACATAATAATCTGCCATTAGTATTTTCAGTATCAATATTATTTTAGTTAATTGTGCTATTTTGCATTTCTTAAGGAAATATGTTATTTTACAAAAGATTTTATATAGCTCAATAATTTTTTTTTAAACAGGAACGAATGCATTCTTTTTTCCTTTATTTCTTTATGTTGAACTATTATTATTAATAACATTTATTTATATAGCACCAACATATTTTTCAGTGTGTGTTCTATGTATTCTTTCTTTGCCTATCCTAAGAATCGTGGAACTTTCCGGATCAGGATCTATGAAAAGGAGGATTTTGGAGGCCAAATGAAGGAATTTACTCAAGACTGCCCTAATGTCCAGGAACAGTTCAGATTTAATAATATCCACTCATGCAGCATCCCTGAGGGTCAATGGATTTTCTATGAAGAGCCTAACTACAAAGGACATCAGTACTACCTAAGAACTGGAGAATACAGAAGATTTTCTGAATGGGGTTCTAGCAGCCCCAAAGTGGGTTCATTCCGAAAAGTCTTAGACTTCTGCTAACATGCTAATATAATAAAATAAATGTTTTGGGCAAACAAAATCAATTTCGTCTTTTTTTTTTTCTATTTTATAACAGGAAACCAGTTTGACTGGTTTGATTTTGAATTTGTACTGTGACTTGGTACAAATTGGTTAATAGTATTCTATTAAAGTTTCTATTTCCTATTAAAATGTTTAAAAAAAAATCTTCAGAGTGTTAAAATTTCATTTAAAGACTAAAATGATCTATGTTTATCATCTATAATCCTATGGTAGATACTAAATGAGCTATGTAAGGTCAGGGTTTGCATAATTCTGCAAGGTAATATAATCTAAATGTTAAGAGGCAATGTATATAACACATGGCAAGTACAGTATATTACAGAGGAGCATAACTGCAAAACGATGTCATCTAAATCATGCATATGTATACTGTATATAGTATAGTACCTAGTATATTATACTAGTATTACTGTACATAGTATATGGTTATTGATACTGAAGAAAGGTAACAATTTAAGCTAAAAATATATTTAACACTAGCAATTAAAGGGAAAATGTATCAACAGAAAGAGAAAGATGGCTTCTGAAATAAGTATATCTGATATAAGTTTACAGAACTGACTTCTAAATCATAAATGTAAAAAAGTGATTCATTTTTAAATTTGTAGCAGACTCAGACTAATGCAAAGCAGGTAGCTAAGATGATCTTCTTGGAAAATAGCCCTAATCACCAGTAGAGTAGGCCTCACAGCAAAATTAATTTAGGCCCCCAAACATTGTTAAGATGCCCTATTTTACCAATATATATTTCAATTACTTATTAATTAATAAGTAATTGATAGCCAGTACAGTCAACAGCTCTGATCTACAGTAGTAGCGCTATTGTTTATGCTTCTCAAAATTTAAAGGGTAATCAGATAAAAGATTTATTGATCTATTTTGTTACAAATGCATATTGTCAGGCTCTGCTGGGATTGGAGCCGGGGACCTTTGGGTTTCTGGCTCAATGCTCTGTC
>CM044448.1:78949933-78983700 GCA_024363595.1 Xenopus borealis | reverse complement strand
AAAATTCTCCAAAATACAAAGTTAAGATTTCCAGTAAAGTATTACTTAAACAATCAAGTCTTTATATTTACATGGTTCCTTTACTTTGTAAAATCAGTCCTTTGTACCTGATAATATGTAAGCTAGTGTGTAATAGGATGGAATGTTAATTGGTTAATATAAGTGTGTAATCAATGGTTAATATATATGTTCAGGTCTGCTACTAGGGGGAGCTAGAGGATAACACTGGTGAGACACAGCAGCAGTAGAGTCATCCCCTGGGAGAGGGACTGAACATAGGGAACATGAAGCCTAGTGGATGTATTAGTACAATTATTAGTACAATTATTATTAGTATAAATTAGAGAGGCAGCCAGCATGGGCAGCTAAGGCCCCAACAGGAGTTAGTGTGCATAGTGTTCCCGAAGGCAATCCCACCAGCCAAGTTTTAAGAGGAAAGGCTAGATCCAGAGAAAGCTGACCAGGGCCCAAGGGGTGTGCCTGTGAGCATGTGTCCCCCTGGCAATGTGCAATTACAGAACAGGTTATATGACAAGCCAGGAGATTGAGCTCTGTCAAAGTATCACTGCTTGCATTGGAAGGCCATTACAATAAAGAGATTGTGTTTCACTTAAACTCCCTGCATTGCTTGTTTTACTTGAGGTTCCCCCTGCTGGAACACGGTTAATAACGAGTAATAAAGGGTAATGGTGGCCATACATGGGCAGATAATGCTGCCGATATTGGTCATTTAGACCAATTTGACAATTTATCTGCCCATGCATTCCGACGGGTCTTCCTGACTGATATCTGGCCACGATATTGATTGGAAAGGTTTTCTCCCGACTAACCCGTCGGAGCCCGTTGCTCTTGTCATAATCCGATCGTTCGGCCATATGGTCGAACGTTTGGATTACCCCTCAATATAGCCCTGCCGTTAGTGGCATATTGGGTAAAGATCTCTGCATCTATGGGTCTATAATACAAGGGTTTTACTTGTCCATTCTGACCAGGTATTTTGGTGTTAACTCATTAAGAATATACAGAATACAAAGCAATTCCATTAGTTATTATTTCAGTCACTTAGCTGAAAAAGACTGCCATCTACTGTTCATTTGAAAAGACATTGTACTGAATACAATACAATGAGCCAAAACCACAAAACAAATTCTCAAATCTAAAAAAAAATAGCTTGTGAGTCTTTATTAATCTGAGCAAAATTCCTATGGAGCTGTAATATAAATCAAGTAAATGGATTGGTGGCCAATGGCATTGAAAAGTTTCCAAAGCAGAAGGATTTATGAAACAACTGAAAAATAGATCAAATACACAATTCCTATGAGTGATAGTTGACTATGCTATGCTATAATCCTTTATTTGTGCTGTATCCCTTTACTTGCATGGCACAGTGCAGTTAAAATCCTGCTACATAGCAACAGCCATGATACAATATGGCAACAGTTTGCGGCTGTTTTGACTTTGGTATACTTTATAATAAATAATATAGTAAATGGTGTTAGAACATCAAACATTTACATAATAATATTTGGCATTTAAAAAAATAAGGACTGCTCCTTGGTATCCTACGATTCACGGTGCACACAAACAGACCTAATAAACCCTACATGTTGGGTCACATGAGCAAATTAACAGACAGAGTTCTGTCCTCCACACTTCTTCCTTGTTTCCTGGTCAAGTGATCTCTGAAGCAGCACATCACGAAATGGTCGTTCAAGGCAAGAGATGTAAAAGGGAAATATTTACTTAAATATATATATACCAGTTTGCCACATAATTTGATATAGACTAAGGGGCAGATTTACTAAATTCACGTGAAATGATCGGAGTTCGATCAAATTCAATCGAATACCGATCGTACAAATTTTTCATACATTCGATATTCTAATTTGGTCTCTTCGATCATCGAATACTGAATTATCAAATAGATCGAATGATTGGATATTCGATCATTCGATGATTGAAGGAATCAAAATTTAAAAATTGTTCGACTTCCTACTTCGCTAGATTGAACCTACCGAATTGTAATAGAAGCCTATGGGAAACTCCCCATAGGCTTCTGAGACTAAGGGCCGATTTACGAATTTCACGTGAAATGATCGAAGTCCGATCGACGATCTTACCAATTTTTCATGAAATTTGGCCTCTTCGATCATCGAATAGATCGAATGATCGTATATTCAATCACTCGATGATCGAAAGAATCAAAATTTTAAATTTATTCGACTGCCTACTTCGGCAGTTTGAACCTACCGAATTGCAATAGAAGCCTATGGGAAGCTCCCCATAGGCTTCAGAGACTAAGTGGCAAATTCACTAAGATCCAATAAATCGCCAGTGCAGGCTTCGCTAGCGTTCGCCGCACTTCGCCAGACAAATTTTCTCCAGCACTACGCAAATACACTAAAGTGCGAATTTACGCTCAGGTCGGCGAATAGTAGCGTAGTTGCACTAGTGTTACTTCGCTAGACATAGCGCAATTATGCTAGCGAAGCCACTATGTTGCACTACACAAGCCCAGGAAACCTTTAATAAAAAAAAAATAAAGTTGTCCTATTGCCCTACATGTGCCCCCTATATAGTTGTGTTGCCAATGTTAGGAAATGTAGGGGTGAAGGATGGTAACCCCCCCCCCTCAAAAAAACGATCTTTTTCAGACTATCACCCACAATGCACACGCCACAGCATTTTTTTGGGACTTAGAAAAATTTTATAATTTTTTTTCCAACTCCTATGTTTTCTATTGAACTTCGCCTGGTCTGAGCAGGCGAAGTGAAGTCTAGCGTAAGTGGTAACGTTCAGCAAACAGTTGATCTTAGTGAATTTGCGTAATTATGATCCTTCTTCAGTGCGCAAATTCGCGTGGCGTAAGGGTGCGAAGTTGCGCAAGTCTATCTACTTCGCTAGCGTAAATTCGGCAGAGCCGGTGTTGGTGAATTTACGAAGTTCCGATTTGTCACTCTGGCGAATTAGTGCTAACGTTAGACCCATCGCGATTTAGTGAATTTTTACGCCTAAGTCCTGCTCGAATACCATTCGTACGATCGGAGCGTTCGTTCGAATCGTACAAATTTTTCAGACTCTCGAAGGAAATTTCACTATTTTTTCATGAAATCGAACGATCAGTATCCGGATTTCGAGCAAAATGATAGCCTAAAACAATTTGATAAGCATTCGATAGTCGAATACTTATCGAATTGCGAATTTGGTCGAGCTAATTATGGGGAATAATAGTAAATTTGCCCCTAAGTACTCATTTTGGGGTATAGTTTTTCTTTAAGACTGCAAGTTTATCTAGTGAGTGAACAATGCCATCCAGAATAATACCATTTGGAATGCATGCTACCTGAACTTTAACACATAAGGGAGCACCATACCTTTGGTTTGATCAAAAACATGTAACCCTTTCCTTACAACACTTCTTGTAGAATCACACTCTCTTAAACAGAATTAACCCCTTTCACTCCAGGGCCCTAAATTCTCTTTGCGAATAAAAGATACTGGGAACTGGGATTTACAGTGTAGTGTCTCCACCTAGTGAGCACTGAAGATCACACTTCACGGGATTTCCACTAGTAAAATAAAACACACAGTATGCAGTAAAGCAATTTAAGTGTATATGAAATAAAATAACAGTTTTGAAAAATGCAAATGCAATATTATTCCTGCACTGAGAAACATGTTTCTGTCTAGCACTGTCTCTACTTCTATTCTGGGTGGACGCACAGTTCAGTTCACGTGAAATGGCCCTTTCCCTAGAGCCAGAGCTGGACTTGGAGGAAAAAGCCGCCCAGGCAAAAACCAACAAACAGCCCACAAACACAGAGACAGACACACACATAGACACTCACACACAGAGACACACACACACACAATTTACATAATGACAAAACTATTGTAATAAAACCAGCAGATAAAGGAGAAGGGATAGGGATTATGACACAAGATTATTACACCAATGAAATTACCAATCAACTTTCTGATACAAATACGTACAAAAAACTAAAGAACAATCCTACATTAGTTTTCAAGAAAGAACTATTATCTTTACTAACCAAAGCTAAATCTGATGGTATTTTAAATAAGAATGAATTCGACTATCTTAAAGTTGATCACCCGAAAATTCCAGTCATATACATTTTACCTAAAATACACAAAAATGAAAAAAATCCTCCTGGATGGCCTATCATATCGGGATGTGGATCCCTCACTGCAAATTTATCTGAATATATAGATATTTTTCTTCAAAAATATGTAATAAACCTTCCCTCCTATTTGAAGGATACCATCTCTACGATCAATCTTATTAATGACATCCCATGGGAAAATGGATATATAATTGGGACTTGCGATGTGACCTCATTATATACAATTATAGACCATGAATGGGATCGAAGCTGTGGACATTTTTTTAAATGGGGATGATACCCTTAAAGTAACTCAAAAGGATTTCATAAAGCATTAGATTCATATTAAATAAAAAAAAATTCTGTTTTGAAAAATTTCTTTACCTACAAACGACAGGCACAGAGATGGGAACAAAATTTGCCCCTAGTTATGCAAACTTTTTTATGGGAAAGTGGGAACAAGAAATTATCCAACCGATTTTGAATGCTAATAAAGGTTTGTTACTATGGAAACTATGGAAACGCTACATTGATGATATGGGATGGTCCAGAAGACAAACTGAAAGATTTTTTGAGCAATTCAAACATTAATAATTACAATATCAAATTAACTAGTAATTACAGTAATAGTGCAGTCAACTTCTTGTACTTAACAATTTCAGTACAAAATGGAAAATTGGAGACTTCGATGTATAGAAAGCCCACTGACTGCAATGGCTTAATATTACAGACCAGCTGCCATTATAAAAAATGGCTAAATAATATTCCTTACAGCCAATTTAATAGAATAAAACGAAATTGCAGCAAACCACTGGATTATGAAAAGGAATGTGATGTTTTAAGTACACAACTAATGGATAAAGGATATAAAGAACATTTAATAATTGAAGCCAAAAATAAATGTGATAAAACAAAAAGAGAAGACCTGCTGAACCAAACAAAAAAGAAAATGGAAAACAATCCACTATCCTTTATTACTACTTCTAATAATTCACATAATAAACTGGAAAAAATAGTAAGGAAACATTGGCATATTTTGCAAAAGGACAAAGATCTACAAAATTTTTGACACCGAAACCAAGGATTATATATAAAAGACCAAATATTTTAAAACACATACTGGCCCCAAGTAACCTTCCCGAAAAAGGAAAGAAAACTGAGACAGAAGGATTCTTATTGGGAAATAAAAATGGGTTTTTTCCTTGTAAAAATTGCAAAGGCTGTAAGACTAGCAAGCAAAATGGAAAAAGAACGAATACTTTTGTATCCAATGTTACTGAGGAAAACTTTACCATTAAGTCATGTATTACATGCAACAGCAACAATGTAATTTATTTATTAAAATGTCCATGTAACCTACAATATGTAGGGAGAACAAATAGAACACTAAAAACCAGGATACGAGAGCATATGAATAACATTAAAAAAAGGGTCACGACACACAGTGTATCAGCACATTTTAATACACACCACAACGCTGACCCTTCTCTACTAACATTTGTAGGCATTGTACAAAAAAAATCCCATTGGAGAGGGAGAGATATAGTACAAATAATCTCAAGGGAAGAGACCTACTGGATTCACAAATTAACGACCCTATCTCCGAAGGGCCTCAATATAGAGATCAATTTAAAATGTTTTCTAAATGAATAAATTGAGTATAATGGTTTCAATATAATTAAAGAATACTGAATTTGTTGATTCGAGTAATAATTTAATATAAAACGAAAAATCCGATTTTAATCTAATTTAATTTTATATACAAGCATGCATTTTTAAACACAATGTGACCGTAATATAAATTGGCAAATAATTCATTGTCGTATGGTTTTGTGTCCATATAAATCCAATTTGTGAATATATAAATTAATTGAAATTCCCTTTATGACTTTTTAATGCAAATTAATTAATATGTAAATTAATTGATTGTCAACCTTATTTAATTATACAGGAAGCACTTGTTCGGTAATGCCCCTGAGGAAGTAGTATTACTACGAAACGCGTTGGGCTGTATTCAGCACTAATAAATTTGAAGAAATTAATTGAAGTTGGAGACACCGTTTATTATAATTTTTTTTCCTTTGAAGTTTATATGCGATAGTATACCGGACCGCCAGATGGGAATTTAACCAAGACACGCAGCAAGAGGAAGCAGTCGTCCACCTAGTTTGTATCATCGCCTCCCAGACTCGCGCAAAGGAGAACGCCAGCAGAAAGGGGGAGAAGCGCTGTCAGGAACCAGCAAGATACAATACGGTTAAGCGCATACACCAAACGCTGCCCTTGAATCGGTCGCAGCAAACGGAAGCTGCCACTCGTCTCGCTTGAATACTGCTGCCCTAATCTCTGCTAAAGAGACGTTAGATGCACACGGGTGGGAGAGATTCGGCTGAATTTGTGTCATGTGCATTACTTCTTAATTTGGTAAGTGAAACCCTAGCTCCGGCAATACTACCCTATACAAAGGTTTTTTACTGCAGATAACTCAGACGATACGGGATATGTACTTGTGACATCTGTTACTGACGAGTATTTACCAAAGACACTCAGATGTGAGTAGTTCAATATAGAATATATTTAACTCAGTAAAAACATACTACACCATAGAGTGTCTTTCTCATATTTTTTCAGGCTACTTCCAACACAGCGCACCATCCTATATTTGTTACACACACACACAGGAACACACAAACACAGAGACACACACAGAGTCACACAGAAACACACACACACAAACACAGAGATTCCCCTACCTCTCCTAGGAGCTTCATTTTTTCACAGAAACAGGACAGGAACTCTCTGACACCTCCCAACCCTTAGTGCCTTTCCCTGACTGATAGCAAATCATAGGAGGAGGGAGGAACACACTTCTGCTCGATGTGGGTGTGTGTGAAGGAGAAGCACAGCGTGCATGCTGCAGTCTCTAACCCTGCCAAGATGCCACAAATCAGAAGTGGCCCATTTCACAAGTAAATGGAGAAGCCCTTTGGGAATTTGCCGGAACTGACAGATTGCTAGTCTGGGCCTGCCTAGAGCTCTTATGTCCCCAGGTGCTACCTGCCCCAAGGTAGTTTTCCCTTTGTATTTAGTAGCCACTCCCACAGTCAGGTACATGAGCAAGACCTATCCTCACACCAGGGACACACAAGGGTTGCAACAGGCATCCCATAGCTGAACTGGATCCAGGGCAACTTCTCCAATTAATCTGAAGCTCCAATCTTGTCCAAGATGAGTACAAACACAGTTTCACTCTTTACTGTAGCTCTTTTACTCCACAAATCTAGATCTGGCTGGCTGCCGCAACAGGGGTTCCCTTATAAACTGCTTCTGTAACTCTGTGCATTTGGCTCCAAAGCAAGGCACTACCGTGTCCTCCTCCTCTCACACAGATTCACTGGGGCTCCCAGCCAATCAAATTGCTTTCCAGCCTGTAACCTGGCTGGATAATGTTACAGACAGAAAAACAGGGAATAGACTTGTTTGATCCCCTACAAACATTTATACATTAAATAAACCCAAGAGGATTGTTTTGCTACCAATGTGAATTTTAAAAATTAGAATGATTTGCTTAAAACTGAGTCCTGTAACTTGCAGCTTCCTAGATAACAGGTTTCCAGATAAGGGTTCCCTTACCTATATTACAATGTTTTTCTTCTTTATATCTAGTGTGGTTCATGTTACCTCTATAGCACTAAAAATTATTTTGTGCGCACCACAATTTGTTTTGTGCACTGGCTTCAAACTTTGTGCACGAGCGTATAGCATTGAGGGAACATAGCATCCCACCTTGTTAAATGCTTTGAAGTGCTATTAATGATTTAAAAATAACTTATTTTAAAAGGATTGATAAGAAATACATGAAAAATAAAAAGGGAAACTGTGGATGAATGTTATAATATGACACAATCCAATTTATTGTTATAATAGTTTTATTGAATGATAAACTTAATTCAGACTTACATTTTTCATGTATTTTAATAGTAATAATGAACCCTCCTGAAAGAGCCAATTCTTGGGTTCATGGCTCCCCAATCAGTGTATCTCCTGTACTCTCCAGGCCTCAGATAGTATTGACGTCCCCTGTAGTTGGGTTCTTCATAAAACATCCAGTAGCCATCAAGGACTTGGCTGGAGTGGATGTCCTGGAAATTAAATCTCTCAGACATTGGAACAGTCTTCAGTGAACTCCATCATCTGACCTCTGAAATTCTCTCTCTCATAGATCTTCATTCTAAATGATCCTTCATGCTTTTAAATCAAATACAGTTGTCAATTTCCATGATCTTACTAAAAAATACACCCATTTCTAATTCATACAGTCTAATCTATTTGGGGAAAGTGGTCAGAAGGCTTGGATAGATTGTTAAACATCTGCAGCCTTGTTTACCCAGTCACTGATCCAGTCTTTCCATTGATAGAATCTTCCTATTTCTTTAAATTGCTCTTTTCAAAGAAGGTAAAACATTTTCTGCATATAATGACGTAGAAACCACATAATTGGACAAAATCAATACGTTAGCCTCATTTATCATTGCTAAACATGGTGTGAAAAAATCTGGCACTATTTTATTGCACCTATTTCTTGTCCTTATGAGATTCCCAGGTTGCACCCAAATCTGCAACATTCAGCAGCATTCATTGGTTTCCAATGGTAAACGAGGGTATTTTTATAGCTACAGTATTTATTTCAGCTTGTTTGCAATAAAGAATATTCTGTTTAGAGTCTAGTGGTTACATTATACCTATGATACATGATTTTGCATTATTTTTCTTAACTTTTTTCAAGAATCCGTTTCCTTACCTGTGGGCTCAAGCGGCAAGATCTAATTGAGTCATTAAAACCCATCCATTGCTGGAAATCAGGATATTCTCCCCTGTGAAGGAAATACTGGTGGCCTCTGTAGTTGGGCTGCTCATACAGAATCCAGTTTCCATTTTCTACTTGAATGGAGTTGCAGCGTCTAAAATATGAGGACATGTCTGGGCATTCTGTATTGCACTCATAGGAACGACCCTGGAAATTTCTGTCTTCATAAAAAATTATCTATAAAGGCAAATAAAACAACTTCTCATTCAGGATTTCTGAAAATAAACACTGTATAATTATGTAACGTAGCAAAAAGCTGTTGCTTTAATGTGTTTTGTATAGAAACTTCATGTGAAATACATATAGATCTCCAGATTTTACATTTTTAAAATCATATTAAAATGCTCAAAGTACTATTTTTACAAAAAAAACATTGTGCCACTGTTACTCCATGTACATAATAATGTCTTTGCTCTTCCAGTAACCCACTGGCAAATTATAATCAGATGCAAAATTCCCACAAATTTATTTTCCCTGTGACATATGGTTTAATGTATTAAACAATATCATAGTATCAGTGTAAAAATAATATAAATATACTTTTCACGTGTGGAATAATAATAATGGTAGGTAGTATTTGTCTTTCCTAATTTAATAGTTAAAAACCGACCATACCGTCCCCATTTTGAATGACTGGGTGGCTGCGCTCTGCTGACAGGCAGCACAAAGCGGCTTTTATATACATTCTTTCTTGCTGAAGCTTGCAGAAATGAGGAATTGAGCCAATGATTTTCTGTACAGTAAAAAAGAAAGTATACAGTAGCTATTGTAGACAAGCTGATACTGTTCTTGTGTTTGCGCTAGTTACATCCATGTTGCTGACTGTATCTGGATAACTCTAAATGGTATTGTCAAAAGCTACTGTATTAGCCCAGATTTATAAAAAAAAAAGAATTGTAATATAGAATTATAATGTATAGTAAGAAAAAAACTAAATATACAAACATATTAGCTACTGCTCCCTCACAAAGATACCGTGTAAATGAATAATTGCTTTCTCAAAAAAAATAGAGTTATACATTGATATGCCCAAAACCGACCTTCGACTAACAATAAGGCATGTAAAGATTAAATAAACCCAATAGACTGGTTTTGCCTCCAATAAGGATTCATTATAGCTTAGTTGGGATCAAGTACAAGAAAAAGGAAATCATTTTTAAAACTTTGGATTATTTCATTATAATGGAGTCTATGGGAGATGGCCATTCCGGGATTCGGAGCTTTCTGGATAACAGGTTTCCGGATAAGGGATCCGATACCTGTAATATAAATTCTATTAGAAATCAATATAATATTTAAGTAATATTTTCCATGGAACAGATTGCTCACAGTGATATTATGGATGCAGATCATAATGGGACAACATTACTCAGGGGCAGATTTATCAAGGGTCGAATTTCAAGGGTTAATTAACCCTTGAATTCGACCCTCAAATAAAATTTGAATTAAAACCCCTCGAATTCAATCGAAAACTGACCTATTCGAATGAAAAAAAAATTCTAATTAATTTTGGTTGGTCTTTTTGAATTCGAATTTCGACATTTTTGCACTTCAAAATTCGACCCTTGATCAAATATCAAATTTCAAAGTAATCGATTCAAATTACTAGTGCATGTGATTGAATTCAAATCAAACTATTGGCCCCAAAAAATATTGATTTTACAAAGTCCACCAAATAGGGTCTAGGAGGTCCCCCATAGGCTAAAACAGCAATTCAGAAGGTTTTAGATGACCAATGGTCGAATTCTAAATTTTAAAGAGACAGTACATGATACATTTAGATATTCAAATATTCAAATTTTTTTTAAATTCGAATCAAATTTTGGACTATTCCATAGTCAAAGTAGACAAAAAATAACTGAAAATTCGAATTTAAAAATGAGAATTTTCAATTAACGACAAATTTATCATGGGTTGTATTTCAAATTCATGTGAGTTTTTAAAACTCGCATAAACTCCCATAAATTAAAAATTCAACTAGTCAAAATTTATTTAAAATATTGAATTTTTCCAACTCAAATTTAAACCTGAATTCGATCAAACATCTCCAAATTGATTCCTAGACCTCTCCCACTGACAAACTGCAACTCGGCAGGTTTTAAGTGGTGAATAGTCGCATTTGAATTCTTAAAGGTATGATAAATCTTGAAGATCAAATTAGAATTTTGAAGAAAAAAAAACTCCATAGTTGAATTGGAGAGTTTTTGACCATAAAAAATTTTTTTTTTAATTTTTAATTTGTCCCTTAATAAATCTGCCCCTTTAGCACCTAAAATGGCTGCTGGAAATGTCTTGTTTTTTTATTTATAGTTATTGCTCTTTAATTTTTTGAAAACATTAAAAGGTTTTTCCCTTGTTAGATTTTTGGCTGGCTTTCGTGAACTGGACCATATTGAGCAATTGACATTTTGGTGTTATTTGCACTTTTTTTTGCAAACAGTAACTGAATGAAAAAATGGAAAGAAAACAAAAAAATTTGTAATTCTGCCCCAACAAGCAACAACCTGGGGTAATATACAGGCTACTACAGTTTTGCAGTATATTTATTTTGTGTTCACGCTTATTTTTGAGAGCAAGCAGAGCAGCAATTTTTTTTTATTATTTGTAGGGTCGGGAAAGGGGTCTGGCCTGGCAGGGGCCCATGAGGACTGGGATTTTTCCGGGCATCCCGCCGGGCCAATCCTACTTTGTACACAATGCAGAAAAATCCTGCAGCAAAAAAAACAAATGTATTCAGTGCACAAAAGGAACCCTTTTGTTCCCTATCTATAGACTACACAAATTATGCATTGAACAAGGATTTCTTTTCTCCAAAATGTATTTTGAGGGCACATAATTTATATTGGGTTTGTCCATAACACATTGTTTATTTTGATACAGTCTGTAGGTGTAAACAGTTTAGTAGAATTACATTTACACTTTTGTACAATACAGGCTGCTAGAACTGAATTGCTGAGAACAGTAGATACTTTATACATTTACTTAACTCTATAGAAAGTTGTCAGCATAACTCCCGGATAGTGCAACTTCAGCAAGAGAGAATGTATATAAAAGCCACGTTCTGATGTCTGTCACCAGCATAAATCACTTGGCCTCGCATCTAGTCACTGAAAATGGGAAAGGTATGGTGAATTATATACAGTATAAAATGCTAGAATACAGAAATTTTGCTGTCTATGGATTATATTTTTTAAAAAGCAGATTTTATGTCTGAATGTCATTATTAATCTTTAATACCAATGACATGTAATATTAACAAAACTTCTTACAGTATTAGCATATAATTTTTATTGCAATGCCATTTATATTATATTATTGTATATTATTACTATAAATATCACAATATTTACTCACAAGTTTGTTAGTAAAATGATGAAGCAGAGCTGCCTCTGTATTAAAATAAAATTTTAGCATGATTTAGGCAAAATAATTCAAAGAAAGTTTGTTATTATGCTCTTTATTTAATAATCCTAATAATTTCTGGATGATTTATTTTTCTTTTCAAGTTCTCTTGTATGTAATTAAAGCTATTAGTTGGATGTCATGGTCCTATTTCCTAATGTATACAGTACATGTCAATAAAAGTTAAAGGGGTGGTTCACCTTTAAATTAACTTTTAGTATGCTATAGAATGGCATTTTTCAAATTACCTTCATTTTTCTTTATAGTTGTCTTCTTCTGACTCTTTCCAGCTTTCAAGTGAGGCTCATTGACCCCACTTAAAAAACAATTGCTCTGTAAGGCTACGTATGTAAAGTTATTGCTACTTTTTATCACACAGCTTTATTTTCTGAACCTCTCCTATTCATAGCCCAGTGTCTTATTCAAATCAGTGCATGGTTGCTAGGGTAATTTGGACCCTAACTGGAGAGCTGCTGAATAAAAACTAAATAACTAAAAAAAAAACACACAAAAAATAAAACATGAAAAAATTATTTAAAATTATCTCAGAATAAAGGTGAACAACCCATTCATTCTAATACAGAGTTCCATTTTAAGTAGAAACCACATAATCTGCAAACAGTTTTAGGATAAGTAAGGGGTCATACATAATATTTCTGCATATTTAGTTGTTGTTTTCAACCTGTTTGCTTAATATTTTTTGCCTTATTTTTGTTTTGCTACCTATTTATTAGAATTGTTAATGCTTTAGGCTGGTGTCATATGAGCCAGATTTAGGCAGATGGCTTTTCGTGCCAAAATTAACCATATGGGTGCACTGATTAGTTGGTATTTCCAATAGTCTGATAGTCTTAAAGGGCTACCCTTAAATATCTACCCCCCACCAAAAGTGCAGGCTAATAGAGTCCATACTCTGGTTGGGGTAACAGTAGTTTAAAAAAATATAGCCCTGCCAGCACTAGGATGCTCGCACCAGGATTCAAATATGTGCATAATGAGCAAGTTGCAGCATTTGCTCATTATGTGCATGCATGTACCCCCAACATGGCCATTCTAATTGGGAGCTGCTCCACCCTGGTCTTATTGTTGGTGGGGAAAGTATTTTGAAAAAGAATGAACTACTCTTACCCCAAACAAGAGCACAAGCTCTATTAGGGTAATAAATGCACTTTAAAATGTTTATAACACTCTCTCCTCTAAAGGGCTACTACCAACATTCATACTTTTTTTCCATGATTCAGTTTTAATTTTGCTACAAATCATGAATTTGAACAATGGTTTTAAAAGCAGGAATTCAAAGTTGGAAAAAAACCTGTAAAATTACTCAAATTTTAATTTTGATAATTAGGCCTCCAAATGTACTATACCTGAGGAAACATCCAATATGCAGCAATATTAAGTCTTTTTTTTAATGTCATATGAGCCAAGCGATTAAAGCATAGTGCAATAACAAAGAACATCAAATGACTTTCAGTTATAAAAAGATAAAAACTAAAATATTATTTTTTTAAAAATCAGCATATTGTTTATCTAGTCTTAGAATGTAAACATTTTAACTTTTGATGACATTATTTAAAATGTTAAGGTTTTTGAAATCTGTAAAGTTGTATAGTTTGGGGGGAACATTTTATTGACTTCTCAAAATATGAGTTGTCAATTTGTATCCTTGCTTAATTCCCCCTCCAGCCTGCTTGGATCAGTAGTGTCCAATGCATGCATGGAAGCTGGAGAATCTGGTAATTACCACCAGCCTGTACTTGGCTGTAGTTTGTGCCAAGTGATGCTAATAAAACAAACTAAAAGTTATGGCATTTTAACACAAAAAGCTGTACAGGGTAAATAGCATGTGCCATGTAATTTACCAAGTGGACTCTAAACTGGTAATTGCATATTGGTGCATTCCTTACATGTTATGTTACCCAAAGCCTATTAGGCATCTACAATGATGCTGGAATTTAAAAAAAAAATACTTTATTTTTCTAAACAGTTTAAAAAAAACAAACAAACATGGTGATGTGCATCCAAAAATCGCATCTTGCATTTTGCACTCACTTCATGAATAAGGCCTACTGTGATTTCCTTACTGCTTCTCTTTTATTTGATGTTAAAACTTAGAAGATATTTGGTGTTAGAATTGTATTCTCTGGTTTGTTATCTCCTTCCTTCTATTAATTGTAACGGAGAAAATGATTAACAATCATTTATATCATTTTAATTTATATCCTTGAGCAATATAACTTCTTTTACATTGGATACGTTGAGTTTGCAATTCACATTGACTGCTTGTCTGTTATGGAAATGAAGAATTGTTATACTCATAGATGTGTGGAAATGGTTTATTTTTCTAAACAGATCATCTTCTACGAGGACAGAAACTTCCAGGGTCGCTCATATGAGTGCAACTCTGAATGTCCAGACTTGTCTTCATACTTTAGACACTGCAACTCCATTCGAGTGGAAAGTGGAGACTGGATTCTCTATGAACACCCCAATTACAGAGGGCATCAATACTACCTTCGTAGGGGAGAATATCCTGATTTCCAGCAATGGATGGGTTTCAATGACTGCATTAAATCCTGCCGCCTGAGCCCACAGGTAAGAAAATCAATAACTTTTTGTGACAACAAAATCAAACTGACTCCAGTTTCCAACCACCCTAATAAATGAGCATCAACCTTTCCATCAGTGAACATGCGCTAAAAGCAAATAACATTCTTACCCCCCCCAAAAAATAATTCTTGTGAGTATATATACCATTGTTAAGATGATTTACGCACTGTTCTGTAAGATAATACTTTCTCTGGGATTTACTTTTCTGCCATCAGGGTTTACTTTTATGAGCAGATTTATCAAAGGTTCAATTTGGAATGTGTGGGAATTTTTTTTATTATAAATTTGAATGTACTCACAATTTGACTAGGAGGTTATTTATGAAAAAATGTGATTGTCTAAAATTTGAATTCAATCAAATGGAAATGATCTGGAAATTTGATTCTTTTTCAATTCAAATATGTACAAAATTCCAATGGAATTTTTCTGCTAGAAAAATGGTAGGAAGCCTATTAACATCTTCAGATGGGTCAATGGACCTCTGCCATTGACTTGTAAAGGAATTCAGCAGGTTTTAGGTGGTGAATATTCGACTGTTTATATTATATTAGAACTTTTTCCATGGTCATGATAAATCTTACATTCAAGTTTACATTTGAAATGGGGGATTGAAATTCGAATGTGTACATTTTTTACACCAAAAAAAAATTTAATATTCATATTTACTATTCGACCCTTAATAAACCTACCCCTCAGTCTTGGTAGACTACTGCATCCACTCTTGTTATGGTTTTAGTCTCAAATATACACTCCACTGCACTCATTCTTCATAATTTCTCTTCACAAAGTTTGCCAACTAGCAATTGCTGTAACGTGCTGTATTTAGGAAAGCTATGAATAATAATTGTTTTCTATACTATCGTACTAAATATTGACCCATTGGTTTTTTTACAAGCACCAAGGATCATTTAGAATGAAGATCTATGAGAGAGAAAATTTCAGAGGTCAGATGATGCAGTTTACTGAAGACTGTTCCAATGTCCATGAGAGATTTAATTTCGAGGACATCCACTCCTGCCAGGTGCTTGATGGTTATTGGATGTTTTATGAAGAACCCAACTACAGGGGACGTCAATACTATCTGAGGCCTGGAGAGTACAGGAGATACACTGATTGGGGAGCCATGAACGCTAGGACTGGCTCATTTAGACGTGTTTATCATCACTATTGATCTTCCTTTAAAATTAAAATCTGCATGAAATTGATAAAATGAATTATAATTTACATATAGTTACAAGAAATTTCATTCTAAAATATGTTCTGACATTCTCGCAAAATAAAGATTATTATAACAATCACATGTTGATTTAAGTAGCATTATTTATTATATTAAAAAATTATATATGGGTACAATACCTACAACTGGATCTGTAGGTGATAGTTTCTTAAAGGGATCCTGCCATGGGAAAAAACATTTTTTCAAAATGCATCAGTTAATAGTGCTGTTCCAGAAGAATTCTGCACTGAAATCCATTTCTCAAAAGAGCAAACAGATTTTTTTATATTTCATTTTGAAATCTGACATGGGGCTAGACATTTTGTCAATTTCCCAGCTGCCCCAAGTCATGTGACTTGTGCTCTGATAAACTTCAATCACTCTTTACTGCTGTACTGCAAGTTGGAGTAATATCACCCCCTCCCTTTCCCCCACCCAGCAGCCTAACAAAAGAACAATGAGAAGGTAACCAGATAACAGCTCCCTAACAAAAGATAACAGCTGCCTGGAAGATCTAAGAACAGCACTCAATAGTAAAACCCATGTCCCACTGCGTACTATTCAGTTACATTGAGAAGGAAAAACAACAGCCTGCCAGAAAGCAGTTCCCTTCTTAAGTGCTGGCACAAGTCACATGACCAGAGGCAGCTGGGAAATTGACAAAATGGCTAGCCCCATCCATGTCAGATTTCAAAAAGTAAATATAAAAAAATCTGTTTGCTCTTTTTAGAAATGGATTTCAGTGCAGAAGTCTACTGGAGCAGCACTATTAACTGATGCGTTTAAAAAAAAAAACATGTTTTCCTATGACAGTTTCCCTTTAATAAAAATGTTGATTATGATATCTCAGTATTAAGGATAAGCAACTACGCCTGGCGAAAAGGGTGCGAATTTGCGCAAGTCTATCTACTTCCCTAGCGTAAATTCGCCAGAGATGGTGTTAGGGAATTTGCGAAGTTACGATTTGACGTCACGCTGGCGAATTTGCGCTAGTGTTAGCCGCTTCGCGCTTTAGTGAATCTGCCCCATAGACTCCATTATAATGAAATAATCCAAATTTTTTTAAATGATTTCCTTTTTCTCTGTAATAATAAAACAGTAGTTTGTAGTTGATCCAAACAAAGATATAATTAATCCTTATTGGAAGCAAAACCAATCTATTGGTTTTATTTAATGTTTACATGATTTTCTAGTAGATTTAAGGTACAGAGATCCAAATTACAAAAACATCGGTTATCCAGCAACCCCCAGGCCCCGAACAATGTGGATAAATTTGTTTTTCCTCGATATTCGATTAGCATTTGATTTTCGAATGCTAATTGAATAGTTTTAGGCTACCCTTTTATTTGATATTCGATCATTCGACGATCGAATAACGATCATTCAAATAATTCGTACGATTCGATCGATCAAAGACTTCCATCATACGAATCCTATTCGATCAGGACTTGGCCACAGAAGCCTATGGGAGGGTTCCCATAGGCTTCTATTACAATTCGGTAAATTCAATCTGGCAAAGTAGGCAGTCGAATAATTTTAAAATGTTAAATCCTTCGGTGATCGAATAGTCGATCATTCAAATCTATTTGATCATGGAAGAGAAATGGCAACTATTTACATCTTAAATTCATTGATTAACCCCAATTTCCTATTTTTATTTTAAGGGGCAGATTTACTAAATTCACGTGAATAGATCAAAGTTCGATCGAATAACGATCGTAGGATTAATGCGAATATGCAAATTTGGCTTATTCGATCGTCGAATAGCGAACGATCGAATAAGCCAAATTTGCATATTCGAATTAATCCTACGATCATTATTCGATTGAATTCGATCGAACTTTGATCTATTCACGTGAATTTAGTAAATCGGCCCCTTAAAATAAAAATAGGAAATTGTGGTTAATCAATGAATTTAAGATGTAAATAGTTGCCCTTTCTCTTCCAGTACAGGATGAGAATTCCCTGTTCTATCAGAAAGTCAGCTATTCTGTATCACTATATGAATCATCATATCAATGTAACTGTGGAAATGTATTTTGCGTTCATTTCCAACTAAACCTTTTCATACAGAACACTTTTAAAAGTAAAGCTGACCATTTATAATCCCTTTGACTGAATACATATGTAAAACATTACTGTTGTGTTTATTATTAATTCATAAATTATGGTTCAGCTTATTAAAGTGTTCCTGTAGGAATAATTCCTTCTTCAAACAACCAAAATTGCAATGTATAACATATTATCTTACATATAAAAACAAAATACAGCACATAACAGGCAGCAAAGGTATAATTATCAGAGTCAAATACCCTCTTCTCTGTCGAGCTGAAATCAGTGTGGCCATTGCTATTTGATATTTAAATCACAATTTTTGGGGGTTGAACTATGCATGTATATCTTTATTTATTTAGCCTGTATGCACAGTGCTGTACCTTCTTCTATATGCGAGTTATTATACATACTGTTCCTGCATCGTATCCCATAAAGACTATTTTATATTTATAATAATACTTGTAATTAACTGAACAAATAATATTATTTTGGCCATTTACATTTCTTTCAGGAAGAAGTGTAAGAGCACTAAGGGCTGGGGCAGACAGGGAGATTCTGTCGCCTGGCGATTAATCACTGGCGACAATCTCCCTGAATTGCCTTCTCCCTGTCCGCCACCTGTTTGAATCAGAAAGCGCCAGTGCCAATAAACACTCGGCACGGCAATTCCGGAAATCGCTGTACCATGTGTGTATTGGCGCTGGCGCTTTCTGATTCAAACAGGTGGCGGACAGGGAGAAGGCAGTTCGGGGAGACTGTCACCAGCGATTAATCGCCAGGCAACAGAATCTTCCTGTCTGCCCCAGCCCTAAGGGTTGTAAACATATGCCCCTTAGTGATCCTTTAAGCAGCACTTCTTCATTGAGGAAAGGCTGCATTATCTACTTAACATCAGATAACACATCAAGTGAGTGGTGCACAACAAAACATCCAGGAGCGCAGACCTGTGCTGCTCCCTAACTTGTGCATCTGATACTGACTAGTGTGTGTTGTGTGAAAGTCAAAGGGATATTAGAATATATGATCTATATTCTCTACAGGCAAGGACTGATATAAATATAAAGTAATGAAGAGTATGTTGGCATTATATAAATACGGTTTATTACATAAAACAGATTATGTTTTACAGCTGACAGTAAAGTTGCTCTAAAATGAATGCAAAGGTCAATTTGCTTATGGGCCCAACACCCTCCTTGTACTTTGGTATAGTTATGCTAAATGCCATTGTGTCCAGCCCAGTCTGCTCTGATGCACATAGTGACACTGGGGAATCCTTGAGCTACTGCCACCCAAACTGAAGACTTTTAAACTATAGAATCCCTGTGAAGTCACCTCAAAGTTCAATGGCTTGAATGTACTTTTATTTGTGCTTTAATATGGGCATGGAACTCCTTTGTGACATGGGCATTGAACTCCTTTGTGACATATAATATCCTTACATTTTACAGTATGTAGTACATTATTCCCAATAAATATATATTAAAGCTCAGATTGCACTCACAAATGTAAATCTGTGTTAAGTAAAAGCATATGCATCTTAGTGCAGAAATGAGATGACATTTGACCCAGCCAAGACCTTGTCAAAACTTATGAACAGTGGTTCCATTGTAGTCAAAGCAGAATAATGTGAGCTTTCCCCATAATCAAACATATAGGTAGTTACTACAGTTAGATAATACAAAAATATTTATAAGGACACAAGATACAAATAAGCCTGATGCATTTTGTGCCTGTTTGGGAACATACTCAATGGGGGAGACTTTTTTATTCATAACTATTGTAAGCTGGAGTCTATGATGATGTATCCGCAGCTCTCCATTCATTTCTATGGGATTTTGAAAGGCGTATTTATCAAAGGGTGAAATTTCACTTCACCCATTGATAAATAGGCCTTTCAAAATCTCATAGAAATTATCTGAGAGCTGTGGAATTTCCCTCTAGTGGCGGAACTTCACTCTTCACATCACTCTTTGATGAATTTACCACATAGACTGTCCTTACTCATTCTACTCTGTGCAAGGTTGCATCCATGTAAACACTAGATAAAAAGTATAAACATCATATTCAATACATCATCATAGAATCCAGCTTACAATAGTTATGAAAAGTCCAGAGATAACCTGCACTGAACCATTTCAATAGATTTAGGATATTATATCATGTTGTACATACAGCTACTAAAAAATACCCATCGTCTTAAACAAAATGTGTTTTTTGTCCATGCTGTATATTGCAATATTAAGCTGGCCAACTACGTCCAATTCCGCTCCTCTAGTCCTTCACTTACTTTCATCTAATTTGGGGTCCTCCACCAATGAGGTGTGTTGAAAACCTCGCCTCAGGTGGCAGAGCCAAATGGGTTACCAGGGGAGGCAAAAAGCCGCTCCTAGTACCTTTTAAGAGACAAATTTCTATTTTTTAACCAGAAATTCAGCTTTCCTCTGCTCTAGTGTTGCTGCTTCCACCCCAAACTGGTAAGTAGGTGAGGGGGCGGCATTGAAGGAGCATCTGATTAATTAATTCTACTATTTCTTTAGGCATTTCTATAGAGGCCAGAAAAAAATCGCCAGCTCTCGGTCTAACCCACAATCTGGAGTTGACCAGCTGCTATAAATGATAAAAAGACAGAATTTGTAGAGAAAGAGAAAAATTACCAGCATATGGTTTACCTTTAAAAACATTACAAAAAATTACAAAAATGACAGTGTTAGTACCACACTTTGGCCAACATATTTTAGCTTGTGCCACGTTAAGGCTAAAAGCACCCTTATACCAGAACCTGGTCTAACCCACATCTGAAATTGACCAGCTGCTATCAACTATAGAAAGCCAATATTTGTCTCAATAGAGACCAAGTTTTACTCATAGCCCTTGGCCACAATAACAATGGAATTCTAAAACAAAATTGCAGGGGGAAAAATGGAACATGGTTACTTATGTTCAAGCAAGCATACTGTACCTGGCCTTATGTGGCCATTTTAATGTAAAAATGAAAAGTCCCAAGCCATTTGGATAACAGAAGCCATACAACAAAAGAAGGAAATTCATCAATTGAAAATTCAATAGAGAATGTGGTAGCAACTAGCCCTATTGAGGCCCTGATATCTCAATACAGTGTAGGAGCAAGCATTTTTATAGAATTGAATTTGCCTTTTCATACAGTATAGAACATTACAACTGAATTGCTGAGTACAGTAGATACCTTATACATTCACTTAACTGTACAGGAAGTTGTCAGCATTACTTTCAATTCCTGCAATCTTCAGCATGAGTGAATGTATATAAAAGCCTCTCTCTGCTGTCCTTGATCAGTGCAGCACGTTGGGCCACACGTCCAGTCATTCAGAATGGGAAAGGTATGGTAAATTATATCAAGCCTCATTTAGAAATAGGAATTGCTTTTTGTTGCAAATACTTAAATACTTAAATATTTTCACAATCAAAATGGTTTACCTTTACCTGTGTAATTAAAACTGGGATTTTAATTAACTTGGGCATGCGTGACTTATTCAATATTCAGTATCAGTATTTTTTGTAGCAGATTGAAGAATGCTGCATCTTGAGTCTACTCAAGAAAGCTTACAATCTAAATACAAGAATAATAATATGGTTATTGGATCACTTATCTGGAAGCTTTACAGAAAGCTCTGAATTACAGGGAAGACATCACCAATAGAGTCCATTTTAAGCAAAAAAACTTTTTTTGGTGAGTTCTTTTTTTCTAATAAAACAGTACTTTGGACTTGATGGTTACTAAGCTGCATAAATCAATCTTGGTGGTGAGCCATTCTATTGAGTTATTAAGGGGCAGGTTTAGTAAGGGTCAAATTTCGAACTGTAAAAATTTTGAAATACGACCATGGGCTTTTTCGATCGAAAATGGATTGAATGCATCTTTCGATTCAAACGATTTTGACATAAAATCCTTTGAATTTCAAAAAAATTCCAAAGCACTCATTAAAGGTTCCAGGAGGTCCCCCATAGGCTTAAATGGCAATTCCGCAGCTTTAAGGTGGCGAAGTGGCGAATTTGAATTTTTTTAAAGAGACAGTACTTACGTACTTGGGCTATTCAATTTCAAGTTGAAGTAGCCAAAAAATTACTTTGAAATTCGTTTTTTTTTTATTCAAATCTTTACTTCGACTCTTAGTAAATGTGCCCCTTAATGTTTAAATTAATTTTAGCATACAAAGTATGATAATACAAATAATAGAAAGATCCCATATCTGGAAAACCCCAGGTCCCAGGCTTTCTGGATAAAAGATATCTTGACCGATATAATGGAAAAAATATAATGATTAGTAAGTTTATCATATATACAAATAGAACAGTACTTTTCTTTCTAGGTGCACACAAATATTTTCTTTTGCAAAACAAAGAACTGGAGACAGGGTGAATCCGCTTACTGTCTATATTTTATTTGAAATCTTTAGTGTTTGTTGGCTCATTCCAACTTTAATTGAGAATTAATATCAGTAAGGCTTTTTAATTTAAGCGTAATGAAGGTGTCAATCCCTGTAACTATTACTTATATCCACAATATCATTTAAGCTGTAATTAATTGCACATTTGTTATGACAAAGTGAAGATTATGAATAAGGGGTTAATTACAAAAAAAAATTTGGTAGAGGTTTTATAGGGGAAAAACTATTTTATTTGTAGAAAACCCCGATGGTGTTAAAAGTCCAAATAAAAAAGTACTCCAGCACAGACCTGCCTATTTCATGTCAATGGTATATTTCCCTTTTACAGTTGGAAGATATCACAATCTGCCCTAGGTTTTGTGCGATAATCCGCAAAATTTGTGGTTTTTGGGCGATAATCAGAAAAAAGTTTTCTGCGTTTTCAAAATCTGAAAAATGTATATGATTCAAATCTTTTCATGATTTTAGGGGCACCCTTACTAAAGGTCAAAGTGAAAATTCAAATAAAATTCAAATAAAATTCAAATTATAAAATTCGAATTTCAAAGTAATTCAATTTTGAATTACTTGCCCTTTAAAAATCCTTCCACTTTTTAATTTTAAGGGTCGAATTTCAAAGTTTTTGTACTTCTGAATTGCGGCCCTTTCCCATTTTTTTCAAGCTATTTTTTGTACAAATAACATAAAATTATGGATGGGAGTTTGGTCAATTTGTTTTAATAAAATGATGAGAAATTTTTTAGTTTTAGTAAAAAAAACCTAAATGTCAGAATGTTGCTTATTTTTCTGTACACTGTAGATCATCTTCTACGAGGACAGAAACTTCCAGGGTCGCTCATATGAGTGCAACTCTGAATGTCCAGACTTGTCTTCATACTTTAGACGCTGCAACTCCATTCGAGTGGAAAGTGGAGACTGGATTCTATATGAACATCCCAATTACAGAGGGCATCAATACTACCTTCATAGGGGAGAATATCCTGATTTCCAGCAATGGATGGGTTTCAATGACTGCATTAAATCCTGCCGCCTGAGCCCACAGGTAGGGAAATCAGATACTATATATGCCACTATATAATAATAAATGTGCATTTACAATTGTTATGATTTTACTTGTGTAGTGCTTTTGGCACAGGCTTCACCTTTTCACTACCTAGCCCAGTCTCGCAGCAGAACATGGAAGGAGTACTTATACTAGTAGCAAAGTCTAAAAATAAATACAGGTATTGAATCTGTTATCCAAAAACCTGTTATCTAGAAAGCTCCAAATTGCGTAATAGACATCTCCCATAGACTCAATTTTATTCAAATAGTCCAAAATTTTCAAAACCATCTCCTTTTTCTCTTTAATAATAAAACAGTAGCTTCAACTTGATCCCAAGATATGATTAATCTTTATTGTAAGCAAAACCAGCCTATTGGGTTTATTTAATATTTACATGATTTCCTAGTAGACTTAAGGTATGAAGATCTGAATTATGTAAATATCTGTTATCTGGAAAATCCCAGGTCCGAAGCATTCTGGTTATCAGGTTACATACCTGTATCTAATTTCAGATTTGCTTGGTCTTATAACAGGTAGAGGTATCACTGAGTAACATGGCCTTCTGTCATACATGATATGTGTACAGGTCATAGGACATTAGCAATTTATGAAAAGGAGAGTTTGCATTGGTAAACATTTACAACTTCTCCAGTGTAAATTCTATAGAGAACTGTACAGCTGAATTTTTAAGAGAGGATTTGCCTACTTACTCTCACAACAGTGTACTTACAATTTTAAGGAGATATAAGATAGTACATGTGATGTATTAGTGGAACTTTGGTTAGCTAAGGAGTAAATATGCCCTGAATAAACACAGGTATCAGCTTTGAGTATTGCAGGCATGATTGTATTGATGGGGAGGGTGAGCAGATAAAGAACCAGCTCTGTTTCTGTGTGTGAGGGGTCTCCTGAGACAGCTTCTGCAATACCCCTTTGCCTCCCAGCATTTACCTTTCTTGTGCTGGAGGGGGTCTGGGGGTGCATCGCTAGTGCAGAGAGCACAAATGCTGTCCCTGGTAATTTCCTTAGTGCTGCTGCTAGACGCAAGTTTTTCAACTCACTTAATTGGCATAGTGCCCCTGGGCTGAGCACAGAGACCTGCAGCAATTGAGGGACATAGGCAGGCAATGTGCAGTGTCCAACCTAATGGCTGTTTGCAACCATTTTTGCACTTTTACCATATGTAAATCATCCATAACATGTCAACAAGCATTTCAAAGTTCAGCAAAAAAGAGAATTATTAGAATAACAGAAATCTAAAGCATTGTTATACCAACCACATCTACAGTTTTGGTAAAAGTTACAAGGCCTTTCATACATTTATTTATTTATTGTGCTGTAGGCTATGGAATATAGTCATCTTTGCTAACGACCAACAAATTGACTCAATCTTTTCATTTACAAGCATGAAGGATCATTTAGAATGAAGATCTATGAGAGAGAGAATTTCAGAGGTCAGATGACGGAGTTCACTGAAGACTGTCCCAATGTCTATGAGAGATTTAATTTCCAGGACATCCACTCCTGCCAAGTCCTTGATGGTTATTGGATGTTTTATGAAGAACCCAACTACAGGGGACGTCAGTACTATCTGAGGCCTGGAGAGTACAGGAGATACACTGACTGGGGAGCCATGAGCCCAAGAATTGGCTCTTTTAGACGTGTTTATCATCACTATTGAACTGTCTGTATAAGTGATAAACTAAATTTCAGTTATTAACATGACACCAATTCTATGAAATATGTATGGTGAAAAATAAAGATTATTAGAACAATGATATGTTAATGTAAGAAGTGTCATTTTTTTTTTTGTAGTCTGAAGTTATTGACACATTACGCTATGTTCATATAGTAACAATAAATAAATAATGTAATGTGCAGATGGCTGCATTAAAGGGGTTGTTCACCTTTAAAATAGCTTTTAGGGTCTTTCACCTAATATGGACCTGCCCAGTGATCACCAGATACTAGGTGTAAATAACCAAGTTCATACATGATATCATAGGATACCCGTTTCCTCTTGACCCTAAAGTCTGCCTACTGGCAATTGTAGAGGACCTGTACACCAACACATACCGATGGCAGATGCCGATGGCAGAATTACTTCACTGCGCAAGGAAAAACATAACCAGTAAGTGGTTGTCACCACAATGCTCAACGCTAAGGGGCAGATTTATCAATGATCGAATTCCGAAGTTCGAATTTGCAAAACTTTGCCAAATTTCCTGTAAAGGCTATGGGAGGTCCCCCATAGGCTATAATGGCAATTCGGCAGGTTTAAGGTGGTGAATGGTCGAATTTGAAGTTTTTTAAAGGGGCAGTACTTTGAAATAAGAATTTTTGACATTTTTCAATTAAAATTTTGGGCTATTCGATAGTTGAAGTAGCCAAAAATTACTTCAAATTCTAATTACATTTTTTTTAATTTAATTTGAAAATTCACTTTGACCCTTAGTAAATCTGTCCCTAAGTGGCTGGATTAATCAAGCACTCACCACATGAGCAATAACCTACAAAAACAGGTGATATGGAACCTTTGGTTACAAAATCCCCTAACTACAACATGTCCAGGTTAAATGACCCCACAAAATAGATTCTCCAAAATATGCACCTCTGTACGAGCGTTGTATCTTGCATCCTCTCTATAAACTTGTACTATATAAGATGTTAATCAAATGTGGAAAAATGGCATCCAACAATATCCATAACTTGTATGAGAAAAATGTTTTGTTATCAGAAAAGAAAAAAAAATTAGCTTTTAGGGGCATAATAATTATGCTGTGTAAAACGACATATGCCGGAAAATTGTTGTAAAAACCTGTGTAAAATAAAAGGTGTGTATAATTTTATGCCATGCATATGCCAGATTTGACAACGTTATTTTATATTTTTTCAGGTGGTAGTCACATGCGAAAAAACACATAAAAACTTTACAAAGTCTTTTTCTCTGTTTTTGTACACTGCGAAGCGTGGCGATGTGTGGTGTATTATCTAGGGATGCCCCAAATACACTATTTTGAATTTGGGCGAACTCCTGAATCCTTCGCAAAAGATTTGGCCGAATACCGAACCAAGACCATACCCTAATTTATTTTTTGGGTAGGAAGGGGAAAACATTTTTTATTTCCTTGTTTTGTGAGGGTATCCGTCCCCTAATTTGCATATGTAAATAAGGATTTGGATTTGGTTCGGCCTGGCAGAAAGATTCGGCCATATCGGAGTCCTGCTGAAAAAGCGCAATCCTGGCTGAATCCCGAACCGAATCCTGGATTCAGTGCATCCATAGTATTAAACCACTATTTTTTTTTCCAACTTAAGTTTTATTTGGTTTCAACATTTTATATGTCAGTTCACAAAATACAAATATATCCATTTTAGTTTACTTTTGTACATAGTTGTTTCATTACATATTTGTTTCAGTCTGTGTATACAGTATTTAAAACTTACAAATCTCACATTTGTATAGAAAAAGGCAGTAACAATGACCTACTAGGTGTTATCTATATAGACCAGTATCTTCGTTGGTGATACATCTTTTATATATTTCCAGCATTTTGATTCACATAATAGTCCCATTTTGACCATACCATTTCATGTCTGTGGATTGCCCCTTTAAGTTTGGCTGTCATCTCCTCCATTAATTTCATATCCCGAACACGGAAAATAACTTCCCCTACCGTTGGGGCATTAGATAGCTTCCAGTTGGATGTGATTGACAGTCTAGCTGCCGTGTAAATAAAATTTAACAATTTCTGCTCAGAGTAGGAGATATCTACATGGGGGAGCCCTAAAAGGGCATTTAAGGGTTGTATCGGGATTTCACAGAAAAGGATTTGAGTGATCATAGCCTCTATATCTTTCCAAAATTTTGACAACCTTGGACAATACCACAGAATGTGAGAGAGAGAGCCCCCATATCCACATCCTCTCCAGCACATCGTTGAGGTGCCTGGGTACATTCTACGAAGCTTTATTGGAGTGTAGTACCATGAGAGCATTACCTTATAGATACTTTCTTTCTGTCTTACACAGGTAACTCCTCTCCGGGCATTGTCCCATATATCTTCCCACTGCTCTAGTGTGAGGGCAACTGAGAGCTCTCTCTCCCACTGTAGCATATATTTGTGCTTAGGGAATGGTTCCTCCATTTCCGTATTTAGAATAGAATATATGTACGATATCAACGCTCTCTGAGGTAACCCTCCTATGCATATTTTTTCAAAAGAGGTTAGTTGGCCAGATGGGGGGCGCCCCCTGAATATGCCTTTGACAAAGTGGGCAATTTGCATATATTCATAGTACCAACTCTGGGGAATTTAATGTTTCTCCTGTAGTTCCGTAAATGTGTGTATTCTGTTTTCTATACGGTTGAAAAAATCATGAACTCGAAAGAGGTTTTTTGACCCCCAATGACCCTGGAAAGAGGAGGACAGGCTAGGACTGCGGATTGGCTAGGATTGGCTGCATATAGGATGGGGAGGTCATCAAAGGTGTTTTTCTACAGCAATGTTCCCATACTTTGAATTTAAATTTAGTAGCATGCAGGGTGTTAACTGGTAGTTTGGCTAATTTGGGGGTTTGCCAGATGTAGGTGCTTAGGTGTATTGGGGCCGAAATGAGTGATTCAATAAGTGCCCATTGGGAGGTCGGAAAATAGGTGGTCCAGCCCAGTATCTGGCTTAATTGTGCCGCCCCATAATACCTCCGGATGTTTGGTACCGCTAGTCCTCCTTGGGACTTGCTCATAGTCATCACCCTTTTGGATATTTGTGTCTCGTTTTTGCCCAATTAAACTTAAGGAACATTTTTTGGATGGTCTGTAGGGTAGAATTCGGCACCATTATAGGTAAGGTTTCAAAGAGGTAGAGCAGTTTAGGGAGTATTGTCATCTTTACTGCTGTTATCCTACCTAGCCATGATATAGTGTAAGTGCTCCATTTCTCTAGTAGTGTAGAGATATTTTTTAGCAGTGGGGTATAGTTATATTTGTACAGCTGGAAATAGGATTTTGTCAGCTGTACTCCCAAATATTTTATGGAGTTTTCTTTCCACTTATAGTTAAAGTTTGTCTTCAATAATTCTTAAGTATGGAAGGGGATATTTAAGGCTAAGGCCTCTGATTTTTGGAGGTTCAGTTTGTAACCCAAATGTCTACCATATTGGGACAATAGTTTGTGAAGGTTCGGTAGAGACACCATAGGGTTGGTAATGGACAGAATTACGTCATCAGAAAATAAGGCCACCCGAAATTCTTTATCCCCCAGGGTTGGTCCTGTAATATCTTTGTGCTCTCTAAT
This sequence comes from Xenopus borealis, assembly GCA_024363595.1. Classification (NCBI taxonomy): domain Eukaryota; kingdom Metazoa; phylum Chordata; class Amphibia; order Anura; family Pipidae; genus Xenopus; species Xenopus borealis. The sequence continues at coordinate 78,954,660 of CM044448.1, read as the reverse complement.
AGCAGTAGCTAATGGCTCTATACTAAGAGCGTATAAAAGGGGAGACAGCGGGCATCCCTGTAAACCACTATTTTTGACACAACAAAATAAATATGCCCCTTAGTATGATGTAGAGAGTGAGATTCTGAGACATTTTGCAACTGATTTAGCTTTTTATTCAGCAGCTCCCCAGTTTGCAGTTTCAGCAATTTAGTTACCAGGGACCAAATTACCTTAGCAACCATGCACTGATTTGAGTAAGAGACTGAAATATGAATAGGAGAGGCCTGAATAGAAAGATGAGTGATAAAAAGTAGCAATAACAATACATTTGTAGTATTACAGAGCATTTGTTTTCTAGATGGGATCAGTGACTCCCATTTGAAAACTGGAAATTGTCAGTAGAAGAAGGCAAATCCATTCTACAACATAAAAGTCACCTTAAAGGAGAACTAAACCCACCACAATGTTAAGTCCCCACTGGCCTCTCTTAGTTGGACCCCCTCCCTGCCTCCCCCTGCCCAGTCTTATCCATGAATTCTGTCCCCTCTTAAATTATTGAGTGCACATGCAGACTGAGTGTAGCAAAGCTCACAGTTCCATCTTCTTCTCTTCGGTAATCTTTGTGAAGTGAGCAGCGTATTGGCGCATGCACAGTTGGAGCAATCCTCCGATTCACAACAACTGTGCATGCGCTGAAAGAGACAGAAATTGCCGAAGGGGAGGAAGAAGACATGAAGATTACCGAAGAGAAGAAGATGACACCTGTGAGCTTACTCTGCCTTGGCGGTCACTATTTCAAGAGGGGGCAGAATTCAGGGGTAAGACTGTGCAGGGAGAGGCAGGGAGATTTTCAAAGATTTTTAAAGGTTTATAGTAAAAGGGTTCAAATTAAACATGAAACCCAGCACAGTTTCACACCCTCACCCCAGCAACACCCACAATCAACCTACAGAGAACTCTCTTCCACCCCTCTCCTGCTGAGTTATTCTCCAGACTACCAGAAAATTGCGGTAGTGGTCAAACCCATTTTCGATAGAGCCCCCCTTTCCTGACCTCAATCAAGAGCAGTGGGAGGAAGCTGTAGACACGGCTTATCGTAATTTCGATAAGGGAAAGACTTATACAATACAATGCTCTTCACCAGGTTTACATAACCCCCCTTAAACTGAAAACATTTGGCAGAAGCCAGGACGATGTATGCCCCAATGTAAATCCCCAGGTGCCAACTTTATTCCGGTCCTGTATCCCTGTAAAGGGAGAGATTAATGATTTAATACTCATCAATGTGGCTCGAATGTGACTAGAATTTGACTGCCCACCCTAATGTTCTCTGCCAAAAGGGCAGTTATCATGCACTGGATGAGGAATACCCTCCCAACCATACCCTTCTGGCAACTAATCAAGTTGACGTATGGAACAAGGGGGGCAAAAGACAAATTCGGCAAGGTGTGGGGGCCTGGTGTGACCCAGACTCCCTTGAACACACATCATCTGCACTTATCTCTGTCAAAATTTCCATCTCCACCAATATAAACCATTGTAAATGATCACAAATGACAAATGTTTACTATTGTTTTGGATTTATTTGTTTTGCGAAAACATTTACCTTTAAAAAATAAATGAAACCCAAATTCTTTTTTTTCTTAAAACATTCATACCTATTAAAAATGTAAATATCTGAACTGTCAATAATTTTGCCCCACCAATATGCCTAAGTCATCCTTTTTTGGAATGAGGTGCAGTATGGCCCAGATGCAAGAGCTTGGAACATGATAAGGGACCTGATTTTATGTTCTAGCAATTGGGCCTGGAGCAAACATAGGGGCAAATTTACTAAGGGTCGAAGTGAAAATTTGAGTTAAATTAAAATTTTTTAAATAATAATAATTTAAAGTAATTTTTGGCTACTTCTACTATCAAATAGCCCAAAATTCGATTTGAATTGAAAAAATTTGAAAATTCGAATCTCAAAGTACTGTCACTTTGCCACCTTAAAGCTGCTGAATTACCATTTTAGCCTAGGGGGGACCTCCTGGACTTTTACAGTGATTTTTGCAAAGTCTTGAATATTCTAAGGATTTTGCCCAAAATCTTTCGATTCAAACAAAATTCGAAATGATTTTTATTTGTTTTTCAACATCTAATACTTAGTAAATCTTCCCCATAATGTTCTTGTTTGCTTTCTTCTTCTTAGAATTTAAATCAGTCCCTGTATAATCCCAGGAGGTAAATAGATGCAGAGCTGTTTAGACATCATCTTGACACCAAGTGCCAGAAATGAAATTTTCACGCATTTTCAGTGAAATAGTGCCAAGTTCAAAAGATCACATTGTGTGAGTTTTAAATGAATCAATGCAATTGTATCAAATTCCATGGCACCTCACAGCAGCAGTTATGCTGGAATTGTGGAAAAAGATGCTGCTCTGTGGGTACAAACATCTAGGCAGGTTGACTGGCTTCTGTTGAAATTGGACATAACTCATATTCCTTTTTTATTTAAACCATTAGCTCCACTTGTTCAAAGAATGATGTGCATGTATTTCATAGACTATAAAGTTATGAGATCTACAGTCCAGAAACCCATAATCCACAAAGACCAAAATATAGAGTCCTGTTTAAGCAAACCATTGTTAGTTGTTTTTCTTGGTAATAATATATCAGTACCTTGAGCTACATAAATCCATATTGGTGAAAAACAATACTTAATTTTTTCTCATTATTTTAAAAATAAAACTTTGACCTAACTCCCAAACACGATTTGGTTTAATTTTCTTAATAATACAAATGAAAATCGTAAGAGTCTTGACAAAATGGTGCGACAATTCAATTTTTTTTTAATTGTTGCTCAAAAAACTTGAACTAGCATCAAACAGCCAGAAACCCTGGAACATCTCCAACATCATGAAGGCAAAAAACACCCCTCTTAATATTTGTGTTTTGAGTAGCCTTATGGTGATCCCTGAAAATCCCTAGGTCCCAAGCATTCCAGACAATAAATCCCATACCTGTACTAAAAACAGTATATAAAAGTGTCAAGCATTTTTGATAACAGCGGCATATCTCCACTAAAGTAGCTTATCAGAAATGTCTATAAATTTAATATAAATGTTACTTTTATAATAATAGTGTTCACATAATGCAAATTGTATCAAATATGCTTATACAATAAGATAAAACAGTTAAAAGCACATATATATATAGGATACATATGGTAATGATGAAAATAATATTTAGGATAAATATTTTAATGATAAAATACATATATAAGTATGTAATTAAATATGTAATTAGATTTCTGGGGGGCGTCGCATGGCAGCCTAGGTGAACGGACGTGCGCTGGCAGAGCAAAAGCTCAAACTCTGATAAATCTGCCAATACATCTGAGGAGCATTACCAGGCACAGATGGGAGGCAAGAACGACCCACGAAACAAGGTAGAAATAGCACAAAAGCTAAGTGCGTATGCCAGAGAGCCGAGGCAAGATGGCGACGACATGGCGGCAGGACCTCCCACTCCCAAAGAACAAGCTCCACAGCCGCAATCACAAGAACTGCCGCTTAACCAAGTTCTGACAGCGATCACGGATTGCTAAGCAACACTGATGGCCACCTTCACTAACAAAATTGACGAGTTGCACACAGAGTTCTCAATCCTACGCCAGGACACGCAGAACATAAGGGAAGTGCTACAACTCCGCACACAAATTAAACAGGCGATTGTACACATTGAAGACCTTGAGAACCGGCATAGGCGCAACAATGTGAGAGTAGTGGGCCTACCGGAGGGGGCGGAAGGGAAAGACCCCGAGTCCTTCTTTACAGAATGGTTGAAACAACACCTGGGTGAGTCGACCTTCTCCCCTTTCCTGGTGGTTGAGAGAGCACACAGGGTCCCGACAAGGCCTACACCACCGGGAACCCCCCCACGCCCTTTCCTGGCAAAAATGCTAAATTACAAAGACCGTGACGCAGCACTGGCAGCAGCGCGCGCATAGGAGACATACAATTCCAAGGGTCTAAGATCTCACTTTACCCCGATTTCTCACCGGGAATACAACAGGCTAAAGGCGGTAATCAGTCAGCTAATCCACCCGGATCAAGCAGGCTTCATTCCCAACCACTCCACATATAATAATATTAGACGTCTGTATCACAATTTATCCATCACACACGAGAATGCCACAATGAGAGCGATAGTCTCTCTGGATACAGAAAAAGCATTCGACGCGGTGGAATGGCCGTACCTCCTAGAAGTATTAACTAAATTTGGACTGGGCAACAATTTCATCTCCTCCCTTTCACCTCACTAGAGGTACGAGGCAGGGATGCCCCCTGTCCCCCTTGCTGTTCGCCATGGCGATCTAACCCCTAGCTACCATCATCAGAAATGACCCTCAGATTAAAGGGCTGAAAGTGGGCAACAGGGAAGGAAAAATTTCCCTCTATGCAGACGATACATTGACATACCTTGCAGAAACTAACAAATTCTTAGATAATGTTCTACAGCTAGTAAAACAATTTGGGGATCACTCAGGCCTGCAAGTTAACTGGAACAAATCCAGCATCCTTCCGATAGACCCAATCCCCTGCCCACGTACAGATTTACCCCTAAGGTGGGTAACTGAGCTAAAATACCTGTGTCATTAGACACGACAAGCTATACCAGACTGAACCTGCAACCAGTACTATCAAATCTTAAAGCCACAATTCCCACATGGTTAGCATTACCTCTGTCCTTAGTAGGCC
>CM044448.1:78935492-78945656 GCA_024363595.1 Xenopus borealis | reverse complement strand
ACTTAATTTGATATAAACTGTTGCTCAAGTATTCATTTTGGGGTATAGTTTTCCTTTAAATACAAATTTAGACGGGGTGCAAGAGTAAAGGAGCTTACCCAATTAGAGCCAAAAGCAATACCGATTATAATTAGTCACTCTGCACACTACATCACAGACAGACAGGGTATGCAAAAATAGTATTTTAACATAGCATATTAGTTGAAAAAATACATGATTACAAAGTCATCTAAAAATACAGATAAATACATACCACACAAAGTGTCCCAATATACAGCAGCACTCAGGCTTAGATGACAGATATGTTAATGTGTGGGAAAATACCCCAAAATTTTGGACACAGGCGCAAAATCCCCTTGACAAAGGACTTGGTAATAATAATAATACCTTTATCTATTTCTTTAATTATTGGCTGCAGATTTAAGGGAAACCTATGCAAGTTATCATCTCTGCTATTCAAAAACTAACTTGATCATTTAATTTACAAGCATGAAGGATCATTTAGAATGAAGATCTATGAGAGAGAGGATTTCAGAGGTCAGATGATGGAGTTCACTGAAGACTGTCCCAATGTCTATGAGAGATTTAATTTCCAGGACATCCACTCCTGCCAAGTCCTTGATGGCTACTGGATGTTTTATGAAGAACCCAACTACAGGGGACGTCAGTACTATCTGAGGACTGGAGAGTACAGGAGATACACTGATTGGGGAGCCATGAACCCAAGAACTGGCTCATTTAGAAGAATTTACCATCACTATTAAACTGCCTTTAACCTGAAGATCTGTTATAAGAAAAGTTATTATTAATAACATGATGGCATGTCTGAAATACTGAAATATATATAATAAATATTCAGGCAAAAATAAAGTTGATTAAAACAATGATGTGTTGATTCAAGCATCGTTATTAGCCATGAATAGTATATACATTTCTAATGTCAATCAGAAATTATATAATTTTATTAAAAATGTATTCCTTTTAAACATTCCTTAAGAAAATGTTTACGTTTGGCCATACTGATAGTAAACCTAGTGTATCTTTTAGTAAATTTTACCTATGCAAGGAGCACAAGGGATGGCAAATAACTCTCCCTTGCATGTGCTGCCCTATATCTTTCATGGTCCAGTGTTCTGTCACTTGGGCTCTACATGTAATTCAGTTTGCAGTATATGCTGCTCTACTGAGTGCCTTGTCTACTCCCTAGACTTCACTGCTCATGGCCTCATCTCTCCCTCTTGTGGTGTAGTGCTTTGTATAGGATGACCTATTGTAACACCAGTCTTCCACTCAGCTTTCCCCACCTGTAGTTCTGTTGATACCTAAACTCCTCCCCTACCTCCTGTGTTGGAAATCTGGATTGTGTTTTTATATGGTCATGGAACTCCTCGGTAATTTATAATATCCTTATAATTCACAAGAGGGGGTACTTTATTCACTATATTATGCCAGTAAGTATGAAACAAGGAGTCATTTCAATTTCCCCTTTGCCCTGTTTAAGAAATAACAAATACTATACATATTGATTAAAACAATAGGCAAAAATATGTTCAACACAAGCCCATTGAATTTATGTTGAACAAGGAGTGCATTGTCCCTTAAAGCAAAGAATCCAGAATAATATAATGTTAGGCTGAGAACAACTTTGCATTGCATTGCATTGCACAACAATGCACAGTAAAAACCAGGGTGAGTCTTGAACACTGGGATCAAACAAAACTATTTTTTTATATTTATTTTTTTTAATTCTTAATAGATTGTAGGGTGAAGAATTATATGTACTAATAAAGTACTTATCTAAGCTGGTAAAAGATATGGAAAATCTTAGCTATGAGGAAAGACTGGCCAAATTGGAGATGTTTACGCTGGAGAAGAGGCGCTTAAGGGGTGATATGAAAACTATGTATAAATATATAGGGGGATCATATAATAATCTATCTAATGATTTATTTACCAGTAGGTCTTTCCAGCTGACACAAGGTCATCCATTCCAATTAGAAGAAAAGAGGTTCCACCTAAATATTCGGAAGGGTTTTTTTTTTACAGTGTGGAATTCTCTCCCTCAATCAGTTGTACAGGCTGATACATTAGATAGCTTTAAGAAGGGGTTGGATGGCTTTTTAGTGAGGGAATACAGGGTGATGGACGATGGCTCATAGTACAAGTTGATCCAGGGTCTAGACCTTGCCATTTCGGAGTCAGGAAGGAATTTTTTTTCCCCCTCTGAGGCAAATTGGAGAGGCTTATGGGGTTTTTTTTGCCTTCCTCTGGATAAACTAGCAGTTAGGCAATTTAGAAAAAAAAGTTAAAAGGTTGAACTTGATGAACGTGTGTCTTTTCAGTCTAACTTACTATGTTACTATGTACTATTTTACTATGTTACCAGAGTTGATTTTTTTCTATTATGCCTTGCTCAGTTTCAGCCAGACTTTGCACGACTAACTGAATTTAGAAATATTTTCTTTAATAATTTATTATAGGGCTAAAGTCTGTTACAGGAGGCCACTGGTGGATTAATGACATGTGGGACCCCTAGGCTACATGCACACAGGCATTTTTCCCAATTGTCCTGTTATCTGCAGGACACTCCCGATTTTGGCAACTCAGCTCGAAGTTTTTTCTGAAATGTCCCAAGTTACTTTTTGGCAGAGAACCCAGATCTCTAAATGCCTGCTCTTAGATACATTTGTAACAATTTAAGATAATCAAAGAAACAATTGAACATTGAAGCAAGTCTCTTGGGAGAACTGAGACACACAGATGAAAAAGCAATTTCAGCTTCATCAGCAAAACTGTAATAACACATAAAATGAGCTAAAATGTGTTCAAAGTTTCCTAACCTGCCAAGTGTACATAGTCAAAAATTTTGCCACGCTACACATGGCACAGCTTTTTGTGCTTTCTGTTTTTTAAAAGTTGGGAGGTATGCAGAGGCACCCCTTTTAAGATACTGCTGGGTCGCATGTGTACAGATCCAGGCACGCTGCACCCACGCTTTCTACACTGGGTCAGGTATGACGCAAGCCAGTAATGTCTGGTTGCATGTACACAACTGCCTTCTGACCCCTCCCCTGATGGGACCCAGCAGCACGAAAAAAAACATGTAGTAAAAGAAAATAGAAATAATAAATGAAAAAAATCTAGATGGCCCCCTGATCACACTAGGCTATAGACTAGGGTAGCATGTGCATTAATCTGCCCCTGCAGGAGGCAAAGTTGCAGTTTTCGCTACCAAATTAAATAATGCAATTTTATGACACCAATAAGATTGCATAGCCCTATTAATTACCTATTAGCATTCTCCTTGCATTATTAAAGAGGTACAGGTATAAAACCTATTATCCAGAATGCTTGGAACACAAGGTTTTTTGGAATAGGGGTCTTTCCATAATTTGGAAATAATTTGGCTAACCATACCTTAAAGGGAACCTGTTGGGCAACAATGTTATACCCAACCAATGGTGCAGGCTAATAGAGCCGGCATTCTGGTCGGGGGTGACAGTTTTTTTTTTTGTTTAAAAATGACCTCCCACTAGCCCTAGGACACTCACACCAGGAGGGAGCACCTAGTACAAGGGTCCATGTTAGGGCACACGCATAATGAGCAAGTGTTACGATCTGCTCATTATGCGCATGTTGCCAGAAGCACATTTGTGCATGCGCTTTGACTGACATGGCCACTCATGTTGAGAGTGTCCTAGCACTGGCGGGGCAATTTTTTGGAAAAAAAAACTATTAACCCCCAACCACCTTTGGTTGGGGATAGCTTTTTAGCCTAACAGGTGCCATTTAAGTCTGCAAACATTAAATAATCCCAGTAGCATTATTTTGCCACTAGGGTTTCCACCTGGTCAGTATTTTACGGGCCTGGCTGGTAAAAATGATGCTTGATTCCGCTGTTATCAATTGGAAAAAAAATACGCCAAGAATATAGGAAGGCCAGAAAATGTGGCAACCCTATTTGCCACCTAAAAGGATTTGTGCAACTTAGTTATGATCAGGTACATGGTACTGTTTTTGTTTCATTATTAATACATTATTAATTATTATGGCTAATAATATATAATGTGTATGCCTCTCAGACTGCATAGAAACATTTCTTAATTCTTTCTTCTCACCTTATAAAAAGCAATGATGTGCACATTAATTCTTTAATTTACACCAATTAATTGACTACTATGCTATTCATGCTCAGAAGCCTAAGTCATGCAAGGATAGAAATGGCAGGGGAGGGGAAACTCATGGCAAACCATCAGCAATGTTAGGAATCCAGTTAACAAAAGCATGGAAATGCACTACACTAAGCCTTCTGGATGAAAAGCTTATATAAAGTAGACAATATTTCACCAAAAAATTCCTCTTTTGTTTTATACTTGCTGATTCAGCAATTATAAGCTGTATATAGGATCTGCTGCCTCTGATATTGCATTTCAAAGAGACTTTTCATTGTGCCAAATGGGAAAGGTAAGTGAATTCAGTTCATGTGTGCTTCAAAAGCAGAACAAAGCTCTTTGCAGCTCGGGTGCAAGCTGTACCCCCTGCCAGAGCAAGCTTACATGAATCAAACAAAAACAGCAACAGTTCCGGTATTATTTGAAAAAGTGAAGAACTTTACTTTAAGGGGCCGATTTACTATATTCACGTGAAGGATTCGAAGTTTAGTTTGGTCGAATATGTGAATTTTGGCATATTCGATCATCGAATAGGGAATGGTCAAACGATCGAATACAATCGAATAGAGTCGAATGGACGAATATTCGATCATTCGACCAGCGAAGGATTTTAATTTTTAAGTTTATTTGATTGCCTACTTCGGCAGATTGGACCTACCGAATTGCAATAGAAGCCAATGGGAGCACTCCCATAGGCTTCTGAGGCTAAGTCCTGATCGAATAGAATTGGTACGATCGAAGTCTTCGATCGTTCGAATCATACGAATCATTCGAATGATCGAATAATTTATTCGTTCAGTCGAATGATTAATTCTACTGATTTGTATTCGATCGTCGAATATCGAATAAAAGGTAGCCTAGAACTATTTGATTAACATTCGAAAATCGAATGCTAATCGAATATCGGATAGAAACTAATTTTTTGGGGGGGAATAATAGTAAATTTGCCCCACAGTGTTATAGGCAAGCTTGACAAAGTGCCTGCTTAGTCCAAAATGTTGCCTATATCACTTTAAGCAAAGTTCTTCACTTTTTCAAATAATACCAGAGTGCTGCTGTTTTTGTTTGATTCAAATGGGAAAGGTAAGCATTAACTCATACAGAATAGTATAGATCCACAGTACAGGTATTTGCAGAGATTTGTTTTACTTTACTGTATATCAGACAATTGTATTTTTAGATCAAAATATTGTACTTGAATAATTATATGACTAAAAGTGTGAAGGCATTAAAGTGGTTTGCAAAATCCTCTAAAAAAAATCCTCTAAAATTAAAGGAATAGAACAAAATCTAAATTGTGCAACATTGTGTAGTGCTTGCATATATTTACATTACTTATAATCAGAAAATAAATCAATATACAGTGCATCCAAATTTACTGGAAAGCAGTATATTTTCATGTAGCAACTGAAGGAGTACTCTTGTTTGTGCTCTGTAATAATTAATTGCTGGAATAGGGTAGACAATTCAATGTCAATTTGCATAAATCAGTAAATGATCCTCAAAGCTTTAATGTGTCTTTGAATTACCATCATACAAGATAATGACTATTTATTGAATTTCAGTTTTATTAAATATTAAGAAAGAGTTCCTTAAGATTATGAGAAAGAAGTAACTTATTTAGCATCCATCAAATAGACACTATTACATTCTCATGCACCACTACATGTACATTCTATTGCATTTCTTTTCAGATCACCTTTTTCGAAGATAAGAACTTCAAAGGCCACTCCTTTGAGTGTAACAGTGACAATGATGATCTGCAGTCTCATTTCAGTCGTTGTAACTCCATTAAAGTTGACAATGGCTCTTGGATGATTTATGAGCGTGCAAATAACAAAGGACACCAGTATTTCCTTAAAAAAGGAGAGTATCCTGACTATCAACACTGGATGGGATTCAATGACAGCATAAGTTCTTGCCGCATGATCCCCCAGGTCAGTAAGGAAAGTCACAAAAGTACTTTTTCTGCAGTAGGTACATGTACATATCCAAGTTTATCTATTCATAATTTATAGTCCAATCTTTTATTTCAACAGTAATTGTGATACATCTAAATGCAGAGTATATACCACTCTATGAAAATGTTACACATGCATCTACTTTGATGAAATAGTTGCTAAGAATTAGTACTGTATTTCCAATTTAAAATTATGCATTCTTTAACTATACACGTTAGTTCATCAGGAAAATGGCAGAATAGTAAGGATACAAAGAAATAATTGGGGCTACTTTTTATTTATATTTCCAATCAGAATGTGAAACCTTGTATCACTGATAATTATTTTTATAACTGAAACCTTTGTTTATGGTTTTTTTAAGGAGTCTAAAAATCATAGTCAGTTTATTTTTTTATATGATTATTCCATATTACATCACTGCTAATGTTTATTTTTCAAAATTTTAAAATAATTAGAATTAAAAACAGAAAATGAATAGTTTGGAATAAACCAATATTATTTTTTATTAACTTTCTTTTTTTTTAGTACACGGGTTCCTTTCTGATTAAAGTATATGAGAAAGAGGATTTCCAAGGTCAGATGCTAGAATTCACGGAAGACTGTTCACATGTCTTTAAGGAATGCAATTACCATGAAATACACTCTTGCAATGTCATTGAAGGCCACTGGATCTTTTATGAGGAGTCTAACTACAGAGGGCGCCAGTATTACCTGAGACCTGGAGAGTACAGAAGATTCAGCGACTGGGGTGCCTCTAATGCCAGAGTAGGGTCTTTTAGAAAAGTACTGGATCTTTACTAGAAATGAAACAACCTGTCATTTCTGATTAAAACAATCTTATAAAATGCATGACAATGCTTTTCTCTTTTTAAATATGTAAGGTGTTGTATGATGGGAAAGTTTTGTTTAAAGGTGGGATAACGGTAAACAAATAGCTAGAATAAAACTATAATTTCAAGGGGAGGAAAGGAATAAAGTGTTGATTGATATGTTTTGGAATGGTGCACGGTATGATGCAATGGTGCACCGTAATAGATTTCCCATTGAGAGACATTGCAGATGGGGGACCAAAATATTAATCATAGTCTTGGAGACTGAATATCACAGTTGGATTCAGAATGCAAAATTACTATTGCCTATGCATAGAATTAACAAAAATTATGTTGGACAGCAACCATGTTAAAATTAGGTTAAGAAGTGCTAAGACATTTTTAAACGCAATCGATGAGCTAGTATTGGTCAAAATCGGCTGCTATAATACAATCTGCAAAAACAGCGCATGTTAAAAAACATTTCTTATAAATAAGGTATAATGAAGACCCACAACTAGGTAAGGATTATTTTATGTAAAATCCTTTTACAGGAATTTATCATTAAAGTTATTATATAACATATACAGGGTCTGACTGGGCTGGGGGGACATTGGGAAATAACTGGTGCAGATCCGTTCCCACCTGCACTTGGTGCTCCGTGATCTCTCCCCACCTTGACCGATGCAAGGAAAGCAGGTAGGAGGTGGATAAAGGAAGGTTGCAGGTTGCTTGTGAGGTGGAGTGGGGTTGTAGTGGGGTTGGAGGCCTAGATGTTGGCAGGGAGGGGCCAGGGACCCTGATCTGGTGTTTGTGAGCCCCTGATGTGGGAGCCATGGTGGACCTGGCCCCTCCAAGTCTGACAATGATCACATAAGATTGTTTGCAGAAGTTTCAATGTAATGAAATATACACCAGCTGATAAAAGATCAAAATAGAGCATGCACAGGTTCCCAATACTGTGACATATTTCAGGTTAATATCACCAAACCCCAAGCATTTATTCATTCCTAATTCATTCCAGTTCAATATTTCTATATTTACACACACAGATGAGCCAGCATGTATATCAGATCACAGGCCTGTGACCCTATAAACAAAAGCACTTAGGGTAAACTGTCATAGCTTTCTAAATCCTGAGACTGAATTGGTTACTCTTAAATCTTTTTTGAGGGTAAAGGTGCCTATAAAGGCATAAAATCTTTACAGGGCAGCTGAAAAATTTAATTCACTTGGGGCTGCCCATAAGTGAATGAAACCAATAAATGTGTGCCTCGGGATTTCTGTCTTACCTGTAGATCTCAGGCATCCCTCATGCAGACTTTAGACATGCCTTTATACAACATATTAATATTATAATAAAAACTAAATCTAGCAAGGGATGGCTAGGAATTATAGGTAAGATGATGCTCTTGTAAGTGCTTTAGAAATTATCTAGTTCTGTGCATTTTATTTTTGAAAGAGGGTGGTGGCATGGGTAATTAAGTTGCCAATTTCATTGAATTTTGGGACATTTTGTCACCTGTACAAAATCACTTTCATGTAAGGCTGATAAAGTGCCTAAAAATAATGTTATATTTAAAAGAACTGTAATTGCCTTTTCCAGGTCAGCTGAATTTCACTAATTGCGTGTAAATCATCGCTTTTGTTAATGCAGGTGTGCGGTTTCCCTAGAAATTGCCACCATGTTTTAGTACCTAAAACTTCAGACCCCAGAAAACCACATATTTTTGTAAAATGAACCTACAAATTGAACAAATAATCTGAACTGTTTGATACTCAATATACATAGGATGTAGATGACTACTTACATGTTTTGCAAACAAAAATCACACTGCCTGTTTTTTATCTGTGGTAAAATCTGCCATAAGTAAGAGAATCATATTTTTATGGTACATTATCACAAATAATTCAAAATTTGTTTCTACACTAAACTACACGGAAATCTTTGCTAAAATAAGTGTAAATAAACTGGTTTAAATCTTTAAAGCATTTTCTGTCCCACCTGCCATCAAGTAGAATTAGAAAATATCATAAACATGAATGTTGTAACTCCTCTAAACAGTTTGATGCCCAAATTGCATTTGTTTATCCAACTATGCATCATATAGAGCCCCAAAAATATATCTTTTTAATTGTGTATTAAGTCCCTACACAGTAAGATGTTCTCACTCAGAAAACCATACTTTCTTTACATTTTAGTTAAAATTTAGCATTTTTTAAGAATTGTACAAACACAAAACTTGCAAATTACAAGTACAGGGGTACAGAAACAGGTGTAAAGATAAAACATTATACATATCAAAGGCATGTTCCTTATGAACAGTTTGATATCCATTATGCATAGGATTAAACAGATATTTAGCATGTAGTTTTATATCTCTTGTAAATTACACTGTATTTTATGTGTGGGAAAACATTGTACCTAGAACTATTTATTTTAAGAATATGAACCTTCTGATTAATTCATACAGGTAAATATGCTTTTCCAATCCAAGCAACCTACCTGCAGATGTTTTCTACCCAACTATGTGGCATATACAGGCCCAAACTAAAAATGGTGCACGAGTACTGACAATTTGGTTCACTGCCAGTTTTTCATACAGTCTTTTATCAAGTTTTGCAAACTACAAAACACAGGGGCACAATGCCATGTTTTTGCACTTTACACACTGCAATGCATTTATAGCAATTGTCATAGTTCTCTGGGCTCCAAAGCATAGCACAGAAATGTGTATGGTAGCTCTGTATTCACACAGGCCCTAACTATGTGGCATACAGAGACATCAAAATTGATGTTCATAGTGCAAATAGGCAACAAGCATAAAAAACATGGGTAAATCTATGTAATCGCATAGACCAAGGCAACGCTTTCTCCTTTTGAGAATATAATGAAAGGCGGCTGGCCACAAAAAGCCCTCCTATCAACAAAATACAAAATTCTGATAACACTATTGGAAAATCCCCCAAAACATAAGTATATGCAATATTGGGAACAAGTGCTGGGAGGTCCCTTAGAAATGGAGGACTGGGAAGCGATTTGGCAAAATGCCAAAACAGGGATGACATGTGTAAAGCAAAAAGAAAATGTGTATAAGGTCATGATTAGCAAAATAGCAAAATATACCCAACCACTCCAGGTCACTGCTGGAGAGGATGCTCAACACCAGGGACACTATACCACCTGCTATGGACATGCACGATGATGAACACTTATTGGGA
>CM044448.1:78920694-78934044 GCA_024363595.1 Xenopus borealis | reverse complement strand
GATTTTATTTCTTTGCCTTTCCTTGCCCTTTAATAGTGCAACTAAAATGGTTTTGTTCAACAGTTATAGTATCCCCATGTTTAAAAGAACTAGAGTACTAGGATCAAATGGTAAACTGGTTCAATAAGCCAGTCTTGTTATATAATGCATTTTGTCCTTGCTGCGTTGTTATGGACAACCATAGCACATCTTTGCCCATTTAAATGAAAGAAAAATGTTATATCAGCAACAGATAACAGGAACCAATAACTAACTGTTGTCTTAAGGTTACACTCACTTACATGGTGAGTGTTGTCAAAGGCAGAACATTTCCTATTTATCAGAATTGGACAGGTGCAGCCCTGGAGGGGCATGCCACTGTTATGAGGCCATTTTGACCATAGGCCTACCTTAGTATCACATTCCTCTGGTCATTTGTATTATACAACAAAAACAGAAAAAAAATACATTGTTAGGAAAGTGAAAATTGATTTCTAAAAAACAATTAAAGGGGTGGTTCACCTTCAAGTTAACTTTTAGTATATTGTAGAAGGGCCAATTCTAAGAAACTTTTCAATTGGTCTTCATTATTTATTTTTCATAGTTTTTTAATGATTTGCAATTTTCTTCTGTTTCTTTGCAGCTTTCAAATGGGGGTCACTGACACCATCTAAAAACAAATGCTCTGTAAGGCTACAAATGTATTGTTATTGTCACTTTTTATTACTTTTCATTCTATTCAGTCCATCTCCTATTCATATTCCAGTCTCTTATTCAAATCAATGCAGGGTTGCTAGGGTAAATTGTACCCTAGAAATCAAATTGCCGACACTACAAACTGGAGAGCTGCTGAATAAAAAGCTAAATAACTATAAAACCACAAACAATAAAAAATGAAAACCAATTGCAAATTGTCTCAGAATATCACTCTCTACATAATACTAAAAGTTAACTCAAAGGTGAACAACCCCTTTAATTCTGCTGGTAACATCTGAAATTGTTGATTATTGGATATATTTAAAAATTATATAAACAATGTTTTAAACCAAATTATTTCAGCTCCCCAGTGTAAAAAACATTAATAATTTGACGTAAACGGAATTTGTTTGCATTTGTATTCTTGTGACATAGTTTGTGTTATGTATTTAGTGACTACGCAGAATGTTCTTCTACTGACACCAGCAGTTACAGTACATTTGTATCCGGCATAATTAAAAGCTAAAAAGCTGACGAGAGTAATATATACAAAGATTGAACTTTCTCGGCTTCACTATATTATGAATGAGACATACTGTACTATACATTCCCTGTACTAAGCAAAATAGTTTTATTGTGTGACTAATGCAGATACAGCAGTAGGCTTTGCATATAAGGCCGGCGGTACATTTTATTCCACAGCACTCAACAGACATACTCCAGTCATAATGGGCAAGGTAGGAGAAATATTTTCTTGTTTCAATAATTAAAATAATGTAATAAGAACAAAATATTGTTAGTATTTGTATTTAACAACATTTATGTGTACACCAGAATCTTTTTTATTATTCTATTTATTATGGCTCTTTCTAGAACTTTTGCAAGTTAGTTTTAAATATTTCTGACTCTAATAGATGTTCCTGTATAACAGTTGTGGGTTTAAGTATCTATGCTCGAGCTTCTTGGGTGACTTGAGGTGGTCAGGTTTTCCATTATTTAAAAAAAATACCTACAGATTATTGAAAATCATAAATTACATTACAAAATGATTACAATGTTTGTAAATAAAATGGAAAGCTAGAAGAGAACTAAGGCCTGAAAAAGAATATAGTAATACTGTATTTTACTGTATCTGCTGAATTTACTGTACCAGCATAGTGGTTCGCTAGTCCTATAACATTAATGATCCATGCCTTAAACGTTGCCCACAGCATTTTTTGTCTACCTCTACAACTGCTTTGGTGTCATTGGAAATCATTTGCAGAATGTGACGTTTAACAGAGTTATTAAATGACACTTGTGCTACAAATCAGCAGAAACTAGATGGAGAGCTACTGGGGCACCTTTGCGGGAACAGATCTTCACTGCTAAAGGGTTGAGGTGGCTTTGGGCTGGTACCAAAGAGTAAATCCTAAGCTATGGCATGGCATTTCTTGCCTAATTATTTAAAAATGATGATGAGGACTATGAGGAGAAACATCTTCACTGCCAAAGGTTTGGGGTGGCTTTGGGCTGGTACCAAAGCTTAAAACCTAAATGACAGAATTGTTTGCCTAATTATTTAACAAAGAAGAAGATGGAAAACTACTGGAGCACCTTTAGAGGAACAGATATTTACTGCTAAAGGGTTGGGTGGTTTTTGGCTGGTACCAAAGCTTAGAAAACAAAGTGCTTTTTTAATAGCTTTTTGTGAACCCCTACAGTTTCTGCCTTTTCATATAAAATGATGATTGTGGTTTTGCAGAATAACAATATAAAAATAAAAAAGTTTAAATGATCATAATCATCTGCTTAAATTTTATAAGAACCATCTTGCAGATTTACATATGGGCACCAAGAATCAATTAGGCATCAATAAAGCAGGGCACAAGAGATAAACTCCTTTCTAACAAAATGCAAGTGAGGAGTGTTTGCTTACATTACCTGGTTAATATGCTGTACCTACTACTTTCATTGTTCTTTGTAGAAAGTATACTGTTCATTTCAGGCATTTGTTTACAGAACAAATTTACTTTAATTTTGCAGATTATCTTTTATGAGGACAGAAACTTCCAGGGCCGCTCCTATGAGTGTAGTTCTGATTGCTCTGATCTACACTCATTCTTTAGCCGATGCAATTCTATTCGTGTTGAGAATGGGAACTGGATGCTCTATGAACGTCCCAACTACTCCGGTCATCAGTATTACCTAAAGAGAGGAGAATACCCTGATTTTCAGCAGTGGATGGGCGTTAATGATTCTATAAGATCCTGTCGCATTATACCTCAGGTACAAACTAATTGTAACTACCTCTTATTTAGATGCACAACAATTAGAATCTTGTTTAAGTTTAATTTATTTTATTAGAAAAGCACATTTTAAAACTTGTTTCTAAAGCATGCTGGAAGCAATTTCGTACAAAAGTTCAGTGTTGTCCCCAATAGCAAAGTTATAAATTGATATAAATGTTTGCATATACACAAAATTATGGGGCAGATTTATTAAGGGTCGAATTGAAAATTCGAATAAAATTTTTTTTATGGTCAAAATTCGAATTGCGAATTATCCAGACTCGATTTGAAGTCTTCTATTGGACACCTAAACCCCCATGAATTTGGTCAGATTTGATTCGAATTCAATTCCAGTTTTTGAGTCTGTAAAATTTGTGGGATTTTAAGATTTTAATTTTTTTATTAAAGACCCCCCCAATTATATTCGAACTGAATAGAGTTTAAAAAAACTCATGATCATTTACTAAGAGTTGAAGTGAAAATTTGAATTAAAAAAAATTTTAATTTCAAAGTAATTTTTGGCTACTTCGACTAGTCCAAAATCCAATTTGAATTGAAAAAATTTGGTTGAATTTTTTGTTTTTTTTATTTGAAAAATTCGACCCTTAGTAAATCTACCGCTTAATGTAGTTATTATCTCCATAAATCATAGTCATCATATCACATTCCAGTATGAATAATGTCAACAGTCTAGACATAATATATATTGCTCTGGCAAAATTGTAGGTGAATGTCTCCTAGTGATAAAGGTTCCTGAACTGGAATACTGGACCAAACACATACAAATAGTGTAAGCAGTTGCTTTAACAGTACAAAAAACAGATTACAATTTTGCAATATTGTTTAAAAATTTAAAATATTTACTGTATAATATAAATGTATACCAGATATTTTAGCCTAAAGGAATAACACATATACCATACAATATAACATTATAAGTTATTAAGACCCTTTACTTTTCTGACAGCATCGTGGATCCTTTAGGCTGAGAATCTATGAGAGGGAAGATTTTAAAGGTCAGATGATGGAGTTTACTGAAGATTGTCCCAATGTGAGTGAGCGATTCAATTATCAAGACATCCACTCCTGCAATGTGTTAGAGGGACACTGGATCTTCTATGAACAACCTAATTACAGAGGACGTCAGTACTACCTCAGACCTGGAGAGTTTAGAAGATACGCTGAATGGGGAGCTGTCACTCCTAGAGTTTGCTCCTTCAGAAGAGTCCATGAATTATATTAAAACATATGTGATTGAAAGGTTCATGTTACTCCTGCTTTCAACAATAAATACTACAATAAATGAGATCTAAAAAGAATAAAAGTGTCTGTCAGTGTGATAAAGTAAAAGTACAATGAGTAAAGAGATTATAATAAGAAAAACACTAACCTTATTTTCAAACAAAGTTTAAAACAAGATAATTTTTACACCAATTAGCTGTAAATGAAGCCATGAGTTCATAATCAAAATAATTATGATCCCAATTTTACTGAATTTGTTTGGATGGACTTTGTGTTTCATCTTCTGCTCTCCCTAACCATCTCATCACTTTATCAATTGTTGTTCTACTCACTCCCACCACTTTTTCCATCTTCTACTCTCTTATTTTTTTAGGCTATACTTTTCTCCCACTGCCATTTTTTATTCCCTCCATTATCTTCTGTTTAGTCTAAGTCTCTCCCTTTCTCCTATACTTGCTCTCTCCCTTTCTATCTCCTCACTCTTTCCGACCCTTTAGTCTGGCCTTTTTCAAGGAGGGGTTTGCTGACACCTCATACACTACTAAATGCATATTTCAGCAGCAGGGAGTATGATGAGTGCTGGGTTAGGTTCTGTGCATGGACAGTTTGGTATGTCATATTCCATCAGTCAATCGGTTGAGTGCTGCATTTTCCCTGCTACCAATTTCTGCACCTGCACTGCACACAAGTTGAGTACACATTTTAATTAATAACGGAGCCACTTTTTTAAACTGATTGCAATAGGTAAAGTTATTGTTTTGCAAAGTCCTACCTCTGTTATAGTACTTTCCAAATAGTTAACATCCATCTTTCCAGCATTCAAATAGAGCCAGAAGTCAAACTATTTCTCTGAGTCTAACATTTTATTGTAATTGTTATTTTTACGACTATCCTGTCCTATTTACTGTATTTTTTTTTTGTGGAATAATTATTTTTAAGGGCAAAACTTGCTGTGGCAACTTTCTCCTTTTTGTGTACAAATAATGTTTTTTATCCTTTCTAGCAGCTGGTTGACTCTAGAATGTGGGTTATACTGAGGGTTGGCACAGGGGTGCTTGTAGCAATTCATCATAGTGTGGGTTGGACTGAGCACTGCCAATTTCTTTTCAGTCTCTTATTCAAACCCCTACTTAGAGTAAATTTGGAAACTAGCAGCCAGTCAGCTGATAAAATGTCAAACTGTAGACATGCTTAACAAAAAGCTAAATGTTATAAATATATATATTTTTATTTTTTTTTAAACCGCAAAAAAATTAAGAGCAATTCCAAACTGTTTCAAAATATTACTTTAATGGGCTTCTTTATCAAAAAATTTAATTTGTGAGGTTTTAGAGGTTTACTTACTTCAAATAAACTCACAATTTAAAAAAAACTTGAATGTTTCCTTATTTGTGAAAAATATTTGATTGTAAAAAACTGTATTGAGTGCGATTGTGGGGAAAAACAATACTTTGAATTTAAGAGTTTACAAGCTCAAAAAACCCTCAAAAAATCTCTACATGAACTCGCACAGGGCTGGATTTCCTTCGCAGGCGCCCATAGGACACTAATATGGGCCTGAACACGAAAGCTTTTACATGCTGAAATTTTACATATGAGTTTTTTGTGTTTGCTAAATAACAAAACTTTGAGTTTTTGAAAATATCATTCAAGATTTTGTGCGACCATTTTTAAATCAAGGCAAATTTTGATTAATCACCCCTAAATATTATAATAAAAGGTGGTGAACTACACCTTTAAAGAATGGTGCTTTATTTTATGGAAAGAATCCTGATCTCGAAAAATCCAGATTCCATGCATTCCATAAAATAAATCCCACACCTGCATCCAAGCTCACATCTTGGCTTTGCTGTCCACATTTGCCTTTTTTCTTCCTTGTTATGTAACCTAGTGACTTGTTCTCCTGACTCTTTAGCAATGCAGATGCTGCAAACAGATTGCAATTCTCAAGTAATACTACACTTAAATGTGCATTAAAATCAGCTGCACACAAGGATTTGGCTGAAAAATAGACCAGGTGAATAAGCCCCATGTGAACCCTCTGCAATGTGTTGGAGGGAGGTTTCCTTCCAGTTTTCAAAAAGTGGAGTTCCTTGTCTTTACTGTAAACATTCCTAATTTGAGCAAACTTTTCTAATGACTGTGCCCTTTCATATCCTTTACCAGTTACTCTTACCCTTTAGTTCAGAGTTGTCCTCTCCAACATCTTCACCCAAACTAACAACATTGCGGTAGTGGTAGATATGAAATAATGATGATCTCAAGTCTTCACAGAGGAACAGCAGAGCAAAGTAGCAATCTTTAATGGAATTCTGGCTTTGGATATTGCCTTAGGGTGAGTCTGTCACAGTCCTATTTATTTGCTAAAATGTGGAAATATTACCCAATTTCTGGGTTGTATTAAGGTCTGTAACAATGGGGTTCAGTGGAATGGCTGAAAGTGAAGGGTCATTTGAGGTGTCTCATGCCATGCATTGCTAACATTCATTTTACATATATTGTTTGTTAGCCTCTTAAAATTAAATTAATACCTGAATTTAAAAAAACTGGACAAAACTTGGCTAACAAATTATTAAACTCACTCTTTGCAAATCTTCATAAATTAACTGTCTATTATAGAGAAGATTGTAAAAATTTTTTTTAAAGCTAATCTAATATTTTACACCCTAGTATTCTTTAGAAAGGTAGCGTCCTTGTAGGATTTCTAATTGTTTGCCTAACTTTTTCTTTTACCCAGGATTTCATTATGCTAAGTAGGAGAGTCAAAGAGGGCCCTGTGGCTTTGCCTTCCTCTGGATGAACAGAAACGAAGTAGGATTTATTTACACAAAAGGGCAACCTTAAGAATCATGTGCCTTTTTTCAAAATTGCATCTATGACTTTTTATGCCGAGTTTGGTACTTATGGCACCTGAAGTATCCATGCAATGTATTGTTAATGTTGTCACGGAAATGTGTGATCTAAAACTAACCTAGAAAAAGAAAGGACAGAAGGTAATAGCCCCCACTTGGATCTAAAGGTTAAAATATATCTATAGTATAATTAAACACTTTATTCATTAAAAGGACTAGGTATCAATTTTAAAAAGGAAAGACCTGCAATTCCTGTGCCCTGATGGTTAGATTCTGGACAATTAATTATTCAAAAGTGCAAGTGCTAATAGACCACGGTGAAAAAGTGCTGGTGCTTAATAAATTAATATCTTGATTATAATTCATCCATTAGTGGAATTAATAAATATATCAATTGTAATAATCCATGATTAAGCTCATAATTAATTAAAATTCATTAGAAATTCATTTCGAAAATTAATTATGATTAAAATTAAATAAGATTAATTATTCAATCAATATACGCCAGAAAAATTAATTGTGCCTTCTTAATAAATAGTAATCAATTAATTAAAAAGTGATAAATATCTTTAGTACACAATTCATGAATTAAAAGTTTGGAAATTGGAAAATAGATTAGAGGTGGAGAAGCCCCTTGCGGGACCCCACATGGGGAGAAAGGCAGAACACTGGGAACTGCGGCCTCGGTAATTTAACTGCACTTTTCATACAAAGAGCTATCTAAAAAACCACAAATCCCCAATGTCTTAGAGGTAAAGAGATAAAAGAGTTAATTGCTGCTGAACCGTTAGCACCACAGGAACATCTAGGATAACTGCAGATAATTAAAAGATCAGGACGAACAAAGTTTCTAGCCTGCCGACGCGCGTTTCGCATATACTTTTTCAAGGCAGAGAAGGGCCATTAGTCTCCGTAGCGTCTTTTAAAGAACTTCCGCATCTGACGTCATTGGATCTCGCAGGAGTTGCGTGTCATTATCGGCATCACTGACAGCGTCATTGCGTTGTGTCCTTACATTGTGATGCGACTGCGCATGTCTACTATACATAAAAGGAACCCAATTTTAGAGGATTTCCAATAATTAATTCTAAAGACTATTTTAACTGTACATGATTTCTGATTAAATTACATTTATTTGACAATTGTGTTGTTGTTTTTACATCATTATATATACCATTAACTAAATGAATTAAATCCCTCAGGATTAGTTCATTTGCTTGTTTCATCAATTTATTATTCTATAATTATATTTATTAATTTATTTTTGTATGGGTGTATTTAGTTATTGTATTACCGATACAACAGGTTGGAAAATTACCAGTAATTCCAATTCATCCTATTACTCATTTTTAAAGGAAAGCATTAAATAACATATTTTCATTAATCCCATAAGGGGAGACAGTGTGCATTTTAAAAATCCAGAAACTTTCACGTTTTAGTAATTCTTGCTCCAAATTTCTTTTTTAATTTTCCCTGCATTTCGTATGGCACTGCAATGTTGTTGTAATCTAACTTTCACCATTTGGGTGGTCATCCCATCCTTTTGTTACATGTGCATTCTAGGCAATATATCACCCCTTTAGATTTACAGTTAATGTAATCATTGATTATATGTTTTTTGCCAAACCTATCGGTAAAGTCAGTTTTTTTCTGCATTTTGTGGCACATATTGCAGTCTCCGCATGGGACACATCCTTTGTGGACATTCTGTTTCTTTGAATTTTGGAAATTAACCTACGAAACTAACCTACCAATACACTGTAGGTAAGACTGACCAAAGGCAGTTTATATATAGAAAGCACATTATGGTGCCAAGTTAAAGAATAAAGTAATACAGCATGAAAACTGTCACTCAGATTTAATTTTTTTAATTGTGCCCACTAGGGGACCTTTATCAAGCATCAAAATGTAACTATCTATGGACAAAATGGCAACAAAAAAGATACTTGTCAGACATTAATGGTATAGGTTTCCAATAGTGAGCATAACCAAACACAATGCAAAGCATTAGCTGTAAAGGTTGTTGCCACTTGGCTTGTGTGTTAGAATACAGTTCATATAAATGACAAAAAAGCCTTGCTATAAGATAGACAGAAAAGCCTTGCTATGAGATATATGACAGATGATGCATGTGGATTATCTCAAACTAAGGTTGATGACATTCTTGTTTTATTTGTATATCTGTTTTTCACATAATAGATTAGGAAATAATGGACTAGAAAAAAGACTCTGAATCACATGAATTGTTCCCATTTGTTTCAATACTGCTGACTTGATTGCAGAATCATGTGCCAAAGCCCTGGTATGTCTGCCTTTTTTATTAAGTGGTATTGATTCAGATGCTGGTATTGTCCTTAATACAGTACTAGAACAGGTTTTATATTTTCCTTTTGTTGTTTAGTTTGCCATCATTGTGAAACATAAAAAATGGTTAGCATTCTGACACATTTCAATGCATAACATTAAGTTAAAAGATTAAGTTAAAACATTAAGTTAAACATAACATTAAGTGCAAATTGTTGGGTCTAAAGTCTGTTGATAGTATACAATGATTTTTGGGTCAAAGTTATTGCCATTACCAGGGAAGTTCTCCTTCTAGTTTAATCTCATTAGTTTATAAAAACCATCTTTTTCATGCTAAAGCATTACAGCATAGTAAAGAATGCTAATGCTAGAATGCAATATATTAAATAAATCAGTTTAGCTAACATACTGTTGAAGAAACAAGAGGTTGGTTAGGAGGTCAGGTTAAAGTGCTAAAGAGAAATCAATTATCAATTATGTCATGTCAGAAAAAGAAAGGGGATAATAATATTTGTCTCCTGCATAGACTTGCTGTCCAGTTGATCACTGTTAAAGGAAAATTTCCATTAAAAAATGAAAGTTTTTAAAGTAAAATCTGTGTATGGGGACCTCCGACAAGCCAGCCTGACCAATATCTGCCCAAAAATCACTTAGATATCGGTTAGGGCGGGAATACTTTGTCTGGTGGATGCAATCCTCGGCTTGTTACCCGCTGTTGTTAATGCTCTATAAAGGGCATTTTAAAATGCTTTTTATTGAATCCTGAATCTAAAACTAAACTCAGTGATGCCTGCAGAATATTTAAAACACAACTGTACTACTTAATAAAGGGATTGCTCACCTTAACACTTTTTCAGATAAGTTCACCAGAAATAAATACTTTTTTCAATTACTTTCTTTTTGTGACCATTTTTCTAATATCAAGTTTAATTAAGTTAAAGTTTTATTTTTCACCATTTTGTGTCTTTCTGAAGCAGCTCTGGGAGGTTGGTCACCAACTCTGTAGATTGGCCTAAATTGCTACATTAGTTGATACATTTCTTATCTTTGAACTGAAGTTGAACTGAAGAAGCTGCTTGAATGAGTATTGAAATGACTTCAATGATTACTAATCAAGTCCAGTTGTAGAATTTCTTATATTAGATTTAATGTGTAGTTTTTCCTGAGGCTTGCTGATTGAATGCGATTGCATTCATTGAACCTAAAGAATTTTCACTAGCGCTGTTTCAGCACTGCGAGCAAATTAAAGCGAAGATGCACTAGCATTCAATTCTGCCTAGCGCAACTTTGTAAGAGGTAATGCGCTCATTCTAATTTGTATACTGCAAGAAATTTAAAGTTGAACGCACCTCTTTATTTTATATGATGCATCGAATACATTACATTTGCACTGATTACTAGACATGTCAAGGGAACCTTAGGGGCAGATTTACTAATGGTCAAATTTAGCATCACCACTTTTAATACACAATCTAACTCTTCCTATGGTTTAAACCATTTGCAGGAGTTTTCTTTCTTACAGTATTTTATTACTGTACATATTGCTTGCAAGCTCAAAAAAGGAATTTAATATTCAACTTGTATTATGTACTGTGTTAGTGTATACTGTCCTTGTTTTTGCACACTGCCTCATTGATCAAATAAAACCTGTTGAAAATAAATGTTCACAATGGAGACCATAGCATATTTTCATCTGCATTTTCTAGATTAAATTCTAATATTAACAGATTTAATAACATTTTAAATGTCCTCACTTTCATTATATTAATTGTAAAAACTTTTGGATTCCACTAGCTAAACATTTCAAGATTAATACAATTTATAACTAGTGAGATCCTAGTCAGTTCTGTATTACATTTACAGAGATCTTAACAACATAATGATAATGCTGACAGTTAGTGCACTGACATTTCATTGGTAACAGCACTAAATAAAATCCCAAAGCTTACAAAAGCCTGTGCTAAATCACAAAGCATTTTCATTACCTACTACAAAAAATGGAGCCACATTACGGGATTAATTGCTGCTGATAAAAAATGCTTCTTTTGTTTCAGAATAACAGTCACAGATCAGGTCTTATATATATAAAGGACAGAACATCTACTGTTACTGCTCAGTTTTCTACCAAGCCAGGCACAATGGGAAAGGTAAGAAAACGAAAAAAAATAGTAAAAAATATTTTCCTATAAAAGTTGTATCACTCAGAAGGAATTAGTTAGTCATTGATGAAACTGATTTGACTAATTTGATTGTTATATATTAATAACATTACATTTAGTATTGCCAGAATGTAAAATGGTAGAACCCCCGATAAACTCTAGTAAAATCCATCTTTATTTACCAAATTAATGCAGCCTTTCAGCAAAAGCAAACTTCAAAATCTGAATGCTACTATGAATAGATGATAGCTCTAAAATGACTGATCTGATAATCAATTTGTTATTTTAATTTGTTGAAATAACTTTATTTTGTGTGGTTCTATTGTTATTTTAAGGATATACCATCCAATATGTCACATGTATTGTGAGATTATCTCCAAATGGCTATAAAAATATGTCAGCTATTGGAGGTGATTGGAATACAATCAGTAAGCTAGAGGCATCTGTTGAAACACTGCAGCCAATCAGAGATGAAAATTTACTGGAAATTGTAAAAACTGTAAAATAATGAATTGCTAGCTAATCTTACTCTGCTTTTTATACCAGATCCTCTTTTTTGAAGACAAGAACTTCCAGGGCCGTTCCCATGAAAGCAGCTCTGACTGCTCTGACCTGCACTCGTTCTTCAACCGTTGCAACTCCATCAGGGTTGAAAATGGAAACTGGATGCTCTATGAACAACCAAACTATGCTGGACACCAGTATTTCCTAAGAAGAGGAGAATATCCTGATTTCCAGCAGTGGCTGGGTTTTAATGATTCCATCAAGTCCTGCCGCCTAATAACCTCAGTAAGTAAGATATGCATTAGTATCAAGTTAATGATAAAAATAATAATATTAAATATGGTATTTTTAATTAAAGGGCAAATAAGGGGTAGATTTATCAAGAGTTGAATTGAAAATTTAAATTTTCAAGTTTTTTTTTAGAGAAATTCGACTAGGGAATAGTAAAAATTATATTCAAGTTTTTAAAAAAAAAAATCTAATTTGATTTTTGAAATGTATCGTACTGACCCTTTAAAAATTTTAATTAAACTATTCACCACTTTAAACCTATCAAATTGCTGTTTTAGTCTATGGGGAACATCCTGGAATTAATCTGGAGTTGTTTGGTGGTCTCAATTCAGTTCGAATTCCATTCGTTTTTGCGGGACTATATAATTCACCCGAATTTAAACAATTTGAATATTAACTCGAATTTAGAGTTCATGGGAGTTTATAAACTCTAAAGTTGACTAAAAGGTGTACAGCCCTGCATATTGTTGCAGAGACTTTAACAAAAAAGGTAACAATAGCATTCTTTTTTTCTGCATTACAGCACAAAGGGTCACATAAGATACGTATGTATGAGAGGGAAGATTTTCGAGGTGAAATGTTGGAACTTACTGAAGACTGCCCATCGGTTTTTGAAAAGTGTCATCATCATGATATTCAGTCTTGCAATGTCCTGGAAGGGTCCTGGGTCTTCTATGAGCTCCCAAACTACAAAGGAAGGCAGTATTTCTTGAAACAAGGGGAATATAAGAGATTTTCAGAGTGGGGTGGCCTGAACAGCAAAGTAGGATCTGTGAGGCGTGTTGCAGACAGTTATTAAATTGCTGCGCTGTCACAATAAATAAGCAAATAAATATGCTTACAAAAACTGTCTCTAATGTTTCTTTATTATTTAGATAATTAAAACTGAACTGGAATATGAGGCACCTCATCTCCTTTCTGTGCATTCCTGGTAAAAAGTTTTATTTTCAACTTTTCGGCTCCTTAACTGGGGCCGTCTTAAGGAGAGTCTCTCCTGAAGACGGCCCCAGTTAAGGAGCCGAAATGTTGAGAATAAAACTTCACTTTTATATT
>CM044448.1:78900422-78911197 GCA_024363595.1 Xenopus borealis | reverse complement strand
GGTTCTATAGAAGTCATTGGGAGCTGTGTTCATTTTATTGGACTGTATTAAATCAGTTTGGACTTTTAGTGGTTTTCAGATTTTTGTTGCTCGGAATTGTCATGAAAAACTTTTTCAAGATATTGGTATTTTTTAGCACATTGTTCAGCACTTTTTTAGTTTTTTAGCTTCCAGGAGATTTATACTTCATTTATGAGTAATTTTTGACCAATTCCACTTTAGCTTACAACAAGGTTATAGATACATTGTGGCAGATTATTAGGACTGCAGAGCAACTGCATAACACAATGGTCAGAGGGAATTAAGGATGGTGCGGGCAAACAATAGCATTGCAAAGGGGTACAACCCCTATGTATTTATTAGGTCAAACAAAAGTGTGTAGTCTATCCCTTTGTAAAGGATTCTCACCCTGGTGGTCTAGTGGTGCGGCGGGGACACACGCTGCACCGCTCTGCTCCTCTTGCCGCTGCTTCTTCTAGGACGTGTCATGACGTCAGCAAACAAAGGCGCCAAAAGTATTTAAAGGGACATTTGTATTTGATCATTGCGCGTGATAGGATTTGTTCCTGGTGCCTTGACCTGTGCTGTAAAGCTTCTTGTTTGTTCCTGATCTCCTAGGATTGACCCTGCCTGGCTATTTTTAACTACTCTGAACTCTGGAACCTGACCCTTGCCTGAAACTGACTTTGATTCTGTTACACTGTTATTTGACTCTGATTCTGCCTCACCCCATCTGACTGATCCTAATAAACTTTAACAACATTCGTGCCCCTCTGCCTATCCAGAACCTTTTCCTTGCGCCTCTCGTTAAGTCCAGGTGGCATCTGAGTAGCTAAGGGCTCCTCCCAAAGCCAAAGGCGGTCACACTACTGGTGAAGCCGAGCCGAGACCAGGGTGCTTGGCATCTCTTCTGGTGTTGGGTGCCGACCGTGACAACCTTCTTTTACGTACTGACCAAATGTTAACGAGCTTAGCTCTGTGATTGCCAAACCTCTCTACTTAATTTTTCAGGATTCATTGAGGTCTGGCATGGTGCCGAGAGACTGGCAAATTGCTAATGTGGTGCCGCTATTCCAAAAGGGATCCCATTCTCTGTCTCAAAACTATAGGCCAGTCAGCCTGAGGTCGGTGGTAGGAAAGCTTTTTGAAGGATTAATAAAGGATAGGATACTGGACTTCATAGCAAATAAAATTACTATGAGTCTGTGCCAGCATGGTTTTATGCATAATAGATCTTGACAGACTAACTTAATTTCATTTTATGAGAAGGTAAGCAGGCACCTCGATTCTGGGATGGCTGTGGATGTGATTTACTTAGACTTCACTAAAGCATTTGATACAGTGCCACACAGAAGATTACTGGTTAAATTAAGGAATGTTGGCCTGGAACATAGTATTTGTAACTGCATAGAGAACTGGCTAAAAGATAGACTACAAAGAGTGCTGGTAAATGGAATATTTTCTAATTGGACCAGTGTTGTTAGTGGTGTACCGCAGGGCTCTGTACTGGGTCCCTTGCTTTTCAACTTGTTTATTTATGACCTGGAAGTGGGCATTGAAAGTACGGTTTCTATTTTTGCAGATGATACTAAATTGTGCAGAACTATAGGTTCCATGCAGGATGCTGGAAAATGAGGTTCAATGTTGATAAATGCAAGGTTATGCACTTTGGCAAAAATAATATAAATGCAAGTTATACACTAAATGGCAGTGTGTTGGGAGTTTCCTTAAGTGAGAAGGATCTTGGGATGGAAGACTTAAATTATACAGGTAGACTGTCAAGGTTGGGGTTGTTTTCTCTGGAAAAAAGGCGCTTGCGAGGGGACATGATTACACTTTACAAATACATTAGAGGGCATTATAGACAAATATCAGGGAACCTTTTTACCCATAAAGAGGATCACCACACCAGAGGCCACCCCTTTAGACTAGAAGAAAAGGACTTTCATTTGAAGCAGCGTAGGTGGTTCTTCACAGTGGGGACAGTGAGGTTGTGGAATGCACTGCTGGGTGATGTTGTGATGGCTCATTCTGTTGATGCTTTCAAGAGGGGCTTGGATGATTTTTTGGACAGACATAATATCAAAGGCTATTTTGATACTAAACTCTACAGTTAGTAAAGCTATGGGCATATATGGTTTGTGTGAAAGAGTGTAGGGGTGTGTGTATGCTGGGTTTTAATTTGGAGGGGTTGAATGAAAAAGTATTTGGAGCTTTGTTATCTGCTGGGAAGAGCTTTTCTTTTGTACCATTACCCTGACCATGCTTCACGCTGTGTCCCAATGTACTGCATTAAAGGGATTCTGTCATGGGAAAAAAACATTTTTTTCAAAATGCATCAGTTAATAGTGCTGCTCCAGCAGAATGCTGCACTGCAATCCATTTCTCAAAAGAGCAAACAGATTTTTTTCTATTTAATTTTGAAATCTGACATGGGGCTAGACATATTGTCAATTTCCCAGCTGCCCACGGTTATGTGACTTGTGCTCTGATAAACTTCAGTCAATCTTTACTGCTGTACTGCAAGTTGGAGTGATATCACCCCCTCCCTTTCCCCCCCAGCAGCCTAACAACAGAACAATGGGAAGGTAACCAGATAAACAGCTCCCTAACACAAGATAACAGCTCCCTGGTAGATTTAAGTACAGCACTCAGTAGTAAAAACCCATGTACCACTGTGACTCCTGCAGTTACATTGAGAAGGAAAAACAACAGCCTGCTAGAAAGCAGTTCCCTCCTAAAGTGGCACATGCCCAGGGGCAGCTGGGAAATTGACAAAATATCTAGTCCCATTTCAGATTTCAAAATTAAATATTAAAAAATCTGTTTGCTCTTTTGAAAAATGTTTTTTTGTACACAAGTCTGCTTGAGTAGCAATATTAACTAATGTTTTCCCATGACAGTATCCCTTTAAGCTAATCGCACACTCGGGGAACCACTTCTGCAGTTAATGCATGACATATTATTATCAGAACAGCTTAGTGCTTTTCCACATCATTCTCTATAAGCTGTTAGTAGTAGCATGTAAACCCAATCTGCATAATTTAATATTTGTAAAAAATGTTTATATATATATATTTATATATTATATTTATATATATATATATATATATATAGTGAATAAAGTACCCCCTCTTGTAAAATATAAGGATATTATAAGTTACCGAGGAGTTTCATGACCATATAAAAACACGAGGCTGAAGGCCTGTTTTTATACAGGTCATGGAACTCCGAGGTAACTTCTAATATCCTCATATTTTGCAACTGGGGGTACTTTATTTATTATAATACACAAGTTTCAGAGAGTCATGTGACAGAAATGACATCAGAACTCACCGTTTATAACTGATGACATCAGAACTCACCGTTTATAAGGATATAATTTACAAGATATTTACGGCTTTTGTGTATTATATATATATATTCCCATCCCTGGAGCACGCATGCACAAAGGTGCCATGCACATACATGATGTGGTCTTTGTAAGGCAGCCAGGGGTGCGAGTCTCTGACGTTGGCCCATGATGACCGGGGGCCCTGTGACCTGCTGGTCCAGTCAGACCCTGCTCCCAGCTGATAGTCTTTTTACTGCAACCCTGCTGATTCATCTCATGCACTATTGGATATGGAGTATTGGGGAGCATAGAAACTGCTAAATAATGTGGACTACAATAGAAAGGCCTCGCAGTCAATTCAGACTTTGATAGAGGTCATCCCCAAACTACAGAGAATAATGTACCCCCACTGTAAAATGCATGTGTATTTAAAAAACTATGGACTTCCGTGAACACAAAAGGCACAAGTTAGGTAGATTTTGCTAGGAAGACCTTTTGACATTGATGAATCTGACTTATTTTGCAACCAGCTACTTTGATGCAAACTCACAAATTATTTTACTGGAAAGCAGTGGGGGGGACACTATAACAGAAATAGACCCTGCAACTGCTGGGTGGCTCAGTGGGACTTTGATTGATGCAATACATGGAAAATGTCTTGTTCCCAAGGTTTAAGAGCCCAGTGATCTTGCAGTGGGACCCAGAAATCAGTTATTCCACTACTGTTCATTCAGGCGTTAGCTCTTATAATTCAGTAAATAGATTCCAGTATAAACTGTTGTACATATGGAACTTCAAGGTAACTTCAATATCATGTTTTTCACTAGGGGGTATTATTTTTTATAATATAAAAGTTTAAGGTGTTTAATATGTTGTGTAGCATTTAGCTACAAGGAAGTGAAACTTTAACAGAAAAATACATATTTTTAATCAAAAGACAGACTGGGTCACCAAAATTTAGGGGGTTATTTAGAGATTTAAAGGAGGAAAAAAAATTTTTGTAGGGAAAAAAACTTGCATTTCTTGTGATTCATTAAACCCTGATGCTGTTAAAAGTCCAAATTTAAAAGTTCTCCATCTCAAACCTGCTGAGGTCAAAGCAAATGACAGATGTCAGAGATCCAAAAAAAAGAGTTTTCTGGCATCAAATTAGAAAAAATTGTACAATTTAGATTTTTTCACAGTCTTTTGCTGCACCACATTTTTTGAGTAAATGTATTGATATAGGGTAAAAATATTCACAGGTGTTTGGTCAAAGTGGTTTTAAAAAAGTAGAGAGAAACTTTAAGAAAATAAACCCCTTAGGGGTAGATTTATTAATGGTTGAATTTCGAAGTGAAAAAACTTAGAATTTCAACCATTGAATTTTTTTAAAGGGCTTCTTCGATCGAAAATGGACCTATTTCAATCGAATAGGTCAATTTTCAATTGAATAAAAATCATTCAATCGCATCGTTCGGATTGAACGATTCAAAGGATTTTGTGCAAAATTCCTATGACTTAGAAAAAATTTCAGGACAAGTTCTAGGAGGTGGCAAAGTGTCGAAATCAAAGGATTTTAAAGGGACAGTACTTCAAAAATTCAACTTTTTTCTATTCAAATAGAATTTTGGCCTATTCAATAGTCAAAGTAGTCCAAAATTACTTTTAAATTAAAATTTTTTAAATTCAAATTTTATTTGAATATTCAATTCGACCCTTACTAAATGTGCCCCTTAATGTGTGTTAGGGTTTGTAACAGGAATGCAAATGAGAAGAAGAATTGATAACAATGGAGAAGTTTGTTCTGGTGGCTGATCCAGCATTAAAGAGCAGAAACTAATGAAGTGTAATGCGATTATTTCCGAAATGGTACAGCTTTTTCAACTGATTTTATATATATATATATATATATATATATATATATATATGCATACACACATATATATATATATATATATATACACACACATATAATATATATATATCCATCCATGAAATGCAGGAATGATGTCGCTTATTTCTGATAATGATTACATGTCATCGCCACAGCTGTTTTTTTCCTGCTAGTACGTATATTTAAAGCATGTTTGTAGACCAAGAGGTACTTTGAGAAAGGACTTAGGGTAGGCAGAAACGTTAGTCTTTTGCTTTTTATGTCATAAATATTTTTTTAACTTTTAAGACTTAAGACCTGTGAGTGCAGATCTTTTTTGGATGGATATCAATTTATTATTGAAACTGCACCCAGGCATCTATAAATGGCTTGTTTCGTGAGTGCCAGCTTCTAGTTGGACTTAAATATATTGATAATGGGTTGAGTGCAGAGGATCTCTTGTATTTGTCTTTATGTATTTTGTGGTCACAGCCTCATTGCACCCCTGACTAATGATTTTAAAGTGGACCCGTCACCCCCAAAAAATATTCAAAATCATATTTTATCACATAGTCAAGCAAAATGAATATTAATTACATTATATAAATTATTTTAATCTTGTTTTCTTCAGTCTGGGAATTCATAATTATAGCAAGCAGGCAGGAGCCATTTTGTGGACACTGTTATTAAGGCAAGCCTTGCATCATCTCAGAATCTTGTTTGGCCACCAGAATAGGGGACCCGATGTCTATCCCAATGTCCTGGGTACACAATTAAATGGTTAAGAGAACTGTGGGAATGTGTGGGGAGCAGTGGCATCTAGGAAGTGCTGAATGGAAAGTGAAAGTAATTATGTGCCCCACCTCTATGCCTAAGGCATAGCGGAGGGGCAGACAATATTTGATTGACAGCTGAGATTTTTAAATGAGCTTAAAACAGCTACGAATGCTTTAATAAAAATTTGAAATATGATTTCATGTTTAATTTGAAAAGGACTTTTATTATACAGATTTTTGTGTCTGGGTGACGGGTCCACTTTAAAAATTAGTTGTGAGCAGAACTTTCCCTTGTTTGTTATAGTTTATATCGGAGCAGTGACCAGCTCCATGTTGTAGCTCCCAACCCTTCCAGCTATAGTCAGGTGATCCCACTGGTGTCTAATAAAAGGGCAACCACGTTTGGGAGTTTATTTGAAAGCAGCAAGTAAGTTGCAAGTAGCAACTGAATTTTTAATGAATCAGATGAAATTTGATTTATACTGGGTATGACTTTGACAAACAATCCCTGTTTTGTTTAAAGGCATTTTTAGTAGCTTAAGGCACAAACTGTTTCAATGTACTTAATATATTGATTATGAGTTGAGTGCAGAGGACCTCTTGTATTTGTCTATATGAATTTTGTGATCACAACCTCATTGCACCCCTGCTTAATGTTATTAAAAGTTAATGGTGAGCACAGCTTTCCCTTGTGTGCTGCTTTACTGGCTTTTATTTGGGCACAAATTTTCATCACACTGGCTTCACATAGGGCATAACATTCACATGAACAGTACCAATTCACACCCTCACTGGTGTTAACTTTAACTCACATTTCCAGCACTTAAATCCTTCACGTACACAAATCCCAGAGTCCTCTCTGGGGCACACTTAAGACACTCTTGTCTCATGGGAGGGATTTTTCTCTTCCTCTCCAATACTTTGGAGCTCTCTCAGGGGAATTACATTATTTTTCAGCTGCACACAGGCACCTTCCCTCCACTCAAGGAGGTTTACATGTGGCCCCTAACCCTCCTCCACTCAAGGGGGATCTCTGAGGTTTTTCTCCACACCTCCTTTAACTACAAATTAATTAGCAAACTGCCTCTAATTAGGTAGCTGCAAAACATTACCAGGAGCAAGGAATGGAAGCCCACCCTGCTCTCTTCTATTTACTCCAGGGACCCACTATCCAGCTTTTCCTAAGCCAGAACTGAATTAAAATGCATTACTTGCTGAAGCCACACACATTTTCCCTGGACTTTCTATTTCACCAGCTTACATACCAACAGCAACATACCACATGCTATAAAAAATTCTATTTGTGATAGTTCTACCAACCATGTCCAGCAGGTAGCGCTGTCACTTCCGCCTCCTTCTCAGCCATTTCAACATGTTGCCAAAGGTCAAGTTTCTTTGAGCCATGTTCTCCTGTCCTGACCACAGAGCCACACCAATCCCTCGCTCCTAGTAGAGCCTGTTCCTCTGGTGATGATCCAGATTACAGCTCTCTAGTCATCTTACTTTATATAACTATGCAGAAATGTAGACCTTTAACACAGCACTTGCATAGCGATTAAACCATTTTATTAGCCCAACTACTCCAATTTTAACCAGTCATCTCATGTTTTTATAGGGGATAGAAGCACAGAATTTTAGGAAGGGGCTCTCTGTAGAGTAAAGCATGGCTTTACCCCTCAATAGTGTAGTGATACTACAAAAAACTAGCTCCATGCGATCAAGTACTACTGTCTGTGTTGTGTAAAGGGGTAAGCCTTCTTCCTTTCATTACAGTTGAGCTTGCACTAGCAGTTGAGAGAGGATTGAAAAGATTAGCTTCTTGCTTATTATTTTTATTATTACTGTATCATCTGTTATATAGCACTGACACATTTTATCCAGCACTTTAAATTATGGTATCAGTCCCTACCCCAATGAAGCTTACATTCACAGTAAGGTCAGGTTTAACTCGTAGTTTGCATGTGTTCAACAGGAATAAAAAAAAGTCAGTTTAGCAATGGATTTTACCCTACATAATATATTTTTATTAAAAATAAACCAGATATTTAGACGCACTGTCATCATTGTATTTCATGACATCTTCCCATATTTCAGTCTAGCTGGTGCCAGCAAAAGGGCCAGTAGCTGAGTGTTTAGCTTCTGGCTTCTTCTTGTCTTTAATTTATATAGTGCCAACAATTACATGCAGCTCTTTACAGGGATTTTACATCATTCATTTTAAAAGCTCTTGGCTGTCAGAAGAAACAGATTTAGAGCTGAGAGACTGGTGGGACGTACTCTTACTCTGGATGGCAGATATATTGGCTTAGTTGTTGTATCAAGACTTCCAATTAAATGCTTGTGTTTGTAAGTAGTTACATTGGCTTTATATCATTTGCATGTTTGTATTAATTAAATTCCTTTTTTTATTGTGCTGCTAAAAATGTATTCAGAATTCAAGGGGAAGTCTCACCACTGACCTATAGATTGGGAGAATAACTTTCCTTTTGATTCTAGTTTCATTGCTAAACATAACAGTGAATGCATTTACAAAGAAAGTTTGGTATGTTATATTTATCCATGTTATGATAAACAGAATCTGCTTTGTTTCAATCACTTCCCATTCTTTCTGCAATCCTATTTATTTTATGTCCATTGTATGTGTGCAAAAGTACAACGCATTTACAGAACCAGAAAATAGCACCTGGTAGCCTGTAATTGTAGGAGCTTCTTTGTTACATTTATCATTCTCTAGGCTTTCCATGTACCTTTTTCACTGATTACTAAATTAGTGTTGCATTTAATGAGTTCTCCAATTCTATTCTGTGCTCTTTTCTCCTTCGTCTACCATTTCTGCATATCAGCATAACAAAGCTATGGAGAATCTACAAGCTCCTTTAACTCAGAACATTTGCTTTCATCTACTGTATCTCCATGGAAATTGCACTCTCCACTTATATTTTCATTCTGTTCTCACCAGTCTCATTTCTTGGATTATCTTGACTTCCTTTAATATTTTTTGTTATTATTTTATCCTTATGTTTTGGTTTTAATTTAGTAGAGCAAAATTTGAACTTGCAGTTCATGGCTTGAAAAATACTTATTGTGTGATATAGCCACTAGTGATGGGCGAATTTATTCGCCAGGGCCGAATTCGCAGCGAATTCCCGCGATTCGCCGCTGGCGAATAAATTCGTGAATCACCTGCGAAATTTCGCCTGGCGAAAATTCGCCAAAAAACAAGTCGCGTGCCGAAAACGACGCGTCGCGCGACAAAATTGCCGCGACGTGCGACGAAATTGCTGCGACGCGCGTCAAACGCGTCCCGCGACTCGTTTTGCGAATTTTTCGCCGATTCGCAAATTTCTCTAGAATTTCACGAATTTTTCGGCAAAGCGAATCACGGGAGATTCGCCCATCACTAATAGCCACTGATACTGCAGGATAACAATATGAAACAATAGGTATTGTAGGTAGCCAAAATACCATTATTTTGTGACAATGAAAAATGTAGATGTGAATCTGTCCCTGCTTGTTTTGGTATGGAAAATTTTCCTTAGTCAGATTACCTCCAGAAAATAATAAATATATGTATATATATATTTTTTTTTTTTTTCAAACAAAGTTTCCTACAGTATCTGTTTATACAGAAAAATACCATAAGACAAATATTTTCTGAAATGTTTCACTTTTACACCACACAGTGGCACCTACTTTGATAGAGAAACGATGGGTACACCTCAAATCATTCTTATCTCACCCAACTGATTAATGTTCTATTTATGAATGGACAGAAAGCAGAGGAAATATTTTCCAATATCTGGTTCAGTACTAAAAGGTGGGGATTATTTATGAAAATCCAAAAACTTTAAATTTAAATAAAATAGCCTGAACAACTCCACACAGATCTTTCCCCCTTTATTTATGAAACCATTTTTTGAAAATTTCCTGTGTGGGAAAAATTTTGAATTGTACAAATATTTGATGCCCAAAAACACAGATTTTTTCGTATTTTTTCCAGAAAACCACAAAATCTTTAGATTATTGTGAGACACCAAGTGCAGATCAGGATATCTTCTCTTGTTGACTTCTACATGAACGTGGCAGGTCTGAGTTGGAGTACTTTTTTATTCAAACTTTTAATAAATTAATAAATTCCAAAAAATCTGAGTTTTATTTCCACAAAAAAATGAGATTTTTCGAGTTTTTTGAATTCGCACTTCAATAAATAACCTTCGCCCCCAAATATACATGGCATGATATACTTCAGAAATTTAGTTTGGCTCTGGAGTATCCTTACACCTGTACATAATAATCTGCATTTTCGCCCTGGTTATGCAACCCCAAGGTTCAGCTGGTGGAAAGACAACTGCATTGATAGGGTACAGGACTTACTTCTGTATACCAGGATTAAATTGCTGCAATATATGCAGTTTACTCAAAACTTGTGTGAAAAGGAACTCTCTCCCTCCTGTTCAAGCAAATGATGTCAAGAAGTTCTGATGACCCCTTGAAATACTTTACATGACACATTGGGAGATAGATATAGGGCAAGCATGAAAAGAATTTAATTTAGAAAACTATCTCCAAATTTCTCCAGCTACAAGGAAAACTACATCCCTCAAACAATGTAGGTCACTACAAAAATATATTGCATAAAACAACTCATATGTAAAACCCTGCTTCATGTAAATAAACCATATTCACAATAATACACTTGTGTACATACATGAGCCAGTTAACTGACCAAGTTCTGTCTTTTGCTTTCACACATAAACTCAAGGGATGAAAACATAATTATACTTCTTTATAGATCCCTAGTAAGACCTCA
>CM044448.1:78881930-78898016 GCA_024363595.1 Xenopus borealis | reverse complement strand
GACTTTGTCTTTTTTCAATCCAATTTAACTATGTAACTTCTTCCTGTTAAAGTTAGAGCTGGACAGTGTTGGACTGGCCCAGCGGGATACTGGGAAAAAACTTGGTGGGCCCCAACCCTTAATGGGCCATTGCCAGGACAGACCCCTCTAAAGATCAGATTGTACAGTATATATTTTGGTAAGATTCTTATATGTCACTATATGTCACTAAATATGATATAAACTATCTGTTACATAAGTATTCAGTTTGGGGGGTAGTTTTCCTTTTAGGAATCGGCATACAAAGTAATGATTTATTAGTGTACTTTATAACTCCTGATAGGAAACACAGATTTGATCCCTTTGCCCCCCCAGCATGCTTTCAGGGTTGCTCAGAAATCAGGGATTTAAAAAAATCTTTGGTGGAAATGCCTGGGGGCTGTTCAGTTTTGCAAAGATATCTGCTTTTAAAAATCAGTTGCACTTGACCTTGCTTGTTATCTAAACTCAAAAAAAAAACTTTGGGTGAAATTATAGTGGTGTCAAGAATTAATTTGGCCAAACAATTGTTACAAGCCTCCATTTTGATCCATGGAGTAGCTGAAAAAATTATGTCAATAATGTTTACTTTAATCTCCCTTACTAACATTCCTCGATCCTCTTAGAATAAACTATAACATCACAGGAAACATAAATAAAGGAGGGCACAGGGATGATTGATCTACCCATGGGAAGGGGTGAGATGGCTGCACTCTCTGCAGATTAAATCAGACAGCAAAGGGTTGTGCCTGAAGGAGGGGGACCTGCTGCATGTACTATTGATTCAGCTAAGCAGGAAAGGACTGTGTCTGCAATAATGTCTGGGGATACTGTGAAGGGGATTTTTTTATACTTTTCCCTTTTAGTTGATCTTCAGTGCTGTTCTCTGCAGATCCCTGAAACTCAGAGGCAGACAAATCTTTCTCTTTAGCAGCACATCCATTTCCTTTCTTGGTCCTGGAACAGGTTAGTAGTGATGGAAAAACCAGCTTCATATTTTTTATGAACCTTTATCCTGCTTGGCTGCATTGCCCCCCCCCCCCTTCCTTTCCCTCAGGTGTATGTATTATCCAAACAAAAGGCTCGTCCTAGCTTTCCCTTCAATCTTAATTCTGAATAAATAACTACATAGTTCTAGACCTGTGTCCCACTTGACAGCCTCTTATTGAAACTGGGAGTGTCAGTGCTTAGAGAGCCTTCTGGGAACTACAATTACCTTGCTTGTTGCATGGAGGACAGTGAAGGGGGGAGGACCAAAGCTGGATGGTTGTAAATAGGGAAGTGATGCAGAATGAGAATCAGTAGGGGAGCTGTCCTCAGTGCTAGAAACTGCCTGCACAAGCTGGGTGCGTATTTGCTGTAAGCTATCCCCTTTAGTGGTTAAGGAACCCTTTAATACAGAATGTTCCTTAAACCTTGTCCTTGTTAGTAGCCTTAGAACTATTGCATGCCATCATTGTCATACTTGCTTGAATACAAATAATTAATATATGCTCATAACACTGTTGGATACCTAAAAATAAATGATGTACGTATTCTAAATTTCTAACTGCAAAAACGTGGGA
Source organism: Xenopus borealis (assembly GCA_024363595.1). NCBI lineage: Eukaryota > Metazoa > Chordata > Amphibia > Anura > Pipidae > Xenopus > Xenopus borealis. Next base: position 78,896,433 of record CM044448.1, on the reverse strand, counting down.
CCATTGACAGCTATAAGGAAACTGCTAATTTTACAAGAGAAACAATCTTATACAGTCATTATTGTAACCTAAGGTGTGTATATTTTATAAGCTTTTGTTGTGTATGTGTGTATCAGTAGCACATGATTCTTGTTCCAGCTTCACATGCCTTTGTTGTCTTACACTGGCCATGCATATTCATAGCTTTCATTTCTGTCGCAGTCACGTAAGAGTTAATCTTTAGACGATGATCTCACCATGGGAGATAAGTGCAGAATCATATTAAAGAGCCTTAATGTGAACCTTAATTAATCTCTTTCCGAATCTACAATGACAGGACGCATTAGGCCCTGGTGTCCAGGCTGCTGCACAGTGTCATTTCAATGTCATTACGTTTGCTGTTTTATCACACAGTATTAACCTTACCATATGAGGATGGTTTTCGTTATTAGATCATTATGCAATTTTGGAAATTGATCGCTCAGCAGACTTGTGAGTACCGTGCAACTCTGATAGACTTCCTGCTTTAAATCCAGGTCATGGATGACATTAGAATCAAAAGGTATAAAGAGAGAGTGCTGTAACTGACATTTAGCATTTTTTCCAAAATAACTAACAAATGCATAATTATAGTGAAACGAAGGACCGTGAGTCTACATTGAAACACAAAAACAAGGATTCATAATAATAAAAAAAAACAAACTCAGTGGGAGAACTTGTACAACCCAGGGTTCTATCACCCAAAACAGTTTGTTTACCAGTGTCTGTATATATGTACATGGGTAAAACTACATTGCTTTGTAAAAATAGGATTATGACCATTTATCCACGCTTGATGTTTGAAGTGGCCCTACAGTTTTATTGACTGTACTAAACTATTACCTCATGGAGCTGATTTTTAAAGTGATATTGGCTTTTTGCATCAGTGATGAGAATCCTGTAAATATCTCTTCACAATCACAGGCTACCTCTCTCTTTCCACCCACTAGTCCAATATTACTCACAGATCTAATGCTTTGACATGCCTAATTTAGCAGTCTGTGGAGATCCTGATCTGGGTTGTTACTTGGTAAAATCCGCCTATTTGCAACTGTTCAAATGCACCTCAGCCTATAAAAGAATTACAGGCCCCCATCAAAATGGCTGACAAATCCAGCTCTCTAGAGATCAGAGTATAAAACCTGGAAGCAACCTACAAGATTTGATGTGGCAAACCCCTCTTGTCTGTTAACTCTTATAATTAAGCAGCACTGTAGTAAATATAAACGTTGTACAATTATGGACACAGCACATAGACTTGCATAGCCCCCTATATTTAGTCAGCAAATGGTCTGGGCGGTCCTTTTTTTAGATTTAAATCCATTAAAAACTGTTAAGGATAAAATAGGGCAGTCCATTCAGTTGCTTATCTGTCATGATACATGTAGTTTATGAGCATCTGGATTTGAGGGAATAATTAAATTTAGTTCCAAAAATAATCTTTAAAATAATGGAAAAATACATTGTTTTTACATCAGGTGTAGTTTTGAATTAATAGTTAATTAATTAATTAATTAATTAATTAGTAGTTTTGAAGTAATAAAATGCAGGATGGAAGAGAGGATTGGGGGTAGTTTCTAAAATTTGCTCATTGCATTTTTCCCCACAAATGGTTGTATTGCTTATGTTTTTCCCTGAAAGCTAAAACATTGCACTGGTGTGCCCACTTTCCATTTTTGCAATTCTCATTGCAGAGAGTTTGCATACATATTCAAAAATTTGTGATTATTCGCAATGTAACCATTTAAAGTGGACCCATCATCCAGACACAAAAATCTGTATAATAAAAGTTCAAATTAAACATGAAAGCCAATTCCAAAATTTTAGTAAAGCATTCATAGCTATTTTAAGCTCATTTAAAAATCTCAGCTGTCAATCAAATATTGTCTGCCACTCCTCTATGCCTTAGGCATAGAGGCGGGGCAGATAATTACTTTCACTTTCCATTCAGCACTTCCTAGATGCCACTGCTCCCCACACATTCCCCCAGTTCTCTTAACCATTTAATTGTGTAGCCAGGACATGGGGATAGACATTGGCTCCCCCATTCTGGTGCACAAACAAGATTCTGAGATGATGCAAGGCTTGCCTTAATAACAGTGTCCACAAAATGGCTTCTGCCTGCTTGCTATAATTATGAATTCCCAGACTGAAGAAAACAAGATTAAAATAATTTATATAGTGTAATTAATGTTCATTTTCATGTGATAAAATATGATTTTGAATTTTTTTTGGGGTGACGGGTTCACTTTCAGTGGACAAATCCTACAATTCTTTGTTTCGCTCTATATAACACTATTGTGGCCTGCACTCCTATACCAGCATCAGCACCTGATAAAAAAAAGGAGGAGATTGAGGCTACGCAGCATGGCTGGAGCTGTCTGATGTTGCAATTTGTGTTTATGCCATAATTAAAAGGCCCTTCTGGACATCCGCAGGGCAAATAAAAATTTTAAATTCTGTTGTCACTTTAACTACACCACTTTTATTCAGCTTTATAAATATAACAATGCGCCTGTGAAATATGTTCACTTTGCGAATCATTCTGTGCTAAGCCCCAGGGACTTGAAAATTGTAACTTAAGTACAGACTTTGACTTTGGTTACTAATGCTGGAGCAACTTGGAAAATAGCAGTATATTTGTTTGTGTTAATTCAATAGATATTTTAAAATGTTTTTAAATCTGACATGCATTCTGAGTATCAATTGCAAACTCACTGAACAGTTATGTCCCATGTGGCCCCCCCTTCAGGTCGCTGACTAAATAAGAGTTAGAGAGCTGAAAAGCAGATAGTATGTTCTGTTCTGTTAGACATTCAGTCACTCCAGCCTTTATAGATTACATTTTTAACTAACTACTGTATATTAGAAACATTTTTTATTTTGCACAGCCTATCTATTTGCCAATTGCCTTGTAAAATGTAAATACTCCATGTTCTCCCTCAGGAATTAATCATCAGAAAATACTGAATAATTGAACCTGCTCAGTCTGTGTAAACAAATGCCAAGCCAAAAATGAGATAATGGATCCAACATTGCTTCAACAGACCTTTCTTAAAGGGGTAACCTTTTAGGGGCAAATTGACTAAAGTGCGACGACTTCACCTCACTTCACAGGGCGAATTTACGCCAGTCCGCCAGACAGCCACTACATTACACTACACAAGCCCAGGAAACCTTTAATTAAGTAATTGAGTTGTTATATGTTAGGAAATGTAGGGGGGAAGGAGGTTAACCCCCCCAAAAAATTATGCAATTTTAAAAAAAAGTAAAGACGCCAGTTTTTTTCAAACTCCTATCTATTGTATTGAACTTCGCCAGGTCTTACCTGGCAAAGTAAAGTCTAGTGCAAGAGGTAACATTCAGTAAAATGTCTTCTTAATGAATTAGCTTAGTTAGCTTAGTTACGTCCCTTCGTCAGTGCGCAAATTAACCTGGTGTAAGGGTGCGAAGTTGTACTAGTCTAGTCTATCTACTTCACTAGCAAATTTTCGCCAGGGACACTGTTAGTAAATTGGCTATGTTGCGAAATTACGTCACACTGGCGAATTAGCGCTAGCATTAGATGCTTTGCGCTTTAGTGAATGCCCCTTAGTTTCTTATAGAAAATCTGTTTCCAAGCATCTTTTTTTTAATTGGCTTTTAAATTTTCTTTTAAATAGTTTTTTTTTAATTATTTGACTTCTTCTTCTGAAACCATCAAGCTTTCAAATGGGGGGTCACTGACCCCATCTAAAAATGAGCGCTCTATAAGGCTACATGTTTATGGTTATTGCTACTTTTTATTACTCAACTTTCTGATCAGGCCGTCTACTATTCATATTCAAGCCTTTTATTCAAATCAGTTCATGATAGCTAGGGTAATTTGGACCCTTGGCACCAGATTGCTGAAACTGAAAACTGCAGAGCTGCTCCAAAAAACACTAACTCAAAAACCACAAATAAAAAATGAAATACAATAGCAAGACTTGGAATGTCACCGTATCATACTAAAAGTAAAAGGTCAACAACCCCTTTAAACTGATAATAGTATACATTAGCTATCAGATGCAAATGGCACAGTAAAAAGCTGGAGTTTTTTAAACTGTAATCCAGTTTTTATATGTATGTGAGTCCCTACCCATCCCACCTCCAGTACCTAACAGAGTTGGACCGTCTGGTTTGGGTTATTTTTCTTTAAATGCTAGAGGGTTGGTTTAAATTATAATTACGCTGTTCTCTGTGTCAATATTACTGCAGAATGAAGATAAAAACTGAGTTGGAGGCTTCTGTCTAAGGACTTTTATCATTATAAATTATTCACTAAGTGGATTATGTTCTAATTACTGACTTTACTCACTACACAATGGCTATTACTATTTTAATGCTACAGCTGGCCTGTTAATTACGTAATTGCTGTAATTTTATCAGATAACCAAGACTAGGTGAAATCCTGTGTCTCTGGATCAGTTTCAAGAAATCAACTGCCTACCCTCCACCATGTAATCCTCTAGCTCTATATCAGTAAATTCAAATGCTTCCTAATATCTGAGTTTTCAAAACAGGACAGTTCATGCCATGCCCCCTGGGCATTTCCCAGAAGAGAGTAGGACAATTGAGAGGCATTCACTTATAAGAAAGCAGGGTAGAGGTACAATGGTAGGTTTAGTGATCTGTGGTAAAGCAATTGAAAGTTCCTTTTTTTTTGCAAATTTTTTATTTACATTGTCAAAAATCAACATGTAACAGACGTTGATAATGGCAGAGACAGAGAAGGCATTGGTATAAACACCAGATGATGCATCACATGATATTCATCCTAGACATTCCAATGGTGTTAAGACAATATGGGGGGAATGTAATTAAATTTGCAAAGAGCAAAAGAATACGCATCAATAAGATTAAAAATCCACATCTCGCAATGTAATATTGTTCCTTAAACTGTTACTGCATTGCAAATTTTAATTGAGCATTGTGAATTTTAATTGCGCACTCTTAAGTGCTCGAAGGTGTTGTAATCTTTAGGAGCAAACATACCTAGGGGAATGTAATAAAAGTTGGTAGCGGAAAAACTATTCGCAATGCGAAAAGTTATGCCTCTGTGCTAACAATTTTTGCTTTGTGCAAATTTAATATAGCTTTTGCAAACCCAGAAACTGTTTAGCGACCACTTTCGACAGGGGAAGGGAGTTTGCGAATTTTACAGCTTGCGCCAATGCAACGTAATAAAAACTTCTACATAGTAGGTCACATCATGATTTCTGCATCTTTTACCAATTACCAATACATACCTCCCAACAAAAAAAAAAAATTTTGTAGCCACATCCCTAATTGCCATGTTCATCACAAATCTTGTCAGGTTATGAAAGTTTTAACAAATCCTGTGGTTTTTATGTGTTATTACAGTTTTGCTAATCACAGTTTCCCCAAGAGACCTTCTTATCATAAACTTTCAGATAATGCAGCAATGATCCAGGACTTCAACTGTGTCACAGGGGGTCACCATCTTGCAAAGTGTCACATGCTCAGTGGACTCTGAGCAGCTATTGAGAAGATAAGCTTAGGGGTCGTAACAAATTATCAAGCAGAAAACAAGGTTGGCCTGTTTGCTAGCCTTATATTGTGACATTCATATTCTATGTGTAATGCCCCTAAGTTCAGTAAGTAAGAGCAGCACAGAGCATACACATTGAATTAGCAGGAAAGAAGATGGGGAGCTACTTGGGCATCTTTGGAGACACAGATCTTTACTGCTAAATGGCTGTGGTTGCCTTGGGCTGGTACAGAAGCACAAAACATAATGTACAGCATGCCTATGCCTACTTCTTTAGTTAAACTTTAGTTCTCCTTTAAATTGTTACAATTACTTCTTTGCTTATCTTAAATTGTTACAAAAGTATTGAAGTGCATCTGCCAGTATTCTGGGGTCTCTGCCAAAAGTCAATTAAGTTAGAAAACGTTGCATGCTGCAATAAAGAATTAAGCAAGGTTTATCCTGCTAGCTACTCCTGTGTGCCAATGAGTTTTTCGAATCCTTTGGACAAGAGTGGGTGGCCGATTCCCCCTTTGCTATGCACCAGGTAATCTCTTCTGGTGAAGGCCAGGGTGTTCGAGTGCACTTGGACTATTTTCCGTTAGGTATGCAAATGCAGCATTTACGCTAAGACAGTCTGTAAATTAACAATATATTTAAACAATTTTGTGAATACTGAATACATTGGGGCTCATTTATAAACAGGGCAGATTTGTTCGCAAAGTGAATATATTTGCCCTACACCTGGTTATATTTATAGAGCTTAGTAAGAGTGTGCAAACAGATTTGCGAATTTGTATTTCACATTGCGAATGTCTATAAGAGCATTTTAAATATGGCAAAAATCGCAAATTGCAAATATTTATGTGCACACAACTTTGGTGGCGGAGAAAATATTTGCAAAACAGTTTCACAAATTGAGGAATTAAGTTACTGTCAACGCTATTTTTGTGCACAACAAGACCCGTCTCATTTGCGAGTCATTTGCAAAAATTTATGCAGAATGCAAATTCACAAAAAACAGAAAGACAGGCACAGCAGTGCAATATTTTCATGTTCAGGAAAAAGCATGGACAAAACAACCATTTGTGAACAATTATGCGCTGTGGGAACTTTATAAATGTTACAGTACTGACTTGAGAAAGTAAACTTTGTATTTAGTAAATGGTAGAAACCCATTTAGAAGCAATTAGCTCCAAAACAATTTCAGTTGTATAATTGTGTGAACGGATTAAGGGTTAGCTGCTAATGTGTTAGTGGACACATAAGCAGAGACATTGTCAAGTTAAGGATATTTATTCAAACACTTTGCTGTTGCTCTTAGGTTCTTTTGTACTTTCTTAAGTGCTGCTTTTTGGTGTCATCTTTGCAGAGCAACCACTCTCAAATTACTTTTCTGGAGGACAGCCTTCAGAATTGTTTTTGTAACTTCTCAACTTTATCCATCTCTCCAATTCTTCTATGCGACGAGCGACAAAAACGGTCAAAAATGATGCTCGCGTTGTTTCGCGAATATTTCCCTGGAAATTCGCAAATTTTTCGGCCAAGCGAAATGGGATAGATTCACCGACCACTTATTGATCCATTCATGGTTCACACTAACTGCTATTACTTCATAGAACCAACTTTGTGTTCCCTATTAATAGGTCAGGGCACCTTTAACTCCCTCCCCTTCCAGTCCCCCTGACTACAGTAAGTTTTTGGAGAAGTTATTAGCCTAGAGCAGTGATCCCTGATCATTTAACTTGTGAGCAACAATCTTGCTCACTGACACCTTGGTTGTTGCGCTCAGTAACCTCAATTTTTTAATTTGTGGAGGCAAGTTATTGTTGCATAAAAAAGCAGGGTAGACTGCCAGCCCACATGGTGGGTTTCCAAATATCCAATCGCTGCCCATATTTGGCCCCCCTCCAGGAACTTTTTTCAAGCTTGTGTTGTTCTCCAACTCTTTTTAAAATTGAATATGGCTCATGGCTAGAAAAAGGTTGGGGAGCCATGGCCTAGACGTTTGTGCACTTTATCTGGCCCAGACTGAAAATGTTTAAATAGTGTGTCTACTTTAGATTAAAAGAAGTACAGTTGTTTGTGCACTGTTGGTTTAAGCAGATTGTGTCCAATAAAGTTAAAGATCAGACCATATTTAAAGAAAAACAAATGTAGAAATCTAGAGAAATATAAAGACCAACAATACAAGGGTTGACAGCACTCCGAGGAAATACAGCAATTCAAAAGTTCAAATGAAAGGGGAGATTTATTGGTGATCCAACATTTCGGCTCCACACAGGGGCCTTCGACAGGGAAGAAAACAGTGCACTGGTGTTTAGGGGTTTATATGGGGTAAAAATGGAGCTAAGACACCTGTAACAAGTGTCTGTTAATCAACATTTGATATGCAAAGTATAGTGTACATGACAATACAGCAGTGATCAATCTGGGATGTGTTGTATATGCCCCTGTTGTAGATATAAAACACATATATATATATATATACAGTATATTTATGTGTGTGCTCTTAATCCCAATTTCTCCCCCCTCATCTTCTGAGGTCATGGACTTGATGTCTTAACACCATAATTAGTGATGGGCCACGCGAATTTGCTTTGAATCTCTGTGTTTCAACAATTGACTGGTGTGGTAAATTGTCACCAGCGTCAAAAGTCCAGTTTCGTGAATTATTCGCTGTTTTGTGAATTTCGCGGGAAATTCGCTAAATATTCTGGGAAACAGGACAAATTCTCTCATCACTGACCATAATATGTCAAGAAACTGGCTGATTTAGCTTTTTGACTTCAAACACTGATTTATATTTCTACAATCCTCTGTGAAGTAGCTAGAAGCAGCGCACCTTGTGTTTTTTATTCAAATAAAAATGATAATGTAGGTTGCTTGCTGTAGGACATGATTAACCTTAATAGTAAGTAATGCAGGGTACTCCATTAACGAACACAACATTATAAAATTAAAATAAACAAATTTCAACCTTTAGATTAGGGACTTAGGGAACATGTATATTATGTATGGGTGGGGTGGTCCAAAAGTGTGGTCTGTAGGGGACCAGGGTTCTGTATGTATGTATGTATGTATATCCAATATAGATAATTCTCTTGATAACATACAGTAGTTAGTTAGTTTGTTAGTGTCAGATAAGGGCTGATTTACTAAGGGTCAAATTTCGAAGTGGAAAATACTGCGAAATTCGACCATGAAATTTTTTTGGGGGGTCATTCTTGATTGAATATGGCCATTTTCAATCGAAAAATGGCCATATTCAATTGAATAGAAATCGTTCGATTCGATCGAACAATTCGAACGATTTTCACCAAAATCCTTCGATTTCTCATAACTTAGAAAACTTTTCAGAACAAGTTTTGTGATGCCCCCCATAGGCTAAAATGGCAATTTGGCAGCTTTAAGCTGGGGAATAGTTGAATTCATAGTTGAATTCAAAGGGTTTTTAAAGGGCCAGTACTTCGAAATTCGAATTTTAACAATTCAAATAGAATTTTGGGCTATTCTATAGTAGTAGCCCAAAATTTTTGAACTTTTCACTTTGACCCTATCCGACCCTTAGTAAATCAGCCCCTTAGTGTTGACACGTGTCAACTAAAAATAAAGTATTTTGAAATAAAAACTCACCTCATTTAAGCAAGTAGTTGAAGGGCAGTGGCAGACGGGGAAATTTGTTTCCCACAATAAAAAGTCACAAATGCAGGTGACAAATCTCCCAAAAAAGCCTCTCCATTTGAAATAACCTAAATCACTGGCATTAAAACGCATCGATCCATTTTTCAGAAGGCAACTGAAGTTGCCTCAGACTATTATACTATTGTTCATTACTTCATACCATATTTCTAATTCAAGCCTACTTACCAGGTTCTGAAATAAGTAGGTCTACAACATCTTTATATGTTTTCTCTATTTTTTTCTGCAGATATCATCAAGCATGCTGATTTTCTGGTAAAATTGAAGAATTCTTGTTGCCTGTAGGAGTTAGTAATATATTTAACAAACATGTTTTAAAATGCTGTTGGGTTCATGCCTCTGGTTGCCAAGCCAGTTGAATCTCCATCAGTATTAACTGATACAAATAATGGAGGCATTTGAAGTAGACAACATTAGTCCTGCACTAGAGGTTACAGAAGACTTTTTCAACTCTTTCGATAAGCTGGAAAATGGACTCCATCAGTCTCATGTTTTTGGAATTCACCAAGTCCCTGAATTCTTGGGGAACGAGATATCCAATAAACTCAAAGAACAAGCTGATGGACAGAATGCCAATACGTCCCAAAGGAGCATAATTTGGGAGAGATGCAAAAGTAGTTTGTTTGAGGCCAAAACAAGGAACGGAATCCATTCCAAAGAACAAAATGAGTCTTCTAAAAGGACATATTCTGATGATCCTTTATTAGCAGAAAAAGATATGGTTACTTCTACTTTTAATCTCTTTCAGTCATGTAGCCGAAGGCTAGACAGACCTCATTCAGTCAATGACTCCTCACTTCATCTTGAAGATGCTCCAAAATTTAAACCAGGACATAACAGATCTCGGTCAGATGTTAGTCATGTTGACTGTAAAAACATTCACAAGCCAACCCCCTTGCAACGATCATCTAGCCAGGGTGTGCACTGCACAAGTCCTTTTTCTGTATCCAGAAACAATAATCTGGAAGCAAATAATGGTAGGTACCATTTCCATTTATTTTTTTTTATCACAGAATATTGAATATCTTCTATACTAAATGAAGCTGAATTAACATTTGTAGCATGTAGACATAATTATTTGAATGTCCTGCCTGTAAATTTGAAAGATAAGTAAACCTGAAAAAAATTGATTATAAAATTGATTATAAAAGTGCTTTTCTTAGCACTTTTGCAATTTACATGAATTGACTGCCAATATACTGAATTTTGAAACAACAGCATGGCCTTTTGGACTTGTAACTTTACATTCAAAGAGATATATAATAAAACAGAAAGTGTTATGATGTTGCTCCTCTCAGGAAAGAGACTAGATGCCCTTTCTATCTATATCAGAAAGCTTCTGATGTACCCTTCATAGGGTAAACAAATGTTTTGACATCAGCAGCCCCTTGTTGAATAATGCATTCTGATTTTAGGGGCTTCTAAAAACTTCCATAAACTCGAAATTTACATTTTTTAAATTCAATTGAATAGAATTGACCTGAAAATTCTAATCAAATTTCAAATTAAATTCTAATCAATTTTGATCAGAATTTTTTCACTTTTCAAATGTCCACCAAATGACTCCAAATTGATTGTAGTTGGTCCCCCATAGGCTACAACACAAATTTGGCAGCTTTTAGATGGCGAATATACAAATTTGAGTTCTTAAAGGGACAGTACATAATAAATTTCAAAATTCGAATTTCAAAATTTTTAAAATTTGAATCGAATTTAGCCTATTCCCTAGTTGAATTACACTAAAATAAACTTGAAATTCAATTATTTATTTGATTATGATGGACTGACTATATGAGAGATGGTCATTCCATAACTGGGAGCCTTCTGGATAAGGGGTTTCCTGGTAAGGGATCCCAAACCAGTACTACAACTTGAGGTGAGCTGTTCATTTAGGAATGAGGCCATTTTTATTTTATGTTTTCAGCTCATATTATTAACATTAACAGTTATTTATATAGTGCCAACATATTTCGCAGCGCTGTAGTAACAATTTAAAAAATTGCTAGGCAGAAGGGATCCTTTTTCTTCTATTATAAGTATTCATAATGCCAATATGATGATCTTTGGCTTTTATGTATTTGCAAAGCCAGCCTTTTTATTAAAAACTACCTCAGTATATCTGATGTGCCTCATTATACATATTAAAAAAATATGACTTTGTACTCCATGGAAAGATAAAATCAGTGTAATCCTATTATAATAACAGTAATGATGTATAATTTATGGCTGCAAAATAGTTGCAGATCTTGTGAAAAACATTACATTGGCTTATTATTATAATTGCAAATCTGATCATTTTTCAACTTTATTTTTTTGCACAATAGAAAGCATTGTATAGTATCTTCACTGCATCTCTTTCAAGCATTGAATAAAAGCAGCTTCATTCAACCTGAATGTTTTAATATGCATGAGTAGAAGTGGGTGCATCTTTTAGCTGATACACATGGTCTAAGAAGGGAAGGCCAACTCTTAATCTGGTTAATTTGTACAACCTTTCCATTAACTTTAATTTTATTCAAGGTGTTTTCAGCAAATGCAAAGAGACGCAGTAGCTTTGTAGATCGCCTTGTACATGGTGTGCATGAATTAAATATCAGTTTTGTTCTCTCTTGTCTTCCCTGCCCATTTTTTTTTCAGGAAACTGCAGTAAAAAGAACAACCCAGGTGTTGGGTCATTTAATGTGATTATGTTTCCTTTGTTGCTGCACAAATGAAATTTTTCCATTTGGGGATCTAAATTAAATGAAAATGTATTGCCATTTCCATTAACAACAAATTGTTTTATAACTGATATTTATTGGAATTTTCTTGTGTGTATACACATAAGAGAGTGGGCATAAATGTGATTACCTTTTTAGCATCACAGTGATGTTTGCTTCCCCTGTCTTTCCCGAGTTTATGGGTTGCTATGCAGGCTTCCCCTAGCTTGGGACCCAGGGGAAGTGACATCATTTTTCTATGTGTGGGAGGGCTCTTAACTATTTAAAGGCAATTTTTGGATACAAGTTTTAGAAGGTAACATTTTGACAAAGGTTGTAGACCGCAACCGAAACGTTAATGTAAAATGTAACAAACAAGATGGAATAAAAGCATAAGAAGTATCGGAGTGCGCATCTTCTGTGAGTAATTACATGATCAACTACATTGTGCAGCACCCGTAATTGATTCAGACAACTCGGAGAGTGCAGACCTTCTTGGAACATTATATATATATATATATATATATACAAACATATATATATATATACACATATATATATATAGGCAAATCTAAGCTTAGAAAGCCATTAGCAGGGATGAGGACACAACAGGCCAGAAAACAGTTTTTGCAGAGAGAGAGTCAAAGATGCAAAGACAACAGAGAATGAGTGAAGAAGCCATTTTCTGCGCTTCTACTTGGACTAATAAGAGAATATGAATAAGGGATTTTAGCAACATACACATCCATTATGTGCACTTTCAAGGGATTAGTGTGGGTTTCAAAGAAATGTATTAGCTTTTCAGATGTCAGAATTACTCATGCATATTCAAGTGGGCGAGCAAATGCTGCTTTTTTTAACCTATAATATATCTTCACAATTGTTTTATCAATTTTCAAAACACGCCAAAGAGGAGAAGCAAACAGGATGACTTTTGTTTTCATAGTGAGGGCTCTTTTTGTTTTGATTTTTCAGTTGTCCTATTGAGTAATAATACCCATCTTTAGTGACAAACGGTCTAAATAATATATGCAATTATGTTTGTGTATTCCTTTATATCTGAGATGGTACATATAAATGAAAAAAGGAATGTTTATTGTATTGTGGAATATGTGTTAAATATAATATGGAACCTATTCCCTTTGTGTAAGTGATTTGTTTCAATTGCAATTAGAAAGTAAAAGAAGAATTTTAACAATATACAAAAATTTCAATGTTCTATTCTGTCATCTTACAAGCCTGTTATTCAGCCACCAGTTGCTGTTGTCAGTGATGCTAGCAATCAAAGAGCAGTTTAACTATTTAGGTGCCATCAATGCCAGCACTGTAGATTTGTGAAGGAAATTTGAGCCAGTGTATGGAAGTCCTTGTGGTTTTACGCATGATATTGTACTTCTAGAATTCTGCCTCTTTTTAAAAACGAACAAACAATCTGGCTTCATTTACTAATGATTCAGATTAAAAATTGTCTGTGCTGGAAATTTAATTTTTCAACTTTTTTGAAGTCACCAAAAAAACTCAGATTATCGAACAAAATCGGCCTCAAGCAACCTGAAACTTTTGACAAATATTGAATTCAAAAACATGTTACAATTGTTAAAGGGACACCTACCATTTACTTTTACATGGCTTCAACAGGCTTTAGATTGAGTATTTTCATATTGAAATTTTTAGCAGTTTTGGAGCATAATAAATCTAGAAAAAATTGAGGGCTTTTTGTTTCTTGAAAAATTTTAGTTTTTCCCCATTAAAAACTTGACTAGAAAATCTTGAGGTATAATATATAGGCCCCTAGGAGACAATTATCAGTATAGTATTTTTAGGCCCAACAAGTAGCTCAGTGTGTCATTGCCCTTATTGTCTGTAAAATTATTGGAAAGGATGTAGAGTTTGTAAGAAAACTGTTTATTATAAATGACCGAAAGACTTCAGTGCATTTTTTAGCTATTTGCATCATTCGAATCGATTGATTCGAAAGATTTTGAGCATTCGATCAAATTTTTTTTATTCAATCTAAAAAAGCAGGAAAAATCCTATGGGAGCTTCCTATAGGGATGTATAGCTCACAGAGCAACCACTGGCAGGGGCTAGTGGAGTGGGAGGAGGAGAAGGCGCAATGTAGGCTAATGAGGGAGGCAGGTTTTTTAGAGTTACAAGGGGAACTAGGGGACAGAAGGCTAGGGGGGGCTGGTCCACACAACAGATTTGCCATTTTGACTGAAGATGCTAGGGAGGAAAGCTTTGAAACTTGAATGTATGGAGCAGGCTGACTGTCAGAGCACCCTGGGAGGCAGTTGTTCTAAGGAAGGAAAAGCATGTTCTATTTATAGGGGATGCAATTATTAGAAAGGTGGATAGGGTAATCTGCCGCAAGTACCCTTCATGCAGAACAGTCTGCTGTTTGCCTGGTGCTGGGGTTTGGGAGGGACTGGAGAAGACCCACCAGTACACATAGGTACCAATGACGAAGTTAGAGGAGGTGGTGATGTCTTAAAGAACAATTTTAAAAAAACTAGGTGTAAAGTTAAGGGCGAGTACTTCCAAGGTAATTTTCACAGAGGTATTACCTGTG
>CM044448.1:78856465-78881171 GCA_024363595.1 Xenopus borealis | reverse complement strand
TAGGTCTTTCCAGCTGACACAAGATCACCCATTCCGATTAGAGGATAAGAGGTTTTGCCTAAATTTTCTAAGGGGTTTTTACAGTGAGAACTGTGAAGATGCGGATGCGAATCGGTTGTACTGGCTGAAACATTAGATAGCTTTAAGACAGGGGTTGGATGCATTTTTAGCAAGTGAGGGAATACAGGGTTATGGAAGACTGCTCATAGTATAAGTTGATCCAGGGACTAGTCCGATTGCCATTTTGGAGGCAAATTGGAGAGGCTTCAGATGAGGTATTTTTTGCCTTCCTCTGGATCAGCTAGCAGTTAGGCAGGTTAAAAAAAGTTAAAAGGTTGAACTTGATGCATGTGTGTCTTTTTTTCAACCAAACTTACTATGTTACCATGCAATAAAGGGCTCTAAGTTTGCTCAGGAGCAGTAACCTATCGCAAAAAAAAAAAAGATGTTTGCTTTAAAATAGGTGACCAGTAAATGCTACCTGCTACCTGCTGCTATGAGTTACTCCTGGGCAAACTTCTCCTGCATTTTGTTATGTATACCCCTTCAGGTTTTAGCTACAGTGTATATTAGATATTATCGGATATGTGTCACATGTTTTGGCTATAGTAGTGTGATCATATAAAAGCCTATTTGTCAAATATATCATGTTTAGCAAATTAATACTTTTTCCTCTTTGTTACTTAGAAAGCCATATATTTTTCCAAAAATAAAGTTAACTTTAGTGTCTCTACATGCTAGGTATTTTTACTATGCATATGTGGTATTAAAGATATTCAGAAAATGACATAATTTATATTTATTATGCCCTTCATTTCCAGCACTGAATATGTGGGAGATAAGATATTACAAAATGCCATATGTCGAGTTCATTTTCAGATACTTTGTAAAAATCACAAATCTTTATTGATGGGACAAGGGCAAAGATCTCATTAGTGGGCCCCAGCAACCCCATTTCAATATCTGTGCTCTGGAGGCACACTTCTATTTTGACTTCAAAAGTTTTTTCTTAAAGTAAGGAAAGTCAAAACAAGAAAAATAAAATATGGCAGAGCTTTTACAACTGATTTAAATGTTAATGGTTGAAGGGCATTGCTAGCAGGGAAGCAGATTTACCAAAGCAGGTGCTAGATTGCACCACTGCAGTTACCTACAGCAACCAGTAAAATATTTGCTTTTATTGTCTAATATACAGTAGACCAATCAAAACTGCTAATTGGTATTGGTAAATGCAATAGAGCGCAAATTATAGTCCTGTGCTGAATCAATTTTTGAAACCTGGACCCGAGCCAGACCTGCAACTTGCGTTTTTATCTGACCTGACCTACAAGTGCCTTATCCACAACCTGCTGGCCAACAAGAAACCAGAAGTTCGAATCGAATGGTTGAAGTAACCTATTCAATGGTCAAAGTTTTTCAAAAATTTACTTCAAATATCACATTTTTTGCATTCGTATATTCACTTCGACACTTAGTAAATCAGCCCCTCATAGTTACATAATTTTTTGTTTTATTTAAAAAAAAAAAAAGAGATCCAGTGGGAGAAAATGTGAGTCACAGCTTTTAATTTGAAGTTTGGAAATATTTAAAAAAACACTCATTTAGAAAAGCATTTCAGTGTACTAGATTTCTGTAAAAAAACATATTTAACATTGAATAAGTCAGATTACTACTTTAAGATATTTGGAATTTTGGGCTATATGGAACTATCAATATTTGTTCATGGAAAAGCACTAAATTTAGCATAGATTTACAGTTTTGTACTTTACTTTTTAACATATAGTGAGGCATATTTACTAATGGATGAATGTTGAATTTTTCCATATGAGTTTTTCTGTTAAATCCATGTCCGCTCAATCACCCATGTTACATAATTAGATTAGACTCTTTGATGCTTTCACAACCAAATATTTGTGGGCCTGCACTTCCTATCTAATGATTTAACTGGTAAACCTGTTATTTTGGGCATCCGCTCCTGTAACTAATTTGTCAAATGTCTGACCAGATATCCAGGTGACATTCCAAAGTAGTGATGGGCGAATCTCCCCCGTTTCGCTTCGCTGGAAAATTAGCAAATTTCCAGCGAAATTCGCGAATTGGTGAAAAAATTCACGAAACGAGTCGCGGTTTTGACACGCGTCGTTTTCGTCGCGTCAAAAACGACGTGCAACTCGTTTTTTTGGGAGAATTTTTTTGGCGAATTTTCGCTGGCGTTTCGCGAATTTATTCGCCAGCGGAAATTCGCCGCGAATTCGCCTCTGGCGAATAAATTCGCCCATCACTATTCCAAAATCATCAGATGATGGATTACATTGTAAATATATATATATATATATATATATACACTATGTCTATTTTTCCTGTAATTCATATTCATAAGAGCTTTTGTTTTACAGAAGTAAGGTCCTCATTCACAAATATTCTCAAGAAAGGATTCCTGGAAACTCGAATTACACCAGAGAGCTTTTGGAAAGGTTGTTATGCTGAGATATCCCAATACAAATTGCAGCTATATGGCAGTGATTATAGTGGCAACCATAATGCCATTGATACATATCATCTCTCTCAAATTGAAAGCATCACTCTCACTGGAAGTCATGAAACCAAACTTGTTAATGTAATACTGACAGATGACAGATATCTGCAGCTAAAGGCAGATTCTGCATGGGAGGCAATAGACTGGGGTCAAAAGTTATGGGAAGCAATGTGTGCCTTGAATCTTGTTCCTAATTACAGAAGTATTCATCAGGACATCTTGAAAAGACTAAATAACTTTCCAGATAGTATTATAGATTGTGGGGAAAATAATGTCAACAAGCTCACTCCTAGTGTCGTGAATATCTCAAATGGAAATCAGAAAAGCATTATAAAGACTGGAACACTATACAGATTAACAATTCATAGTAACTGGAAAGCTTTTACCTTTGTGCTTTCTAATTCACATTTTGCAGCATATCAACCTAGTTGCCTGGATGAGGATCCATTGCTCAGCTACAATATAGGTGCATGTATAGCTGTTCAGATGGATATGCTTGATGGATATGATTCTTGTTTTCAAGTCATTTTTCCACAAGATGTTCTTCGGCTAAGGACTGAGACACGGCAAAGGGCTCAGGAATGGATGGATTCCATAATATCTGCTGCTAATTCTGCAAGGAAATCTGATCAGAATCTACTTGTGCCTCTTAGAAAGAAGTCCAAGGAAAATCAATCAGCAAAAGAGCTTCAAAGAAGCAAGCGACAGTCAGTGACCACTAGCTTTCTTAGTCTCTTGACATCACTAGCTTTGGAGAGAGGCCTCACTGCTCAGAGCTTCAAATGTGCTGGTATGTGTTTGAAGTTATTTCTTTATCATTATTAATGACAATTTTTTGTAATGCCCTTTAAATGTTTTTTCATTCATTTAACACAAATAAAAAGTTTAAGCATGTATTCCGCTAATTATAGTTAATAAGCCGATGTTCTTGTGTGAAAATGGTTGGGCTTTTTTTATGCAGTAATATAGAGAAGGTGCCTAGGATGGTCTATATAGAAAAAAAAGCTTGAAAAAAATGTCCCCAGCCTGCCACCAGAAATTTCATCTAAATATGCTGGTGGTGCTGAATCATTACTTAAAGGAACTTGTTTAGTGCTGTATTACAATAGACTATGAGATTATGTGTGGGTTATTTCTTGGACAAATATAATATTGTAGCCTATTGTGATACTAAAATCTAGAATTAGTATAGATATTGGCATACTACTTCCTCCTTTATATCTCTCTAACCTGTTAGCAGTTATTAATCAATCAGTGAGCTGAAGAACGGGCCATATGGGACATAACTGTTCAGTTAGTTTATTTCTGAATCTGACCTGCGTGCTAGGGATCAAAAGCAAACTAACTGAACAGTCATATCCCATGTGTATCTAGTCACTCCCGTGTTTCTAGATTACATTTTTGGCTAACTATATGCACAATATTAATAACAATAATCAATACTAATACATTGTTAATTTACACAACCTATCTAATTTACTTTTCACTGAACTGTTCCTTTAAAGGCAATGGCATATAGGGTTTTTTGTCACTTGACACATAGTCACACACTCGAGAAAGAAAAAAAATTACCAAAAAAAAAGAAATAGGAATTTCATAGTAGTCGACGTCAATGGTTTTCAGTTAATGAGTATTTATAGATTTCCAGTGTGCCATTTCTCTAAAAAGTCTATAGTAGCAACCTGTTTGATTATATTGTGTATCTGAAAAATATATACCCTTCTAAGGATTTTAGCATTTTTTCCTCTATTGGTAATTTTCATTGGCTACTCCACCTAGTGGTAATGTCTATTAATAAATATTAGATTTATACATTATTGTTAGGATTAAAATGATTTAAATGCACTTAATGAAAGTCATTAAAAGAAGAAGAATCAGTGGGAAAATAAGAGTATTCATATTATGAAATATTACATCTTTTTCATATGATTATAAATGAAGAATGTATGAATGATGCTGCATTTATTTGATATTTCAGTATATGCTTTGTGAAGTCCATAGCTTTGGTCTGAGTCCAGAACCTAATGCTGCTGTGGAAATGCATCACTGATGTCTAAGCATAGAAGTATTAATGACAGAATGTAGAGAATTTATTCGGTTTGTCTGATCATACATCCACATACTTTACTGAATACTGCTGGATTCCTGTTACTGATAGTTATCCACTGACTAAGGAAAAAATAATGGTTTATTTTTTAAAAAAAATAATGATTTTAGAGATGTTTTTACTTACATGGGCTATTCAAATTCAGACTGTCTATAGGTTAACAACCTTTTAAGGCCCTTAAGGAAATAGTATATTTCCTAGAATGCTCTTCATAATGAGTAAAGTATGCCATATGTCAGGGCCGGTGTAGGTGCTGTGATTGATGGGTGACCACCTGGCAATAGGGGAGTGGCAGGAGGGGATTGCTATGGCCAGAAGGTACGTGTGGAGAGTTTGTACAGTGGATTTTTAAAGTCCTAAGGAGAAAACTTGTACTGAAGAAAACCCAGCACAATACATCAAACACAACCCAAAGAATCCCCTAGTGGAGGGTGAAATTGATGAAATCAGTGAGGCATCATATACATGAGACTCCATATACTGCAATTTGCCCTCAAATCCTATTTAACAGACACTATAGCTGTCACTGTCAGCTCTGTGTCAGGCTGGACACAAAAGTTATCCTTATTCTTTTCGTATAGTTTATCATTTAAAAAAGAAAGGTCTGTTTAATTGGGGATGCCAAAAGTTAGGCACACCCAAGTGATTATATTTACTTACAACCCAGGCCGGTGCTTCTATCAGCAGAAAATGCACTGGTCCGGAATTTTTACAGCGAGTACCAAGGAGCAATCGGCTTCCCTCTTCATCTTTCTTCAATTTTCCTGGGGCAGATGCATGTGCAGTAGAACAAAATAGCCGACTTCTTTGTTAAAGTTTGGCTTTTCGCTCCACTATGCATGTGCACCCCTGCGAAGAAAGAAGAACCCGGAAGCCAATCGCACTGTGGTCCTCACTGGAAGAATCCCCAGGCCTGTGCAGTTTTTTCCTGACAAGAGCATTGGCCAAGGGTGTGTGGTAAGTATAAACAAACACTTGGGGGTACCTAACTTTTGGCTCCCCCAAGTAAAGAGCGCCTTTCCTTCTGCTTTAATGGAAAGAAATATAATGCATTTGGATTGTGATACAAACAAAATACAGTCAGAATGTGGCGCAGTTTGCTGCATAGGCCTCATGGTTTTGAATAAAACGGAGTGCCTGATTAGTCTGAATTTATACCACTTGTATATATCCTTTTAAAATAAATAACATTCTAATTTAATCCATCAAGAAAGTAGAAAAATAATGTTTGTGTGAGTTTGACCTCAGTTTTATCCAATGGGTATTTCTACCATTAGGTTAAGGAGCATCTCTGCATGGGTGGCAAACATAGTTGCATGAATCCCAGTTCATATGTATCACACAGATAAACCGATTTGTTTGTTTTCTCACATGAATAAACTGTACATACCAATACCTATACTAATTATCTGTAGATCTTAAGAGCACAATAGCCTTTATTTATAATTGTCCAATAAATCATCCAAACCACTCTTAAAGTTATTAATAGAATCTGCCATCACAACTTCACCCCACAAGACATTCCACAGTCACACTGCTCAACGTGTAGTATAGTTGGTTGGCAAGATGACTGCATAGGTGGAAAATTTACTGGACATCACGCATACTCTCACCTGATTTTTGGACATGAAGGTTAGGTGGAGACTTTTGGGTATTTGAACACCATCGGGTTGCATTTGTATATGTGTACTTTATCACTGACGAAGGCACAAGGCCCCTGAAAAGTTTGATTTTTGTACTCTGCTCCAATAAATGATTGGAGGTACTTCAGGTACACAGCATTGAATTATATGAATGCATCTTCTTGTTCTCTCCATTTTCGGTCAATTTTCACATTGAGTCAAGTGATAATCTGAAGTAGCACCGTCAAGGATTTGTTTAAAAAAAAAAGTGAGTGTATTGAACCTTAATTCTATCTACGTGAAGTACCACCTATGCTGCTTTGCACAAAAGTTCTGTTCCTCTAGTCTAAAAGGGAGGCCTTTCTTTCATATTTTCTAAGAAAGAAAAGATCCACAAAACAGAAGTGACATACACACAGATTAAACTTTTTTTGTGAGTAGTTGAACTTATTTTTGCCCTGCACTAGTGAACTCCTGCCTCCACTCCCTCACCCAAAAGTCAAAAGTAGAGGTACGTGTGGGCAGGGGAGGTAGTATTGTGGTGGGGTGCTGGATAGATGGGAAGTTCTAGGCTTGCTCTGCTTACAAGGTCTCCATTATCTTCACAATTGTTTTTTGCCCTGTGATTAAGGGAATATCCCATGGGTCAAATGTTCTTACTCGTATCTATTAACAAATCACAGTTGTAGAAGAAATGCAATCTATAGCAATGTATTGTAATTTACAACTGCTATTAATGGCATGAAATGTATGTTAAAAAATACATGTTAAGAGCTGTACATTTTCTTGAACTTTTTCATCAGGGCCTCTGCATTGTGGGTTATGGATGTTTCCCTTTTCTGTTTGCCATTTAACCAATAGGTGTCAGTTATATTTAATAAAGTGCTCAGATTTACATTCCCTCCCCTTTGATAAGGAAGAACAAATAAGAGTAGAGGGAGTGCAGGGTTTTCTACAAATTCTTCAGCCTTTTAGTGCAAATTCCAGTAATTATAGCCATTGTGCTGTGTCTGAATGGTACATAATACAACAGAAGCTAGTTCTAATTGAGACTTTACAGGAGGTACAAATCCCTCCTTTGTTTGATTTGACAAATTAGTGCCAGAAAGTGGCAGGGTTCAAATGGGAATCAAAGCCAGGGACACAAAAAAGGAACTTAAAGCTACAGTAATAAGTAAAGACCGATGTACGCTGAAGTTTTCTTTTTGTTCAACATTCCCTTGACATGTCAGCAGCTTTGGACTGCCTTATTTATTTAGTTAAAGTTATTAAATTGTAATAGCCTAAAATAGGCCATTGTCTTCCTTCCTAATCCCAGCTTCACAGACTCCAGCTGTCAACATTAATTGATTGACAATGACCTACTGATAAGGAAACGTGTTGGAAGAATCACATTTTTCTTATTCAAGTGAATTAGGCTGTTTAGCATGATGATGGGAAAGAAGCTACAAAATTCAAAACAACCTTGCCAAGATTGAAGATTTTTCTGTATTTTTTTGTCTGTGTTTGTTTGAGAGTTGTGGTTTTGTGGAACTTTTTAAAATCAATTTGAAGTGTGTCTGGGTTTATTTTTTTTTTTTACTGCAGAACTTTTTCGCTTGTATACCCACCTGCACACAGAGGGGTAGATTCATCAAAGAGTGAAGTGAAGAGTGAATTTCCCTCTAGTGGCGGAACTTCACTATTTGATGAATCTACCCCAGAGTTCCTTGTCTTCTTCATAGGGCATTTAAATATACAGGTAGATGCATATGGGTGTGTGTCCATTAATATGTGTATGATGTTGAAGAGATAAAGATAAATAGTGAAATAATAAGAAGTTTAAACAGTGTGTAAAATTTACACCAGTAGGTCCTTCCAGTTGACATGTGGGCACCCATTCCAATTAGAAGAAAGGATATTCGAAAGACTGCCAAGGCCATAAGGCCCAAGGATGTGTTTATACAGTTTATGGTGACCCTAATAAGCCTCATATTTAAATGTAGGAGGCACTTTATTTACTGAAGCTTCAAAATGTCATGTGACCATCACCAAACACCAGTTTTAATGATACATTTTAACCATTATTCATAATCTTTAGATAAATAAAGTGTAAATATGATGGTATAACATAAATTATATAAACCAGGGTTGATTTAGCCATACTATAAAGTGTTGTGTATATGTAACTGATGCAAAACATGGCTAAACTACACAAGCTATTTTCATGGATTAACACATCAATATGGTGCAACATAATTTAACAAGACATGTTAACCTAATTTTGCTGTTACGCCTGGCTACATGAAAAATGCTGCTTGACAATGCAACAACCTTCTGAGAGACCAGCTTTTGTTCCGGGTCCCTGTGTGCAATGGCCTTGGGTATCTTGGACCATTGTCTGTAGTTTTATTTCATTCAACTATATATATCATCAATAGAATAGAGGTCAACCATGTATTTTTGGGCACAAAGTAAAGCCTCCCCCCCCCCCACAACGGCCCACCAATCTATATGGGACCAAACACAAGAAAAAAAAGGTACTGAGCTTCCATCTGCCATCTGTTTACCCCCAAATCTCAATCCTGACATCTGACAATGCACCACTCCATTTTATCAGAGAACTACGCAGCAACGCATTGTGGCAAACAACAAAATATATGCCTGGTCTTTTTGACAAATAAGTATATTGTCTTTTTGACAGCACATCTGGGTAAAGCCCCACCTACCAATCTGACTAATGACATTAAATTCAATAGAGAACTAACCAGTGGTGCAATTTCTTTGCAGTGTAGAGCTTTTTAAAAAAAAAATTTTTAAAGATGTACATTTACATTTTACATTCCCTGTCCTTACAGAGAAAATTTCTCATGCATATTAGCTTAAATATGAAGATCATAAGATAATCAGTTGTGTTAATTATACAGCTGTCTTTCTAAAAGCTTGTAAAATGTTATTGCAGACTTCTGGCAGATTCAGCAGACAGGACGATTACATCTGTCAAAATTTAAGACAACACCCTATGTAACTATACAAGGCAGGAGACATCATAACTACACTATAATTGAATCTGGTCCACTATTTAGAAAGTATACCTTCTGACATATCACATATGCACTATATATATCTATATCTATCTATCTATCTATCTATATATATATATATATATATATATATATATTGTATGAAGAGGCACTATAGGGCTCATGTTAAGTGTTAACAGACTAACATGACATCTTACCTTTCTATGGCAAGACAATGCAGACATTGAAAACAATTCTAAAAGTCCAGAGCTCCTGCTAAAAAGTCTTCTGAAAATGCAAATGACTATTGAAAGTTGTTAAAACTTACTTCAGTCTTCTAGTCAAGACTACTATAGAAAAATGTTAAAGGGGATCTAAACCCCCAAAAAACAATTGATGTAAACGTATTTATGGTGCTTCTCTGTACTTTGCATTTTACATTTATTTTTTATTTTAAGAGAATTCTGGGATATTTGCAGTTTAGACTAATGCCTCAACTGGGAAACATCAGTCTTAGGGTGAATCCAGGAAGTGCATAGACAACTCGTGTCACTGACAGTCTTGGCCTTCAAATAAACTTGTGCTGAAAGCTTCCCAGCAGTACTGTTTAACAGGCTAAACATGCTTATCTTTCAGCTATAATTCCCAGTCAATGGGAACCTATCGCATATTTGCATGAGAAAATGCTAAAAAGTATATCATTGCAATAGTGATAATGTAAAAATAAAGGGGGGGGGATTTATGCAGTCTTTGATTACTCCTAGCTATCACATCTAATTGTTTAATTCTTGGTTTGAATACTTTTTGCATGACACTTGAGAGCCCTGATACAAGGCAAAAATAAAATATCAAGGACTATATGATGTTTCCATATTCTATTCAGTGTTAAGGCCCATTCAAGATTGCTTGTGCTTTCCCTGCATTCCCTAACTAACTCATAATGGTTTTTGTGTTGAAAAACTTCGACAATCTTTGTAAATTTCAACAAATGAGCTTTTGGAACAAAGAAGAAAATTGGCAGCTATTAAGGGTCCCTTTAAAAGACTGCTTGTACTTTCCAACACAGGCAATCTTTAAACTGACTGACTAAACTGGCTTTTTTAACAGAGAAAAAGTTTGTCAACTTTACTGTACTGTACAGCAAATCAATAAATTAGTAGTAACAAACAAGGGGTCATTGAAATAAAAAGTAACAAGTTTATTATTATGAATACACTTCACATAAATGTAGAATATAATTACAATACAGATTAAGTGCTCAGTGTCAAGGAAACAAAAGGCTGGTGGACCCTACCTTTAGGGCTTACAGTCTAAATGGGAGGGTAACATACAGACACAATTCAGAGGGGTATTAAAGTGTAGTAGTGGGGGGTACAAACAAGCAGTTACTCTGAGAGGAGTGGAGGTTTTGGGCCAGGATCATATAGAGAAACAAGTGATGAGACATAGTTAGGTGCAGAGGAATGAAGGGCGTTGAAGGTTATGAGGAGGAGTTTATGAAGTTATTCTTTGTTTTATAGGAATCCATGATAAGGACATCAACAATGGAGGGGCCTGTACAATTTTGGATGAGAGGATGTTATGAACATATGAAAATTGAATGTTGTCTATTCAGTGCTATTATGAAATGTCTTACTTTTAACTGATAATATCATATAGGGGAATTATTTAATATCATTAATGCATAAAAACAGGAACTGTTAATAACCCATGTAAAGCATAATATCCACCAATTCAGGAAAAGTGTATTTCCTGCTTTATTGTTAATATCTGAAAAAAAACTTTTCTGAGTGCATCATCTTTTCTCTTTTATAAATAATATACGGTTTAGAATGTCTGTAAAGCAGAGGAAGCAGCAATATATAACATGTATTTCTATGAGAGGATAAAAGTTGCTTTTATTCTTTGCTGGCAAATTACCCTGGGTGGAGCAGTTTGTATATTCATAATAGAAATAGATAACCAAGGAATGAAACACTGAAACACACCTGCACATCAAAGAGCTGCTGTAATGGACGGCACACTTCACTTGAAAGCTAAAGCTGCATTGACGTGACACATAAGTCACTTTAGGCCACTAGCCTTCCTACGCCTGGCACATCTCTATGTTAGGTTACAAAGAACAGATACTTTGCATCTAGCAGACATATGGCACAATTGTTCCTTTTGTCATTTCTCTCTATTGAATTCAAAGCTGCAGAAGAAGAGGTGAGCTTTATTATATTTTTAGCAAAAGCCATTCTGTAGAAATGACCAAAGCATTTTCTGTGTGCCTGTTTACTGGATGCAGTTAGTTCAACCTGCAGATTTGTAACCTAAACTTTAAGGGGGTTATTTATTAAAATCCCAATAGTAAAAATTCAAAAAGTGAGACTTTTTTTTTATAAAATCCGAACTTTTAGTCGAAGAAAATTTTGATTGTTTCGAGATTTATTATCTGCAAAAAGTCCATATCTGAAAATACTTCATCTTAGAAGTCAATGGCAGAAGTCCGATTTGCACTTTGAAGATATTATTTCTGGGTTTCATAAGAACATTTTGGGCTTTTCTGCAGCTTTCAGAAAACATTTGAACTTTTTGGGCATCGAATCCTAAAAATTATGATTTTTGTGCAACTACCCGAAAGAGTTGCAGTTTTTGTCGATCAAAATTTTTTGTGGTTTTTAAATGATACGGGTAAATCATGGATTCTAGTTTGGCCTGATTTTGTTTTATTAATCAGAAAAATGTGTTTTTAGTAAATAACCACCTAATGTTACTCCGTATGAAAAACCAAATAAATAGCTTACTTTATTGAATCAATGTTTTGGTCTTGATAAAGCTATTTTATTTAAAAAATCCTGGTATACATCAGCATTTAGTTACTGTTTTTTTCGTTTTGCACACAGGTTTAAGCCCATGTAGGTGTGTGTGCTTGAGCACTTTTGTGTATATACAGGTAGGGGACCTGTTATCCAGAATGCTCAGGACCTGGGGTTTTCCAGATAATGGATCTTTCCATAATCTGGATCTTCATACCTTACATCTACTAGAAAATCATGTAAAACACATAGATCAAAGTACCACACTTTAAGTTTATACAATTTAATATCCTCAAGAATTATGGGTCAATTTAAGATTCCTTGAGCTATCTTTAAGGAAACCCACACAAGTTTAATCTCACATGGGTTTGTGCTGACAAAAAACCTCTGGCACAAGCAATCTTAAACTGACCCTTACTCTTTAAAAGGAAAATAAAATCTGCTTACAAAAATCCTGTTTCCCATTGAAAACATTGTGGAAGCATAGTCATAAAATTATGATAAAATGTCTATTCATTCCACAGTTAACCCATGTTGCAGATTTATTGTGATATATATTTAATCAGTCAGTAGTAATTGACAGATATGTATTTTCTTCATTAAAGAAGCAGGGGTTAAGTGAAAAGGTTTATTATTTTTACCCAGGAGTATTGTGTGCTATAGTTCAGCCAGTGATTGTTCATTTAATTGAAGTGACTTCCAGATGGTTCAGGGTGTATGTCAAATGAAAGAGCTTGAAAATAACTAGAGAAATGATATAAAACAAGAAGTCACCAAATTTATACATACAAAACGGATATTTTTAGCATGTCATCTGAGTGAACAGATGTGATTTACTTACATTACAAGAGGAAGTGCCTTTAAACTGGGCATTTGTCCTGATTAGAAGTGGTAAAAACACAGCTAATAAAATGTAAAATTTATCAAATAAACATGTAATATACATGTATTATAAATGTATGCATCTGAGTATTCTTGCTATTTACTGATTGTCATTAATTCTTCATTGACCTTCACATCTAATTTTAATTTTATTTTTAGCCTTTATTGTGATATATCTTAACACAATACTTTGGGGAAATATCTGCTGTGTATGCTAGGAGACAAACTGGTTAATGCATTCATGGTCAGAGTGGATGATTTTCTTCATAGATCTAATTAACTGCAGAGTGACCACTTAGAGGACGTTTTCATAGTCTGCTGTTGCAGTTGTGTAGTTTCCATCCATATGTGCCAGAAATCTCTAAGGCAACATGACGCTATAGTTGTTAGTTTGATAGTTGTAGCAAACCTTTTATGTGCTCCTGAGCAGTCCCTGGTGAAACATCTGCTCTAAGTAAAGCATTTTCTTTTCAGTGAGAAACAATGTTGGAAAAGCAGGGTGCTTTCACATTATTGTGTCTCTCTGAGGATACCATAGCCTGGAATGCCATAGACTTAATACTTATTTTAAGATTGTCTCAATAACAACAGAGGTTACTAAATTGTTACTAACCTAAAAAAATGGTTCATTTCTGGCTCTTAGATACTAAGAGAAAATTCAAAAACTGCATTAGTGCATAGAAAAATCCTATTATTTGAGGACTGCATAGAGGCATGAATGCAGTGCTATCCCTATGGGTAATCTTAGTGTTGGTATGGTTAAAAATACATCTGCCCATTTGGCCTTACCTCATAGTTATATGCGTATTCGCCTATGCGTGTATGGCTTGCTTTACCATCCAAACTTCAAGCTCCATATCTCTGCTAGTAGATTTAAACAAAGCCATGCTCACCTTAGTCCTCATTATACCAATGGACCCACTAGCATTGCTTCTAAATCAAATTGGGGAAATTGCCCCCTCTACAGCAGAAAAACAGTTGCTAACATATTTGCTTATACAGGCAAAAAGACTGATAGCCATGAAATGGAAGTCTAGCCTTCCACCCACAGCTCGACAGTGGCTTGACCTAGTCAACCAAAGCCTACCCTTATAGAGAATGACCTTTTATAAACGTGGATGCCCAAACAAATTTGAAAAAAATTGGTCGATTTGGGTAGATGAACATCTTCCAATGTCATAAGCAAACTAATATGCTTTTACACAACATGGTATACTTTCCCGTGGACCTTTTGATCTCCTTCCCCCTCACCCTCTCCCCCCATTTTTTTTCCTTTTTTTTCTTTCCTTTGACTCTCCTATAGACTCCTATACCCTCCTGGATTTCAATAACATATCAATAGGACTGACAGCAGGTTGATTTAATAATGTTTATTAAAGGGACATAGTCTAACACAAGAAATATTCAAAGCATAACAAGTGTTGATGTGTAGACTCTCTTATCACAATAGAGATGTGGCCCAGGTGCTCCTGCCCCAGGCCCTCAGCTCAAGGGAGCGGACAATCCATATATGTAACACAACTAGTTGGTGCAAGGCACACTGGAAACCCATGTATGGATCATACCGAAAAAAAAGTATAATGGATAAAAATCAAAACTTTATTTTATATATTCATCTCTCGCCTGATGCCTTGCATGTCAATAAAACACTTAATCATAGTGTCACACAGCCAAGGTCTCATAAAGCATGGAATACAAACAGGGAACATCCAACTGTACAGTAAACTTTTACTGCATAATATACATGTAACATTAAGTTAAGTACACCACTGCAATAATGTACTCCAACTCCAAGCTATGCATTTACCAAACTATAACAGTAATAACAAAGTACCTAGCTGAACTGTTTCATTTTTATGTGCCCTTTTATATTTTCGACTGTTTTTTATTTGTTGTTATGTAACCAAAACTCAATAAAAACAACTGTAAAAATAAAAAAAAAAAACAAAGCCATGCTAGTCAAACTTGTTGCTTATTTCGCTTTCCATTTTTGGGAATCGTCTCTGTATTTTGTGAAGATCGTATGTGTAATATGCATGGGTCTTAGCTAAAATGTGACACCTATGGGCAGATTTACTATTGGTCGATTTTTTAACAGCTAAAAATTTGAAATGTGACCATCAAATTTTGGAGGGGGGGGGCATTTTTGATCGAAAATTTACCTATTTTGAATGAATAGGTCCATTTTTGTTCGAATTCCAATAGTTCGAATCAATCGATTCAAACGATTTTCAACATTTATTTTTCGATTTTCCATGACTTAGAAAAATTTAAGGCAGGCGAATAGTCGAATTTAAATCTTTTTAAAAGGCCAGTACTTCGAAAGTGGAATTTTCAAATTTTTTTCAATTTAAATCGAATCTGGGCTATTTGTAAAAAATAGCCCAAAATTACTAAAATTTAAAAACATTTGAATTTTATTTGAAAATTCACTTTGACTCTTAATAAATGTGCCCCTTAATGACTAGATTTGTATATTTGGTAATATACTCTTCCAAAGGGTCAAGTACTTAGCTTTTTACCCAGGCCCGTTTACTAAAAATGAAATTGAGATTTTTTTCCATGCATCTCAAAAGATTTGTATATTTTCTATATTTCTAAAAAGATCTTAAAATGTTTAATTTAGGTGACAAAAACATGACAACCTTTAATACAAAACTTTGCCAAAGTACCTTGCATCTTAAAATACTTTATCCTGTATAGTAAGTCAGATGTGGCTTGCTTGGGAATCCTTTCTTTGGAAATATTCTTCTGGTTTTATTGCATAAAGATTTAAAATTAATTCAAGCAAGAATTTTAGTTGGATTTTTAATAAGAATACTTGCTATATCAAAGCTTCTTTCCAACCCACAAGTGTGTGATGTTCATGTTTGCTCCTCAGTTATTCTCACTTTGAAGCACCAAATATCAAAGAAGCAACTATCTTAGCTCCATATTCATCAATTCACGTTGTGATGTCCTCAATGGCAAAAGAAGGTAATAGGCTTAAAAAACAAATACGTTTGGAGGAGGAGAACTGTGTGTTAGTAAGGATGTTATGTTGATGGAGATGTCTTCACTTTGTTCTGGTCATTATATATATATATATATTTGGGAGAGAAGGGGGGCAATGATCATAAAATCCGCTTTAGCTCACTTTAGGTTCCTTCAGTTTCATGATCCACTAATGGCGTGGCTTCATTCGCATAATTCTACAACTTTTTAAACTTTTTATTAAACATTGTCAGTGCTTTGTAAGTCATTTGTAAAAACAATTGCTACTGAAAGCAGCATGTGCTTAAATTTTATTTGTTACTTTTTAAACAGTTTATTTAAAAGTATTTGTTCCTCTGCAAAGGCAGGTCTATTTATCAGTTAGTTTCATACATACAGATTGTGAAATAGCAACCTTTCATCATCTATATATCTGTATAAATAAGTCAAATCAACTGGACTTGTGTTTTTCCTTGGGGATATTTCACTAGTCATCCAACTAGCTTTCTCAATTGAGAAAGCCAGTATATCATGACCTGGATGAATGAGAATCTTCACAAATATATCATCTATGCAATTATCTGTACATTGCGTGGAATACATACAATAGTTTATAGATTATACTTTCAATAAAAGTATAATATGACTGCAGAAAGACTGAAATCCTATCTGCCATTTTTCCTGGTACCTTCTGTTTTGTAATATTTGTAGAATTTGTCTAAAAAGGTAGATCACTGTATTAATTCAGCATGGCTTTTAGTATTCAAATACACTCACACTGATTTCTTTCTTTGGATTTTTACAGGTTGCCAGAGGCCTATAGGCCTCTCCAATGAAAAAGCCAAAGTGTGCAGTTACAGTGGATGGTATTATTGTAGCACTTGTCATGTTGATGAAGGCTTCATTATTCCTGCACGTCTTATCCACAACTGGGATACTTCTAAGCACAAGGTACATTCCTCTGCTGTAGGTACAGTTTAAATGTTGATTTATCAATCAGGTTTCACTCCCCCTTCATAAAATGTGATTTTGTTTTTGTTTTTTTGTTTTTTTTCTGGTTTTAAAGCAACAGTAGAAACTGATACATTATTAAGAAAAAGTTAATTCATTTTATTTGTAGTAATAAGTCAAATCAACCAGACTTGCTGTGTTTTTGTTGAAGACATTTAAATAGTTATCCAACTGGCTTTTTCAATTCAGAAATGTCTTCAGAGAAAAAAAATACAGTTGATTAATTAGATATACCAAAAATTATCTGTCTGAAAATTATGATATAAAGGGTATCACCGAGACCTAGTGGGATGAAACATTTGACTGGTCTGTGAATTTAAATGGTTACACCATTTTTAGGAGGGACAGAGGGATAAAAAGGGTATAGGAGTGTGTTTGTATGTAAAGATGAATTAAAGCCATGCACTAAAGAAATAACCATTGCTGGTACTGGTGAGGGTGTGGAATCCTTCTGGGACTGGGCAAAAGGTTACAAAGAAAATTATCATTGGTGTATGCTATAAACCACCTTGTATATGTGACGAGTATGAAGCCCACCTACTCTTACAAAGTGGTTTCACAACTAGGTCAAGTTATCACTATGGGTGACTTCAATTATCCAGACATTGACTGGGGTAATGGGGTTGCCAATACAGAAAAAGTTAGTAGGTTTATAAATATGCTAAATGACAACTTTTTATTCCAGCTCGTTCAAGAACCTACTAGGAATAACTCTCTTTTGGATCTTGCAATAGCTAAAAATACTGAACTCATCTCTAGCATTTGTGTGGGTGAGCATTTAGGGAATAGTGATCATAACATGGTCTCCTTTGAGATTCTGTTGCAGAGGCAATTTTAAAAGGGAATATCTTAAGCACTGAATTTCAGGCATGCAAACATTGACAGTATAAGGGCATCTCTGCAACATATTGAGTGGGAAATGCTTTTCACCAGGTTAAACAGAAAAAAAAGGAAGTCTTTAAAATGCTGCTTAATAAATATACGTCAGTATATTCCCCTTGTGAGTTTGTTGCAAAGCAAAACCTTTTTGGTTCAATAGAAGTGTTGGTGTTGAGATGGGTAAGAAAAGACATGGCTTTAATGCTTTCAGGTTAGCTGGGACAGCGGAATCATTTATAAGGTATAAGGAGGCCAATAAATCATGCAAAAAAGCTATCCTGCAAGCTAAAGAATCCAAAATTATTTTTTAAATATGTTAATTGTAAAAAAATTAAGAAGGAAGGGGTGGGACCGTTACTATCAGAGGGGGGTCAGCTAGTTGATGAGAACAAGCAAAAAGCTCCAATTCGGAATGCATATTTTTCATCTGTCTACACAAATGAGGAAACAGCTAATGAAGGTTTCCTTATTAATATCTCCAATTCTAGCAACACATTTAATGATGCATGGTTCACACATGAAAAATTTCAAAAGAGACTAGAACATGTTAAGATAAACAAAGGTCCATGGCAAGATAGTATTCATCCCAGGGTACTTGTGAGCTTAGCTTTGTGACTGTCAAACCTCTTTACTTAAATTTTCAGGGTTCACTGAGGTCTGACATGGAGCCAAGAAGCTGGTGAATTGCTAATGTGGTGCCGCTATTCAAAAAGAGATCCAGTTCTCAGCTTCAGAACTATAGGCCAGTTAGTCTGACGTCAGTGGTAGGAAAGCTTTTCGAAGGATTAATAAAGTATAGTATACTGGATAGCAAATAACAATACTATGAGTTTGTGCCAGCATGTATTTATGTGCAATAGATCTTGCCAGACTAACTTAATTTCTTTTTATGAGAAAGTAAGCAGGGACCTCGATTCTGGGATGGCAGTGGATGTGATTACTGTGATTAGTGTTACTTAGACTTTGCTAAAGCATTCAGTACAGTGTCACACATTTTGGTTAAATTAAGGAATGTTGGCTTGGAACATAGTATTTGTACCTGGATAGAGAACTGGCTAAAAGATAAACTACAAAGAGTGGTGGTAAATGGAATATTTTCTAATTGGTCCAGTGTTGTTAGTGGGGTACTGCAGGGCTCTGTACTGGGTCCCTTGCTTTTCAACTAGTTTACTAATGATCTGGAGGTGAGCATTGAAAGGACTGTTTCTATTTTTACAGATTATACTAAATTGTGCAGAACTATAGGCTCCATGCATGATGCTGCCACTCTGCAGAGTGATTTGTCTCAGTTGGGAAACTGGGCAGCAAACTGTAAAAACAGGTTCAATGTTGATAAATGCACTGTTATGAACTTTGGCAAAAATAGCATTTTTTATCTATTATACACTAAATGGCAGTGTGTTTGGAGTTTCCTTAAATGATAAGGATCTGTAAGATGCGCCAGGAGACCACGGCTCCTGACTCTTACCTCCCGGTGCGCCTCTCCTCCTAAGTCCGTGTGCAGATGCGCACTTCCAGGTTCCCAGCTTCTACGATCTGCACCTGCTCCAAAGGACTCTTTAAATGGCCAGTCTCTATTTTGGATTTTGCCCAAGCTGGTTCCAGTTCATCTATTCCTGCCGAAATGTTTTATTTTTGTTGTGAATTCCTGGTTTTAACTTTTGCCTGATCTGTGACTACGATTCATGCTGCCCGCCTTGAACTTTTATCCTGACTTTGACTACGTCTTCTCTTTATCCTTGCCGGTACTTAGTTTACAGACTTCTTATTCCTTTTAGGTTTCCTCAGCAGAAAGCTCAGGGCCCCAAAAGGGCTCTGGTGAACACCGGAACCCACAGGGTCCACCTGTGCCTCTGAAGGTACCACTGCTGAACAAGGTTCCTGATAACGTGGTCATTACAGGATCTTGGGGTTTGTTGTCATTCTGTAGCTTCTAAAGCAAATAAAGTTCTGTCTTGCATAAAAAGGGCATAAACTCAAGGGATGAAAACATAATTATGCCTCTTTATAGATTGTTAGTAAAGCCTCATCTGGAGTATGCAGTGCTGTTTTAGACTCCAGTCCTTAAGAAGGATATAATTGAGCTGGAAAGTGTGCAGAGATGTGCAACTGAACTGTTTAGAGGGGTGGAAGACTTAAATTATAAGGGTAGATTGTACAGTTTGGGGTTGTCTTCTCTGGAAAAAAGGCACTTGTGTGGGGACATGATTACACTTTACAAGTACATTAGAGAACATTATAGACAAATAGCAGGGGACTTTGTTACCCATAAAGAGGATCACGTACCAGAGGCCACCCCTTCAGACTAGAAGAAAAGGGCTTTCGTTTGAAGCACTGTAGGTGGTTCTTCAAAGTGAGGACAGTGAGGTTGTGGAATGCATTTCCGGGGGATGTTGTGATGGCTGATTCTGTTAATGCTTTTAAGAGGGGCTTGGATGATTTCTTGGACAGACATAATATTAAAGGCTATTGTGATACTAAACTCTACAGTTAGTATAGATATGGGCATATATAATTTATGGGAAACTATGGAGGGGTGTGTGTATGGATGCTGGGATTTCATTTGGAGGGGCTGACTTTGTCTTTTTTCAACCCAATTTAACTATGTAATTATGTAACCATGACCTGGATGAATGACTCTTCACAAACTTTAATAAATTTTCGTTTCATGTGGTCTATATTGCAGGAAAATGTAAAATTTTGGCCGTTGGCAGTAGTGTCTGGTACTGGTTGACCTGTGAACACTCCGTGTGACATTCGCAGGACCCCCTAGTGCACAGTTTTTATCAACATTTGGTGTTTTCAGACAAAATTATTTTTGCACACCACTACTTGTAGCATGCATTGGCCTCAAAATGTGCACACAAAGTACACCTTACAGAAAACATTGCCCTCTACACCCCACCTCTTGGTGCTGATGTATTAGGAAAACGTTTGGCAGCAGGGGAAATCTTTCCTGGGAGGTTTTCTTTACCATATAGGCATTCAAATGCCTCCCATGTAAAGCTGTCACCTTGGTACAGGCCCTCGTGTGCAAATATGGTAAGTACACAAACGGTGTTCTAGTGGTGAGCAGGCTTGTCATGTATGCCAGTCTGATATGATATGACCTCAGTGTCCCTGGGCTGCCCTCTCTTCTGTAGGCAGGCAGAGGTGAAGTTTGAACCACAACTGAGCTTATATATTTCACCAAGGCATTGATTTTTTTGGTAATGTGAATAATGGTAATGGCCCCAGGTTTAATCATTACTGGGCTAATTTTTTATATTAAGGCATACACAGAATATAATACTTGCAGACTATCACAAGTACCACTTTAAAAGGAAATTACATTTTGTTTTATTGTTTTTTTTCATGGTTTATGCAAATTGAATTATAGTCTCTGGTACCAAAATACACATACCTTGGCAAGCATGTGCAGAATCTTAAGGTTTTTTTCTTTAAAGCTTTGAATCTTGTATATTTGTAAGATTTATAAGTAAAGCACTGCCTAGTCATGTATCATAACTTTGCTAGTTCCATTTGAAGCCATGTTATACCCACAATGAATCAAAGAGGAAGATTCTTTATTAACAATATTGTTTAAGTTGGTTAAATGTTTGCTGTTAAGAAAAAATAGCTGTAAAACATTCTATTTTATAGAACGGGACTTTTTGGTATTAGTTATCAATGTCAATCAAACTTCAGGGCAATGCATGCACTGCACCAAAAACAATTAATTTGAAATTTAATTTCAAACATTATCTTTATTTACTTTTCTCTATGGATCGGGTTGTATACATTGACAAACATTGAAGCCGTTAATAACATTGTTTGCATATATTCCCATATATGTGCTTTCTTGCCTTTTAGGATTCTGGTTATAACACAATATGTTTGTGTTATATGTACAAAGATGACATCTTAAAATTGGGAAGTAAAACAATAGGGGTATCTGTAATTGGCCTTCATGAAATAGCATAGCAATAGTTTAGTTCTGTTTCAGTGTAAACATCAACTTAAGGGTCTGAAAGCCTAATTGTATCACTCAATTAATCATTCTCCATCATTTGTTTCTCAACGTAATAGACCATATTTTTCTCCTTCTTTAAGAATAGAATAGACATTCTGCCTATACCACTTACAGAAACAAATACAAATTCAGTCATTTCTGGTCAATCTATTCAAATTATATTTACACTGTGGACTATATGAAAACATTCACATTAGGATATTCAGTTAATTTGTTCTATTTAAGAGTAGAATGCTATAATTAAACTTCACACCTTTTTTAACCACCCCAACCTTTTGCTAGATATCAAGTTGAGTTCAATCTACTGAATACCTAATATTCATGATTCAAGACATTGTGTTTATCAGGGAGATTTATCCAAAGGGCAGCATCTCCACATGGGACAACTTGTTGGAAGATACAGCAGATACAGCAGTTATGACTAAGAGGGTGTTAGCATAGATCACTAGGGAAAGCAATGATCAGCTATGATTGTGCATTTTTCACTACTAAGATAACTGTACTTTGATTTAATCCTTCACATTAAGGATATAAGGGCTTATTTAAATTAACTTTTATTTTACCTTTAACTTAACTTTTAGTATAATGTAGAGCAGTGATCCCCTTGTGGCTAGGATGTTGCTTCAAGTGGCCTCAAAGCAGGTGCTTATTTTTGAATTCCTGGCTTGGAGGCAAGCTTTAGTTGCATAATAGCCAGATGCACTGCCAAACAGAGCCTTCTGTAGACTGCCAGTCTGCATAAGGGCTACAAAATAGCCAATCAAAGCCCTCCAGCCCTTTTTACATTTGAATTTTGCTCATAAAAAAGGTTGGGGACCCCTTTTGTAGAGAGTGTTGTTATGAAACATTGGAATTTGGAGACAGAATTGGTCTTAATGTTTTATTTTGCTTTTATTTAATTATTCTTCTTTGCTAAATTATCCTAGCAATCAGGCAGCTGCTTGAATTAGAGACTGGAATATGAATAGGAAGGGCCTGGATAGAAAGATACGTAATAAAATGTAACAATAATAAAACAGTAGCCTCAGAGAGCAATAGGTTTTTGGCTGCTGGGGTCACTGACCCCATTTGAATGCTGGAAAGAGTCAGAAAGAGGTAGCAATGTAAAAATATTAAAAAATGAAGACTAATTAAAAGGTTGGTAAGAATTGCCCATTCTATAAAAGAAATAAATGTTTACTTAAAGGTAAGCTACTTCTTTAAGACAGGAAAGCACTATTCTAATTTGTACCACTCAGTCATTAACTGCATTAACTGTTTAACTGTGATCAACAAATAAGTTTAGCAAGGCATTATGACTTGTGTTGCAAAGCAATGCTAAGTGAGACAAATATTTGGCAGAATAGAACATCCTGTCCAAAGGGACAATGTTAAAATGAGAAATGCACCATGTAAAACTGAAGCAGACTAGAAAACCATTTTATTAATGGACTGAATTGTGCGTGTACAATATTTAAAATTTTTCAGGAATTTAGTTGCCAAATTTTACAATTAAGATAACATTAAAACTTGAGCTTGACTACATACTGTGCAACCTTGCTGGTTTCTACTCATTGTTGTTTGGGCACAGTATGCCACTGGAGATCCCTGTGATGTCGTTGGATATAAGACATCATCTTTTTAAAGAAGGTGTATAAGAATTGTGATGTATGGTTGCCTGTTATGCATATAAATTGCCTCTTAAGCTGGCCATAGACATGCAGATATACCTACAATATTGGACGAATGATTGGACGTCCCAATCTACCAAACTGCCACTAAACTTTCAGATTAAATTAAGTAGTAAAAGTACAGATCAGACGATGTTCTGACAGAAATTGTACAAAAGTTATGTCTGACAAAAACATGCAGGGATACTATCGGCAACCTGTCCGATCGACGGTCCGAAAATCGCATGAAACAAAGATTCATACAATCATATCTGCACGTCTATGGCCAGCATTAAAGCATACTTCCCTATGTTCAGTTTATCACAAGACTAGCAAATCACAACAGAACTGTAAAGCCTTAAAGTACATCTGTGATTGGTAGCATTTTCTTTCAGCATATTTCATTAATAACTTAATTTTTCCAATATTGTGCTTTTATTAGTCATTTCTAAAATGGCTGAAAGGTTTAAGTGCTTTTTCATTTGAAATAAAAGTGCTGCATGTGAAAACTGCAAAAACAATCTTTTATTGTGTTATTATTAAACATTACTATTCTTCTTCTGATATGGTATCTCTGCTAATCAATAGTCAAGGATCTATTGACTAGAAGGAGAGAAAGGAAAGCTATATAAAGAAGTCTGTCCCATAAGGCAGGTGAACTTATTTTAAAATATCATTCCCAACAGTGAGGTTTAAAAATGTTATTTAATCAGTATAATATTCACAAAGGAACAAAGGAAGACCTCAGATTTCAAGGAAAACAATGTGACCTCCTAATTTTTTTCTTAGGTATCCAAGCAAGCAAAAGAGTTTTTGGAGTATGTGTATGAAGAGCCATTGATTGATGTGCATCGAGAAAATCCATTGCTTTACAGACACGTGGATGCGTTGGCACATGTTGTGCATCTTAGACAGCAGCTTAAGTCCCTTCGAGCCTACCTTTTCAGCTGTCGAGCAGTAGTAGCTGAAGATCTTCGAAGGAGGTGGGTTGAATTACCAGTATGTTTCTGGGCTGTGAAAGGGAAACCAGTCATTCTGAAAAGGTGTAGTTCAACAGAATGTCTGTAAATGAAACATCACTGCATTAAATAATTTTATTAAAAAGCCAGTCATATATGTGGTAAAACCACCATGGACACTAATCATGTGTTTTACTATCTTTTAGGTTAGATTTGAAAAAATATAAAGAAATGATATTGTGACAAGTTAAGATCCCTATTGGATCCCTTATC
>CM044448.1:78835369-78845713 GCA_024363595.1 Xenopus borealis | reverse complement strand
CTTTGAATAAATGAATCACTGAATTTGCAATCGGTTCTCCAGAGTCCTATGTATGATTTGAGAAGTAATAGTGTTATAATCAGTATTAAAGGCACCAACCAAAAGACATGACATAAAAAGCAAATAATAATATTGCTAAGACTTTGTACGACAGGGTCATCAATTCAGACTTATGTGGTGGGCAGTGAGGTACAATGGTGACATGTGTTGTGTTGTATAAGTTTACATAGTTTATAAAAGCCATATACCAGTCACAGACCAGGCAATGCATCTACAATCCGGCAGGAAATCTCCAGTACCATTCAGCTGAACAAGCCTATTTTATTAAATCAGAATAAAAAATGCATTTGTTTCCTATGGGGCCAGCATCAAATAAAAAATTTGAAAGCACAGTACTGAAGAAAAGTAAAGGTAAAGAAAAGGTAAAATTCACATGTAATAAAAAATGTTATGTTTTCCTTCGTTAACTTATTATTTTGAGCAAGTCTTCAAAAATATGAAATAAATTATGATTATGCTATGCCTATTACTGATTACATATTTGTACAATTTACTTTTCAGAATTTTCCCAAGGGAGTATCTCTTTCAGCAGATTCACCTGTATTCTCTTTCAGACCTTCAACAGGTATGTTTTGATATTATATTTGGAAATACATGATACACTGTTAGAAATTGTTGTTATGTTTAGAGGCATAGTTATCTTGATTTCAAGTGTATTGGCCACGTTTTAAAGGAACAGCAAGTGCTTCTTCCTATTTGGATCATTTACTCCATCCAAATATCACTGCAAACATAAGGCAGATCTCTGCCTGAAAACCATCAGTTTTGCTTTGATGAACCAAAATCCATCCTATGTTGCTCAGGGATAAATGGATAGAATTATTGCCACTTTGACAAGGAGCAATTTTGGACAGTACAGCCATTTTATTGCCATGTGTGCCATTATCCTAACAATTCTCCAAAAATGCTGTAGTTGAAGTTATTACTGTCATGTGTATGCACCTTGAAGCATTTGTGATATGTCTGTTAAAAAGTTAAATCTTCTACTACCTCAATAGGCAGAGAGACAATAGGCAGCAGAGGCCAGAAATAAAACCTAGGGCTTCTCACATATTCACACCTTGTGACCTGAATAGAATACATGCTAGCCCTGAAGCCTGAAGGTCAGGGCCAGATTTACTAAGGGTCGAATTTCGAAGTTAAAAAACTTCTTAATTCGACCATCACCATTTTCGATCAAGAATGGACCGAATAGGTACATTTTCAATCAAATATTTGCACAAAATCAAATCAAATGTGCACAAAATATATATTTGTCGAGTAGAGAGATGTGTGGTGCAGAATAAATACTAAATTATATAGGTCATTTACCAGGATTCCGGCCTTGCTTTTCCTACCCCTTACAAATACAGTTTTGCCGAACGTAGCTCTGCATCCATGAAGGGTAACCTTTTATTACTGAATGTCTACTGTTCTATGTAAAATAAGGATTGGTGCTCAATCTGGAACCCTGCTGCACGAGGCACTCACATCAGTAAATGTGCTGACTGCTGAAACCTTTAGGGTATTTTATTGATATCTCCACACAACGTTTTATGGTTCCTCCCCCTTTCTCAAGTGCTATTGAGAAAGGGGGAGGAACCCTGGAAATGTTGTGTGGAGATATCAATAAAATACCTTAAGGGTTTCAGCACATTTGCTGTTGGGTGCCATCTGAACTTTTCTCGGTATATCCATGAAGGGTAGAATGCTCTGGCATTGTGGAACACTGCTGGGGTTGTGCGCCACAATTTGCTTTTCAGTTGCCTTTAAATTTGTATGCATCCAAGCACAGCTTAGAGGAACATTCACAATGGTGACTGTGACTAGGCTCTCTAAAAGTCTGTCTTTTTATCATTTGGTGAGGAGGGGGGATTATACTTGGTGGAAGGGAAGATGTATGGGGGTGGTTTGTTATGATGGAGCATTGGATGCAGAGGCACTACTGTTTATGAGGAAAGATCTCCATTGTCTGCATTGTGCACTGTGGAAATATAACTGTGTAGTTCTGTATTTGTCTTTTTTATATTATATCCTGTTATATCCTGACTTCTTACTTGTCCTGCCTTCAGAAGGTCACAGGTCCTATTACTAATTATAATTAAATATGCCCTTGCAAGGAAGACATGCAGCCCATTTTGATTAACACACACACACACAGTGACCTATCTTGTTGTAAAACTACTTTCTCGGGCTAACAAATAAATCCATCAAATTATATGCTGTTAATGGGGCTCTGTAATATCCGTTTTCTAAGTAAATGATTAAAAAAGTTTACATTAAACTTTAAGGAACATGTTTCTAATTGCTCCTGCTATATGCACCTTTCAATGACTGTGTTGTTACTAATTCATTTATGCCTATTTATCTAGTATTGTAAAGGTCTGTGTTTTCCAGAGGTGGAACAGACCTCTGTGATCTGCAGGTGTGGATATTTTGTGTTCATGGTTTCCTGCTGTTTATCAACAGGTGATGCTCTGTACTTGTTGTTTCTTTATGTTCCTCACCAACTGGGAGCTCACAGCAGGAAATTCCCTGCCAAGTTAGATGGTTTGTTCCTTGCTTAAATGAGACAGCAGTGCTGTGGTCATGAATGCTGTACCAGAGGAATGACCCACGTTCAGAAAGAAGGGCAATCCAAAAATGCTTTGGCATTCTACTCTACCAGCCCCCATTCCTACCTCCTATTTTCCTCTTTCACATTGTTAATGGTCCTTCGCAGGCATGATATCTAATTAGAAGCATTTTGATTAAACAAGCAGAAAGACAAAGCATGACAGCTTCGATATAGTGCCCTGCTAGTGATGATTGTGTTACACTCACCAAGCCATTCCTGGCTTCAAAATATTCTCTAAGGAATGAGTGCTGAGACCAGTATTAAAACATTACTAAATTGCTGTTAGCTACGTGATTCTTGGCAGTGCGCTGATATTAATGAGTTGTACTGGAGAACATTCATTTGAGGGCTGTTATATACATTTATTCACAACAAACAATAAATAATTTAAAAAGACTTCTGCTAAGTGTTTGAATTCGGAGGAGGGCAGGCACTAAGCACTTAATATAAAGTAAATTAAAGGGATGCTTCGCCTTCCAGTCTGGTATTCAAATCAGCGCATGGTTGCTCGGGTAATTTGGACAACCAGATTGCTGAACTTCAAACTGGAGAGTGGCTGAATAAAAAGCTAAATAACTTAAAAACCACAAATAATAATAATTGTGATAATAATAATTTGTTATTCGTTTTCAATTGCCAGAGAAAAGAATACTGTCAACACATGGAACAAAGGATTAACTTGCTAGGCTTAACATACATAAGTGTAGTCTAATTGCATCATTAGTCTGTATAGTAACATATTCTTCATACATTATTATCTATCTATGAAAGAATGAGTCTCCTCTTGTCCCAAAATTCCTGTTTTAGCATACTGTGTGTCATTATGAACAACCCCTTTAATATAATTATAATATAATAGCACCTGATACTTTTTATAATACTCTTGTTTTTTTCAGTATTTGGAATAATGTACTGCTTGCTGTAATATATAGCAGCACAGACGATTTATATCACCATTTACATTATTCCTTATAATACACACATTTCAGAGACTCATATGACAAAAATTACATCGCTAAGTTATTGGATCATTTTGTTTCAATAAATAAATGAACAAATATAATAATTTTTAGTTTTATCTGTTTAACTAAGTTTTCTATCTACTTAGGACA
Source organism: Xenopus borealis (assembly GCA_024363595.1). NCBI lineage: Eukaryota > Metazoa > Chordata > Amphibia > Anura > Pipidae > Xenopus > Xenopus borealis. The sequence goes on along the minus strand of CM044448.1, from coordinate 78,841,945 downwards.
TGTTTGAAAATCAGATGATGCGCTAGATTACATTCATATAAAAATATAGAACGTTTTAAAGGGTTCACAAACTTTCAAGCACCACTGTAGATAGTCTAATAGATAGATAATTGATAATTCATTGCTAGATGATGATAGATAGGTAGATGATAGATAATAGTTAAATAGATGATGATAGATAATAGATGATAGGTAGGTAGATAGATAAATAGATCCTGCACAAAACTATTCCTAATATTCCTATTATAGATAAATAAATCTTTCTTTGAATTTGCACAGTACTCAGCTGTCATTTTGTAACTATCTATATACTTAACTATAGTTTGTTTCTTTGGGTCAATGCAAGAAGCTCTAATATGTACATCTTACTTATTATACAAAACAAAGCTTTCAGACACTTTCTTGTTTATCACAGTCAAGTTGATATGAACTGTTGACCTTGAGGTTGGAGTTCAGTCATCCTATTGAACTGTTGAGTCTGTCACTGCTGTGAATACATTCACAAAGCAGCTTTGGCAGTTTTTGTATGCACCTCATCCAAGCACTGTTTAACTGTTATTCATTTCTTGGCATAAAAGGAAGAAATATGCCAGTCATTCAATAGAAACAAATACATTTAGGGATCCTGTCTTGGAACATTGATAGCACCTGGCAGGCCACTGAACAATTGTTATTTCTCTTCTACTTATTCTTATAACATAATTTAAAGAGATTCTGACACCTAAAGTCAAACTCTTTTTTACCTCTATTATAATAACTGGCTTTGAAAGCTACTTCTTACTTTGCCATAAAGTATTTGCATGATGCTTTTCCATTACCTGTCTGATCCCCCATGTTCCTGTATGAGGGGGCTGCCATATTTGTGCACCCGGCATCTGTTATCATTACAAACTGTAACTAACAGACTGAGGTGGGACTGTTAGACTGGCAAAGTCAGAGTGTCAGGGTGTCAGAGAGTCAAGCTTAGAAATTTCAGCTAACAGTTATATACAAAAACAAACCTCTCAGCAAAAAATGATCAACATGACCTATAGGTAACAATTAATGTACATTCATATGTTAAAATTCATTTTTTAGTGTCAGTATCACTTTAAGGTTTTTTTTTCATAATAGTATATGGAGATTCACATTCACAAGGCATATGTGAGTAAAGACAACATTGGCACAGCTAAAATTCTGGCTTGGTCTTTGTAAAAGCAAACCAATTGTTCAGACATTTCTAAGATCAACCAGTATATTGTTTTGCATTGCCTTAAAATATTGTGTTTATTTGTAGTATTTCAAATTCATCATCCAAAAACATAGCATCACACTAAATCTTGAAGGACATTCAGCTAAATTTAACTTTTCTACTTTTCTAACACCTATTGTATTTCATAAATCAATAAAAAAAAACAAAAGCACACACAATGTGTGGGCCATCGACCATAAGCAGTTCATTGACTTATAGTTAGCTCAAGTTATTGAAGCTATTACTTTCACTTAGAATTAGGCCCAAATGCTCCTTTCAAGGTTACAGCAGAGAGGCATATTTTTTTAAAGGTTTAGTTTTAGAGGTTTTGAAACCACAATTAAACTCTATTTCTCTAAAGTTGTGAATGCCATGAAATTTAGTAAAAGATCCAAATATAAATGTATGACCGAAAAAAATCTGAACAATGCACAAATAATAATATATGCACAAAATAATATGTATATCTATAAAACCTCTATAAATTTTCCAAAATTACTAGCAAGAAAATCCAAAACATTTTAAACTTTGAATGGTTAAAAATAAGGTGCAATAGGATCATTACAGCTCCTATTGATTTCTATAGGACATCAACTACTTTTACTTGGAGAAGTACTGAACTACAGTTTTTTTTTTTTTATTAAACTTCCTAACCTGCCACCAGAAGATCACTTCTAAATTTGATGGCTAAGGAGGAGGCAATATGGTTATAATGTGATGATGTCAAAGTGTAGCATGTATAGATTGGTAAATGAGTTTGCACATTTTGATATTATTCAATGTATATGCAAAGAATGTGTACAATGATGGTAAAATGAAAACTGGAGACTCATATCCTAAATAAAACATCTACAGTATATTCAACATGAGTCAAATGTACAAGGAATGTGTTAAGCATGTGCTTGTGCTGTCATTTTTTTCCACATTGATTATGGTTGTGTTTTCTACACTTACTACCTCCCTCCCCATTAAATGAGCTCTGCGTAAAGTGCTTCTCTGTTCTCCTTTTATACCCTTTATACCCAAAGAAAAAGGAATAGGACTAAAAATGCCATGTTTTATGTACTGATCTTATTGCATTAGCCTAAAGTTTCAGCTTGTCAATAGCAGCAATGATCCAGGACTTCACTTCACTTGTCACAGGGGGTCACCATCTTGGAAAATGTCTGTGACGCTCACACGCTCAGTGGGCTCTGAGCAGCTGTTGAGATGCTAAGCTTAGGGTTTGTCACAAATTATCAAGCAGAAAATGAGGTTGGCCTGTAATATAAGCTGATGCTACAGCCATGCAGTAATTATCCATATTAATTACTAATCAGACGTATACTGTGACATTTCTATTCCATGTGCACTGTATATTTTGAATCGGTCCCTAAGCTCAGTAACTGACTGCAGCACAGAGCATATGAATCAGTGAATCAGCAGAAAAGAAGATGGGGAGCTACTGGGTCATCTTTTGAGATCTTTACTGCTAAAGGACTGTGGTTGTCTGGGGTTGGTACAGAAACCCAAAACATAGGAGCAAATTTACTAAATTCATGTGAAGAATTTGAAGTTCGATCGAATTTGCATTAAATTCGATTCTTAGAATATGCAAATTAGGCAAATTCGACCATCGAATATATAAATTCGAATAATTCGAATATTCGAATAAAATTTTATTCGAATATTTGATGGTCAAATAACTTCCCCTTTGAAATTTTATTCGACACCTACTTTGCCAGAATCAAGCTACAAAATTGGATTTCATTACTTTTGATCGAATATAAAAAATTATATATTATTCGATAAGCAAATTCGAGGAATTTTACTTCACCTGGTCGAATTTTGAATTTTTTTTCATTCGAAATTCGGCCAATAGTATATCTGCCCCATAATGTACAAAATTTCTACCCTGCTTCCTTAGTTTAACTTTCCTTGTCCTTTAACAAGTGATCACTTTTTCTACTTAAATTCTTCTTTATTTTGACTTGGAAGATTTCACTTCTGCTGTCTTCCAGCTATTAGTACTCGGGAGTTAAAATATATTGATCAACAATATAGATACGAATAACAAACACTGAAACGGGTTTTCTGATAAGAGTGCTGACACAGTAATGCAATGCATTAAAATGAATGGAAGGTGGACAAGGTTACTTCACAAACTAACTTTGGATGAATTTGAAAACAAAGCATTAAAGGGATACTGTCATGGGAAATTTTTATTTTTCAAAATGCATCAGTTAATAGTGTCGCTTCAGCAGAATTCTGCACTGCAATCCATTTCTCAAAAGAGCAAACCAATTTTTTTAGATTTACTTTTGAAATCAGAGATGGGGCTAGACATTTTGTCAATTTCCCATCTGCCCCAAGTCATGTGACTTGTGCTCTGATAAACTACAGTCACTCTTTACTGCTGTACTGCAAGTTGGACTGATATCACCCCACCCCCCAGCAGCCTAACAACAGAACAATGGGAAGGTAACCAGATAACAGCTCCCTAATACAAGATAACAGCTGCCTGGTAGATCTAAGAACAGCACTCAGTAGTAAAAAACCCATGTCCCACTGTAACTCCTTCAGTTACATTGAAGGAAAAACCACAGCCTGCCAGAAAGCAGTTCCCTCCTAAAGTGCAGGCACAAGTCACATGACCAGGGGCAGCTGGGAAATTGACAAAATGGCTAGCCCCATGTCAAATTTCAAAACTGAATATAAAATCAGTTTGCTCTTTTGAGAAATGGATTTCAGTGCAAAAGTCTACTGGAGAAGCACTATTAACTGATGTGTTTAAAAAAAATTGTTTTCCCATGACAGAATCCCTTTAAGTATGTTTTCTCACTGGCATTTTACTGGTGGGAAAGCATGTTGGGGTGATTTGTTGCCCACAGAGCAGCACAGATTTAAACATGTCCGACAAATCTACCTGTGTGCCATTTAGGGTTACCACCTTTTCTAGAAAAAAATACCGGCCTTCCTATATTTTTTCCTTTTTCCCTATTAATAACATTGGGATCAACCATAAGTTTTACCGGCCAGGTGGCAACCCTAGTGCCATTAGCCTTAGGGCATGGACACACATGCGAAGATCCACAACGTTTTCTGCAAGGTTTTTAAAAAAAGCTGACTGCCATGTTAATATGCTTGTGAAAGTTATCCTTGCCTAAGCTTAAACCGCTAAGCATTGGACAGCTTTTTTTTTTTTAAAAAGCGTGGTACGTACCATGCCAAAAATGCAACGGATCTCCTCATGTGTGTCGATGTGATAATGAGTTTATGGCCAAGCCGCAGTGAGATTGTAGCTATATGGGTAGGGGGTAAAACTGCAAGATGCGCTATTACCTTCTCATAATTTTTGTAGAAGTAACACAAAAGGAAAATACATTTGTATTGAGATTTATTATTGCTTTATAAGAACCATAGCAAAAATATACACATTGTACTTGCCGCTTTTAAGTACAAAAACAATTGAAACTACTTTATTCAAATCGCAGAATACCGGTTGTTATTTTTTTCTTGGTCATTGTAGTTAATTTTGTCGTTTCTCACTGATAAGCTAAGCCTCCCTTTAAAACATGGCAAATTTGGAGTCATTGCACCAATATGTAAAATGTGTCTTTTTTCCTTAAATGACCGTTTTATTATTGTGTTAGGTTGTTGAAGGCAAGCTTGCTCCATTTCTATTGAAGATAATCAAGTTTGCCACATCTCATGTATACAGTTGCAGTCTTTGTAGCCAAAAGGGATTCATTTGTGAGATCTGCAATAACGGAGAAATTCTCTATCCCTTTGAGGAGAACTCTACAAGCAGGTAACAGTTTTATTGCAATATGCCTTGAAAAGCCTTGGATCTAACAACGTTTTTTCTTTGCTGCTACTGTGTGTGGTCTGAGAAGTTGTTTAATTGTGTTTCCCAAGAAGCCTGGCAGTACAATGATATAGCCCTAATTGGCACTGTGGGTTAGACAGTTCAACAAAATAAAAAAAATGAATTGCCAATCCTGCAGGCAGCGAGCATAAGCCATAGCACCACCATCAAGACACTGCCCTTTGTGCTGTAAAATAATTTACTATGTAAAATATGTATTCACATCCATCTGCAGGAATAATTTGAGTTAACTTTTTAGTATGATGTAGAGAGTGATATTCTGAGACAATGTGTAATTGTTTTTATTATTTGTGTTTTTTTTTGGTTATTTAGCTTTTTATTCCGCAGCTCTCCAGTTTGCAATTTCCATAATCTGGTTGCTATGGTCCCAATTACCTTAGCACCCATGCACTGATTTAAATACAAGAATATGAATAGGAGAGGCCTGTATAGAAAGATGAGTAACAAAAAATAGCAATAACAATTAATTTATAGCCTTTCAGAGCATTTGTTTTTTAGATTGGGTCAGTGTCGCCAATTTGAAACTGGAAACAGTCAGAAGATTATCTTTTATCTCTGAGAAAATTCCAGTCAATATATAATTTACTGGGCAGCTAAAAATGCACATTAGAGTGAAGTATTGAGAGTAATATGTTTAATTTATAGTCTGCTGCAGGGTGGAGAACTAAAAGCCACTTTTAAAATTAACATACTTTTGGAGTAAGTTCATGATCTGTTCTAGGTTATAATTACAAATGTCAACCCATAATGTAAACATGCATTTAAAGTCTAACTTATAAAAAGAATCACGGGCTCCACACCAGTAGCTGGTAGTGTATTTTGGTTTTAGATAAATAGAGATATTTCTGGCAGTTATATGAAACATGTCTGTCTGGTTTACAAGAAAAACTATTTCTGTATACTATAGGCATACAACTGGCAAAATATGAAAGACACCTGTTACTAGGAATTTTTTTTTTTCAAAATGAACGAAAAATTTAATCTGATGTAAATTCATTAGTAATTACTCAGCTTTTTAAAATATATTTGTAAATGTTTTTGCAATCCCTTCCTGTTTGCTGGTTCTGACTCTTGAAACAATTTAGCAGAAGCCAGCTCTTTTCCTAGTTTGTTTATCTGGTGCTTTCTGCCACATTTTTTCAGGAGTCAGAACCAGAAGTTCAAAGAATAAAGGAGATGCTGCTTTCAATAGCAATTGCATTTGCGAATAACCATTTAGTTAATGCATATTTTAAAGTTTCTTAGAATTACTTTTATTCACATTTCCAAAACAGTTGGGTGGCAATCCCAATATATTCAAAAAAGAATTCCTGTTTTGTTTGTGTTTTGTTTTAGAGCTCATTCATGTTGGCATTTGTTATTGTTGTAACATGCTATTTAGCATTTTCTAATCATGTAACTTTTTCCACACACATGAGAAATGGATTATACAATATATTGAATGGGACCTCAGAAAACCAGTGTTTAATGAGGGAAA
>CM044448.1:78804307-78819773 GCA_024363595.1 Xenopus borealis | reverse complement strand
CTTTTATGCTGCACTTGAACTTATATACCCTCATTCTTATTTTATTTGCATAGTCACTATGTAACTTATATTGTATGAAAAGTTTACTTTTACAATTCAAAGTGTGGCTCCACTCAACTTTTAATGACTTTTTATTACAGAGTGTTACCAATCCGCCCTTCTGCTCTTGGCTGTAAAATATAACTGTGACAAGATCATGCATGTCATATGCTGACTCCAGTGATTTCAGGAACTTTTCACATAAGATAAATCTGACAAATTGTATTCTTACCACAGAAAGCAATTGGAACGGTTCTGAATACAAAAATTGGTGTAGTCCACCCTCAACCTATAGCCCATAGACTATGACTACTACAACTTCTAGAGCTGATTTCAACTAAGAATAATAAGATAAATCCCCACTTTCAGCTGAACCAAGTTTCTTAACCTCCTGGTCTGTAATTTTTGTGGTGAAGTGTATATTGCATAAGCAAAAGGTCAAAATGTGCCCACCCATTTGCTGTCTGTAGTCACACAGAAGTAGATAGACAATTCAGCTGAAAGAAGTGACGTCAATATTACATCAGCTAATGTACTTTGGAATACTTTGGAGCATTTTAAAGCAGCTCAGAACCACATTGAACTTGCAAAAGTCTTAAAATTGGGAATGGTAGAGGTCTTTTGTCAGGCTTAGGGCTGTTGGAGAGGCAACCAGACTCACACTGTTGCGACTGTGAAACCTCTGCAGCGTGTAATCGGCCAGCATTCTTTTTAGGGGTCTCAAATACTTATAACCTGTACATGAGAAGTAAATGTCATTCTATTTGCACCCTGTATCCTCTATAACATTTGTGGTGAGTAAGGGGTGCTCTCAAACTCTCTTCCTCCTCCCTATCTACATCCTCATTTTAATGGACAAGGTAGTAGTGGTGTGCGAGTCAGATAAAACGCAACCTGCACAAGCTCAGCCCCCACATAACGACAAGGTCAGTGAGTGTGGTCCATCACCCCCACTTCTACCACCTCAATTTGCTTAATGGTATAAGATATAGAGGTTGTGCTCAAACCTGTGGGTTTGCATCTGTACCCCCAAGCATTAAAGAATTTGGTCCTGATATATAAATAATGTTTCCCCTCCCTGCATTGAGGTTATTTCTGCTAATTTTTGGTCACAGGGGCATGCCATAGCATATACAGAGAGACAAGCAAGCAGTGTGCAATTAAAATGGAAGAAATGCATAGCATATTAGTTCTGCTCATAAGTGCCAAGCCAAATGGGGATATGCAATTGATTTGCACTGAAACTGATTCCCAACAGCCATCCTTACAGCGGCCCTATTGCTCCACCTCTGATTGAATTGTCCTTTTTGGTGCGAACTGTGTATTGCAGTGACCACAACAATCAGATGGGGCGGGGTTGAGGTGATAAAGTAGTGGCCAAGGCTTATTTTCTGCAGTATCTGGTACATGATTTTTCCTTTCCGGAGCTTCTGGAATTGTTTGCCATTATAATATGGCTAATAGCAAGGTTTAGAAGTTAATTTTGGATTTCATTTCTTGTCTAGCTGAATTAGCAGACTGGTTCAGAATTAGAGAAGAAAATGAGTGAGTGCTGAGAGTTGCCACCCAGCCAGTATTTTACCGGCCTAGCTGGTAAAACACCTGCCAGGGCCGGGGCCGGTATTAAAAATTTACTGGCAATGTAGCTGCCGGTAATTTGTAATACCATTGCCTGCCGGGGAAAACTTATATTTTCATCGGTTTCAGGCATTGTGGCCCACCACTTTTTCAGCACTGGTTCCTCTGCTTTTTGCGTCATTGTCTGCCCCTTAAATCCCACCCCCACCACTGGCCAGTAATTTTTTATTTTAAAAGGTGGCAACCCTAGCTGGGAGGCTGTGTGCTGGTAGCACTGTGCGTCCCATTTACAAACAATGGGCTTTAACCCATAGTAACTAATCTCAAGTAGAACAATGAAAACTAACCAACTTAATTTGATTGGCTGCCATGGGTTGCAGCCCAGGTGCAATTTTGCCCAGTGCTTGTTAATGAGCCCCCAGTGATCATCTATAACAACTTAATATCTGCAACCAATGAAATTAAGCAATAGCAATACAGTTTGATATTCATATTTTCATTTCCCTAAATGTCAAGAGAAAAATTTTTAAATGACGGTTTTAGCTCATCTTGATGTGAGATGACTAAATATTAGTGATTTTTTTTGCGAATTTCCTGAGAAATTCGAGAAACAGTTATAAATTCACGAAATGCCACTGGAGTCTTGTTTTGGACGCAGGCATCGAAAAACACATTTTCGCAGGCATTTCACGAATTTATTTGCCGGCACTAATCACAGGAATTCAACACAAATTCTCGCCACCCAAATAAATTCACCCATCACTACTAAATATGTATAAATATGTGTCCTTTTAATACAGTCATTGTCTTGTCATTGAGATCTGTACATATTAAAGGACCAGTAACATCAAAAAATGAAATTGTTTTAAAGTAATAAAAATATAATGCAGTGTTGCCCTGCACTGGTAAAACTGCAGTGTTTGCCTCAGAAGCACTACTATTGTTTATATAAATTAGTTGTTGTGTAGCCATGGGGGCAACTAGTCAAAGGAGAAAAGGCTCAAGTTACACAGCAGATAAGCTCTGTAGAACATAATTATCTGTTATCCATTACTGAGGCTAAGGCCAGACGGGGAGATTCGGGGAGATCTGTCGCCTGGCGACTTCTCGCCGCGAGTTCTCGCCCCCGAATCTCCCCGAATAGCTAGGCACCGCTGCGCACCGGCGAGGCTCAAAAACACCTGCGCTTGTTCACATAGAGCGGCGCGATTTTTAAAATCGCTCAAAATTGCCTCGCCAGGCAATTTTTAGCAATTTTAAAAATCGCGCCACTCCGGGTGAACAAGCGCAGGCGAGAAGTCGCCAGGCAATAGATCTCCCCCGAATCTCCCCGACTGGCCTTAGCCTTATACTCTGCCATATAGCTCTTTTTCAATTTCCGCCATTGTTACTTAGCAACTTCTTTACATGAACTATAGTAGTGTTTCTGAAGCAAACAGATCAGTTTTAACAGAGCAGGGCAACACTACGTGATATTTTCTTTACTTTAAAACACTTTCATTTTTTTTGTGTTACTATTCCTTTAAGGGTGTTCCAATCTTACAGTAACTAACAAATTGCATTTTTTCACTAATGTGTAACTTCTGAATCCTGTGAATCATAAATCACATTTTATCTCTAGTGTTTCCCTAATACACAGAAACCCATGTTTCCATTCAAATGCTGATGCAAGGGCTGCATGATAAGCGGTACCTCCTAGATTTTTCACCAAGTGGCGCCAAGTTAATATGTCAAGATCTGCGACTTATTGTTCTTGTCCCCATGTTATTATTTTGCAATTGTTCACCTTTATCTTTTATTTCCTTTCCTGAGTAGAGACCTTTGGATGGAAGCAACAGGTGCTGTGAGCTGTTCAGCAATTTTATATGGCAGTTGCACCAAGGACTAGTGATAAGAGCTGTGAGTGAGCAGACGCTATTAACCAACAGCCAGGGTGTGTCAGTGAGAGAACTCAAAGCTGCCAGCAATATTATAGCTATTAGTCATCCCAGCTTCAGTTAACCATGTGCAGCTGCATTCATACTGGGGTACATTAGTTTGATAAATGCAATTCTAACATAGGTTTTTAGTTTCCACCTTATTCATTAATCAGATTGTTGTTCTCATAATATACTGATTATCCTCTGCATTTCTCTACATAATCAACCCTTTTTACACCTGTTGTTTAGGTTGAATGTAGTAAAAGTATAAGCAGTGGTTAGTGATGTGCAAGCTGGGCCGAAGCCCGCGATCGAAAGGGTTGGACCAGTTATGCATAGCAAGTGCCACATACCCCCTTGCTGCGGCGCTGGTACACATGTGCAGATGACACGCGTGTACACAACATCAGCGTGACAGCATTTTTTTATATACCTCAAGATTGGGGGGGTCTGGCCCAGCGGGGACGCATGAGGGTCGGGGCCCACCAGGTTTTTTCCCGCTGTCCCGCCAGTCTGACCCTGGCTATTGGTCTGACGTCTGCAGTAGATTCTCGTGCTGTTGGTGAGTTCAGGCTGAACTTTAGTTTCCATTCTGCCCACCTGCAGCCTTCTTCTGCCCCACTTCTGCCTCTGCACTCGTCTTTATATATACTTGTGCAGGCCCTGCCCCTTTTGTAATGTCACAGTGGGTCTGCGTGGGTATATAAAGAGGGGAGCGTGCTGGGTTAGGGTTGGGTGCTGGCTGGGGCGCAGCAGGTGTGTGTCGTGTTTTTCTGGACCCGCACATCTCTAGCAGTGGTGTATAGTTCTTTCATGCAGCCCCTTAAAAGATACTGGAGTTCTGACAGTGCTGTATAAGTGGCATTAGGACTGGTGGTAAGACATTCTCTCTAACATGCTACAGAAATATGTTTCCCTCTGCAATTCGAAGGATTGCAGTGCCAATAAGATTGGAAAGGGTATTCATCAGTGACACTACCCATGCCAGCATAAGGTGCAGAGCTCAGCCAGGTACAAGGAAGTCCTTTCCATACCAGCTGCCAGGCCATAAGTGCAAGCCATGTTTGTACCCTGTGCCCACCAGCACTCCAGAACTTGTGCATCTGAATGACATGCAAGTTAGGGAATGGGAGAGGGACATCCTATATACACCCTGTATGTCTTTTTAGTATTCGGGTACGGGATCCAATATCTGGAAACCCATTATCCAGAAAGCTCCAAATTATTGAAAGTCTGTCTCCCAAAGACTACATTTCAATGAAATAATTTTTCTCAATAATAATAATAATAATAATAATAATAATAATAATAATAATAATAAAACAGTACTTGTACCTGATCCCACCTAAGATATAATTAATCCTGATTGGAAGCAAAATAATCCTGTATGGTTTAATTAATGTTTAAATGTTTTTTTTTAGTAGACTTAAAGTATGGAGATCCAAATTACAGAAAGATCCCTTCTCCTGAAAACCCCACATCCAGAGCATTCTGGATAACAGGTCCCATACCTGTATCTATAATCTTCTACAAGAAGACACCTTTGTACCACATATAATTAGGGTGATGGATACTAAAAAAATCTAGTGGGTTTCATCTAACAATAGTTGTCAATCTAAAATGATGTTTATAATGAAAAATATAGTATTTTTCTTAAAGTTTGGCATCATTTGAAAATATTTGAAAAACCGCTTATTTATAAAGATATGCAAGGTTTAAGAAAACATTTCAGTACTCGCCATGGATGACTGACGTGTGAAGCCAATGGAACAAAACTAAGGTTATTGCAAGAGAAGCAAATCTGTTTGTTGTCCATTAGTCTTCACACTGGTCAACATCTAGTTGTTTTCCATTAATCAGAGTAGACAATTACTGTGTGTTTTTCATCTTGCTTAGTAAGACAATTTAATGTGTTTGCACTGTTTTACATCCCAAAATTGCAATCTAATGTCTTATTAGCACCTATTCTGTTAAGCCTGTGTTGAGAGGGGCAGCTCGTTCTGCCAGCAATATCTTTGTCTATTTGATGTGTAAATGTATAGATAAAACAAAATAAACTCTTGAAATAACAAAGCTTAGATAAAGTCAGTGACAAATTATCAAAGCTTTAATAAATATATATATATATATATCAAATTTGTGCTAGGCCAGGATAGAGCCAATGTTAATGTCTCAGAGGGTTTTTTGACCACTTCTGTGCTAAGCTGGAAACAGTAGCAGTCAAAAAATTCCTAGATAAATGGAAAGTTCAATACCAGAATCATAGGAGTCTAATAAATCATGTATAGGCATGGGGTCTGTTATCCAGATTCCTATTATCCAAAATTCTCTTAATGACAGGAAGGTCATCTCTCTTAGATTCCATTTTATCTAAAGAATCCAGATGTTTAAAACAGTACTTTGTACTTGATCCAAACAAAGATATATGCATTCCTTATTGGAAGCAAAACCAACATATTTTGAGTTTTTTAATGTTTAAATTATTTTCTAGTGGACTTAACATGTGAAGATCCTAATTACGGAAAGACCTGTTATCTGGGAAACTCCAGGCCCTGAGCATTGTGGATAAAAGGTCCCATACCTGTATAGCTGATATGACTGTTGTGCAGTTGATATGGTGGAGCCATGTAACAGGGCAAAGTCTGTTATGCAGAGGTTGTAGTAAGTCTGCAGCAGTAGAATCTCTCTGGATTCCAAGAACCAAAGAAAAACTTTGCCCCGATAGTAAAATAGCCGTTCCAGGTAATAGGTTTCTGACATTACAGCTCTTGACATATCACACGAGAGAAATCATGAACACAGATATGATGCAAAACTTCATATATATTGGTACCTATGTCCAATTATGTTGTATGGGTCATGTTTTAAAATAAGCCACACTGGCTGTAATCATGAAACGCATTCTATATAAGAACAAGAATTTTGTATAGCAACAAGAAATTGTATAGTTTAAGATTATTTACATATCTATATAACTGTACAACCTTTTTTTGTAAATATTACAGTTAGGACATTTTAACACATAAGACTTTGCTTTTACTTGCAGCTGTGAAAATTGTGGTGCAGTTTTCCATTCAGATTGCAAAGTCAGAACCGTTCCATGTCCGAAGTGTGTGCGCAAGGAGCTCCAGAAGAAGCAGAAGTCATTTTGGCAGAAGCTGGATATGGACGGCAGCTTGGATGAGGCCTGCAGCATGTTTGAGCTCTCTTATCAGAGCACATGATGTTTGGACCTGGACAGCCCCACTTGCTCTTTTCGACCCACTTATTGGCTAAATAAGCTGTTGCCCTAAACACAAACCATTTCTAGTCTGCTAGTCTGTTTTTCTGAAGTACTGTTTAAAGACATTATTTAAAAGTGTTGCCTACCTTTTTATGTTGCAGATAAATAATAGTAATAACTGATGTAGGCATTAGGAGAAATTCAACAACGTATAAAATAATGTGCACTCACATATGTCGAGACTAGGATTTTGTTTATATACTTAGTTATCCAGATGTAAATGCTGGAGGCCAACGCTATGCCTATAAATAAAATAGCAGAGCTGGGGGTTAATGTTCCGTGAATTGAGACTAAGGGGCAGATTTACTAAATTCACATGAAGGATTCGAAATTCGAATCGAGTTTCCAAAAAGATTTGAATTCAAATTTTCTAATGTTTTTGAAGACCACTTCGACCAGTGAATTTTGAAAATCTGATTGAATCGAATGATTTGAATAATTCGAATGAAAATATATTAGAATATTCGACAATTCGAGAGTCAAATAACTTCCCCTTTTTTTTATTCGACTGCCTAGTTCTCCAGATTAAACCTACCGACCAATCAAATTGCGGTATAATACTTAGAATTCAAGTATTTTCATTCCCCAACAATTCCCATGGTTGAATTTGAGGGTTTTTTAACCCTCGAATTCGACCCTTAGTAAATCTGCCCCTAAGTGTACCCCCATTGTGCCACCATAAGTGCATCACTTTTGAGCTCAAAATATATCCACTTAATCCAGTTCAGCATTACTTACAAGTCTAATCAGTCTGTCCAATATAGTTCTGTGAGTCATGGGGGATATTTCCATAATTTGGGTTTCCGTTCCTTAAGTCTGCTAAAAAATCCTTTACACATTAAATAAACCTAGTGACATTGTTTTGCCACCAATATGGATTCATTCAGGTTAGTTAAGATAAAGTACAAGATCATTTTTATTATTGCAGCGGATAGGAAAACATTTTTAATAATTTGAATTATTTGCTTATAATGAAGGCTATTGGGGATGGTTATGGCTTATTTACAGGGTTGGTAGTCAAGTTTAATGTTTAGAATTTTCAGATTTATTGTAATTGGTTAATTTATTCCAACTGAAAAATATAGAAGTGGCTAGGCAAAAATGCAGTCATTAATAGATAAAGCGACACTTGATAAAAATCTGATTTATTTCAGATTAGAATTAAATTTAGATTAGATTTAATCAGACAACAGAATTTTTGCTTCTAAGCAGAGTCATGTGCAGCGATACATGTTTGCTCTTGGGTGGGAAGCTATTTTGCTAGAAAGTAGAAGTAACCTAACTTGATTTTACATTATGGTATATTCATTAAAGTATTGAAATCCATTTACAAGCAAAAGAAGTCATACTTCACTCAGGTTCAATGCTAAAATCTGTATATGATATAGACCCATATTATTCTCTTTGATAGGCATGCAGCACATCTAGGATTTAGGCAAGCTGACGTATTCACATTCTAGACAACCACAGCTATCTTATAATATAGTGATAATAGCTTGTTTTCTGAGGTTGTTAACATAAACAAGACAGAAAGACAGTTTTATAATGTAACACTGTAAAGTGATACCTTCAGGTGATTTAGTGTTGTTGATGTTACAGTCAGGGCATGTACATATTAAAAAGGGAACTACAAAATAAATAAAGTTAAAATAAGATATTCATTTGTAATGTTTTATAACTGACTAACCTGTTATTTAGTTGCCAGTGTTTGTCAAACTATGAGATGGCCTCGGTACTAAAAAACTACACTTCAATGTATGGTCTACCTGACACCAAAAAGATAAAAGGGATGATGCAAATAACTGATCTTGTACTGTATAGAGAATATCTATCAAACAGGTACATTTACTAAGCTTTAGTTTTGTTCCTTAACATTGCTGTAGTTTTTATTAAAAATGGCTATTTATTAGGATATTATAGGGTTTATCTCCTATCTGTCCTCTGGGACGGAAAGGGGGTTATTTATCAAAGTCTGTTTTTTCTAGTTGAACTTTTAAAGGGGAAAACCACAATTTTTCCTGATGGTGTTAAAAGTCAGAAGAAAAACATACTCCAACTCAGACCTGCCGAGTTCATGTCAAAGTTAATGGCAGATGTCCTGAATATATCCTGATTTGGCCTGGGTTTCCGAAAAAGTCACATATTCAGGCATCAAATTCATAGAAGTCGTGGAATTCGGGAGTCAAATCCAAAAAAGTTGCAGTATTCGGGCGTCAAATATAAAAAGATTGCCGTATTCGGGAATCAAATCCAAATAAGTTGCGGTATTCGGGCATCAAATGCAAAAATGTTGCAGATTCAGATAAGATTTGTAGTCTGTATGTCGTTAACAAATTTCTGTGACAGCAGAATCATTAGTAATGGGATCAAATCTTCCCTTTTTTGATCTATGCAAATTGTACAATGTCCAATGGGTCTTTGACCACACAATCCACATGTGTCTAACCACCTCCTGCTATGTTAATATCATTTATGGGCTGTTGAGCAAAATGTGTTGATAAGTAAAGATCATTTCCATTTAGTATTTACAATTGTTATGGTTTAGCTGGTGATGTTTTTGTTTCTTTTAAGGCCAAATTTTTGTACTTATTGATTTAAATGGCACTTCATCAATAAAAATTTAAATTATATCTGAATGGGTTACACTTGTCCTTAATATTGTTATAGAGTTTCTCTTTTTTTTTTAAATTACATTTGCATCAAGTGTTGTCTAGAACAGCTCTTGGGTCTTGGATGTGAATTACAAAACATTGCACCGAACCCTGAGAAAGCAAGTTGCCTTTGGCATGGAAGGAGTGCCACACCCCTTACCTGTACTGAATTTAATAGGTGCTGCATCTGTTTAAATGAACTGCAATGGATCAGGTAAGTAGAAGTAAGCAAGATACTGGAAATACAAGGTGGCAGGAGTACTTACTATTATGAGAACAGCTGCTATTAGAACAACCAATACATAATATGCAATAGTCCTGTTCCAAGTACTTACTTGCCCTCTAAAATTGATGCCATAGTTTTCTGAATCATCTTACATTCATCAAGCAATGCAATTCAACAAGCAGATACTGAAACCCTGCATTGCACAACATATTACATTTGGTGCAATTGGTGTATTTGGTTGAGATTTGCAATAGGCTTTTGTTATAAGGGTCACACATGAAGGGAGCAAAGGATTGATACATATTGACACTGTGTGAATAACAAATTATTTATTGAAAACCAAATGGGAACTGACCACCCACAGGTACCTAAACGGGGCATATACTCCAATTTTAACATTCGTGAAATGAACATTAGGCTTCTGGTTCTTACACCCACAATCAAATCAAATTACTAATCCACTAGGAAGCCTTTTGTATAAACAAACCCATCCTTTCGACCATCTGCAACCTGTTAGATATTAAGATAAGGAGCAGCTCATATAGCTGCTTCTAAGTGAACTGGTGATTTGTTTTGGAGAAGCAGGAAGGCAATCTGCAGTACTCGATGGAAGAGCCCCAAACTGGTGCAGTTTTTTCCTGTTAGGAGTACAGGCCTGGAGTGTCAGGTAAGTAGATACAATCACTTGGGGTGCCCAAACTTTGGCACCCCCAAGGAAAAACACCTTTACTTCACCTGTAAACTAATGTTGAAGAAGGAGCCAACTTTTACCTGGCTTCCTACGTAACAGATGCATTATTTTTGTATATCAATTTAAATAGTGTACATATTTTTTATTATCACTATTTAATTAATGAATTGCTAAATCTTAAGAACCGAAGATCCTGTAATAAAGCCGTAAAAAAAAGACTTGACAATCCATGTTTAGTGTTATAACCAAAATTATATAAACCGTCTTGCCAGTTTGATTTTTACTGGAACACCAGTGACCATTTAACATATTTTCTTTATAGTTTGTGGGATTAAAAGACTAAAATAAGGGCTGCGGAACATAAATAACTTCCAAAGCTATGTGGGTTTTAGGATTTTACCATACAAATATGGTTTTCTAGCCTTAGTGGTATGACTCAGCAAACCTGTAACAAATGGGTAGAACATTATGGGTTCTGAGGTTTGGCAGAAGGTTGCACTTTTTAGTGAAATGCTATTGATCCTGATTCAGTTGAATGATGCACTATATGCAAACGTAATCTCATTTATTCTTTTGGAAAATATGATAAAGGTGGAGCTCTGTGGGACACACTAAATCTTAAATTATAGCCGTGCCACAGCAAGTGCTGCTATATCTGTAGTTACAATTGGTTACTGTTCTCTTTGAACTTGGAGATTTCCTCCACACACAAGACCCAACCAGCAAAAATTAGATGGATGTTAATCCAAAAAATATAATGTAGGAAAGTATGAAATAATTGCCTAGTGGCCTCAGCAAAAACTCAAGAAGTACTTAGAAACTGAAAAAATCCAAGCAATGTTTGTTTTAAAGATGAGGGAGTGTATCAGTATACGGTCATGTTGTACATGAGAAATATCTGTAAAAGAAATAATTTTTAGCTATTGCTCAAGTCAAGGTAGGAGGTAAGGGCAGGGCCTGGTGGCATGTCATGTCAGTTGTGTAGAATGTTAAAATGGTCCCTTATCTGTAACCTGATTGATGGTTCTAATCAGCGGCTTCTGATATATGCTATCTAACTGCCATTCTGGGTGTGATTTTGTTTTGATTTGGCTGCAGTAGTTTTGTTACATATCTCTACAAAAAGTCCAAATATTACCTGTTCATTAAGACTGAAAGGCATAAGTATGGCTAGCATTTCCAGTTTTCTGTCTGGCCAATTTTCTGTAAGCTACTGCAACACTTGTGATTCTTGGCCTGCAGATACATACATTTTACATATGACCCTGAATGCTCCTATCAGTTTTCTGATGTGTGTGTGCCTTGATCCTCTGCATTAGCCCAGATGAAGGCACACAGTGGATAAAATATGCATGTGTGCACATCAGAAAGTTGCTAGGAACATGCGCGTATCCACAGACTGAGAATTTACCTGGTGTGGCAGTAGCCTTATCACAGTGATCCCCAACTAGTGGCTTGAGAGCAACATGTTGCTTACCAACCATTTGGATGCTGCTCTCAGTGACCCCAAAGCAGAAGCTTATTTTTGAATTCCAGGCTTGGAGGCAAGTTTTGATTGCATAAAAACCAGGTGTACCAAAATTGGGGTTACCAAATATCCATCCAGCCCTTATTTGGCATACCCTGGGACCTTTTTCATACTTGTGTTACTCCACAATTCTTTTTATATTTGAATGGAACCCCTGCCTTATCATTTCCCACCACAGTCTTTTCTATTATAATCTTCCTAGCAAGGTACATAGCCTGAAAATACAGGAAGTGTCTTTCTATTTCTCTAGGGCAGTGCTGTCCAATTTCAGTGGTACCAAGGGCCAGGATCTTTCTGGCCTACATGGTAGAGGGCCAATTATGGAAGCCAGTGTTGACCACTCCCCATTTTAAACCACACTCATGTTATATCAAGAACTTTTAAGACCATGTCCACATTAATGGCGGTAATACAAAAAACCAAATGGTTAGTGCTCACAGCAGGGATATCACTCTATGTGAAAGATTTAAGCCATACCCTTAAATATACCTTGAACATACTATTAAATACATATGTGTCTCCTCCCCTGTGGATAACACATCACCCCCCAGCACATGATTAAACTCCCCGAACAACAATTTCCAAATGCTAACAAACCCTACTACAGGGTACAGAGGAGGGCAAGAAGAGTATGATGCACACAAGGAGCATAGGGTAGGAAGATTATGGCATGCATGGAGCATAGGGCAGAAAGAGTATGGCACACACAGGGAGCATAGGGCAGGAAGAGTAAGGCACACACAAGGAGCATAAGGCAGATAAAGTATGGGACACTCAGGGAGCATAAGGCAGGAAGAGTATAGTAAACACAGGGAGCATAGGGCAGGAAACATATGGTACACACAGGGAACATAGGACAGGAAGAGTATGGAACACACAGGGAGCATAGGGCTGAAATAGTATGGCACATACAAGGAGCACAGGGAAGTGTGAGTATGGCACACACAGGGAGCATAAGGCAGGCAGAGTATGGCACACACAGGGAGCATATGGCAGGAAGAGTATGGCACACACAGGGAGCAATTTATAAATTTATCATCAGGTTTCACCACAAAAAAAGACACCCATAGACTCCAATGTGTGAAAAGAATAGTCATGTGTCAAAAAAATTGTCACCCATAGACCTCATAGCACAGCATTTGATGAGTCTTTCACCATTTCGTGAATGGAATTTTTGGTAAAATGAAACAGGTTAGATTTGCCCACTAGTCCTCTACACTCACTCATTATCAATTTCATCATCATCAATTTATATAGAACCAACTAATTATGCAGTGCTTTACAGCAGTTTATAACAAACAGGGATCTTACACAAGGATTTACAGAATTACAATAGGATTAGAGGGGCCTACTCCCAAGAGCTTACAAAGTAAAGAGTTATGGTGCAATTGAGTCATAAGGATTATAGAAACAACTTTGTGATTTATAATACATTTATGTCTGATTAAGTTACATTGAATAACCTTTCCTTCACAGGTGGGTTTTTAGGGAGCAATTTGAAAGGTCATCCCTGGTACACTCAACTCGTATCTGATTCATTAAGAATTCCACTGCTTCATTAATAATTATACATTTAACATAGGGAATACTTTTTATCAAGGTTAAAACTTCCAAATGGTTGTCCTTTTATTGGCCAGCACTGAGATCACCTGTAACTGGGAAGGTGAACGTAGGACTAGCCAGATCAGGGATATATTGCAGTTCCATGTTGTAGCTCCCACCCTTTCTAGCTACAATAGGTGAAGGTCCTGGTGGCCATTTAAAGGGCAACCATTTGGGAATTTAAACCTTGAAAACAAGTGAGTTGTAGGTAAAACTTACTCCATTTATGAGGTCTTTTGGTGCCCTCTGTGTTTTCTGAGGCAAAATAAACCAATATTATTTTAGAGACAAGGAATTGGGGATAGATTATGGTATTATTCCCCTAGGCTACTCCCCCCCACACTCATCAGGGGCTGATGCTGTCCTACACCTTTATTCTCTCTGTCACATTGGGCATGGGAAACACATATAAATGAAATCCTGAAGCTGAACTGGCCAGAATATCAGTGTGGTTAATAGTGACATCTCTACAGTAAGCCCTGAAATATGCTGAACTCGTTGAACCTTTGATATTAAAACCATTATTTCTAAAGTGCCATATCTGGACACATATTTAGCTTTATACAGGTAAAGGAATCCATTATCCAGAAACCTGTTATCCATAAAGCTCTAAATTATGTAAATGCTGTCTCCCATATACTCCATTTTATCAAAATAATCCAATTTTTTAAAAATTATTTCCTTTTTCTCTGTAATAATAAGACAGTACCTGGTACTTGATCCAAACTAAGATATAATTAATCCTCACTTGAAGCTAAACCAGCCTAATGGGTTTTTTTTATGCTAACTTGATTTTCTAGTCAACTTAAGGTATGAAGATCCAAATTATGGAAAGATCTGTTATCCTGAAAACCCCAGGTCCCGAACAGTCTGAATAACAGGTCCCATACGTGTATAGTCTTTGCTAAGCCATATTAATTTTTAATAAAATGTCATAGCAATCATCTCTTTGCTTTCTTTTCATATAACTGTCAAGAACTATCAAGAAATGATCTTTTCCTACACAAAACTGAAATGACATGGTAACGTTTCACTTCTTAACGTTTACTGTTGTTATTTTTGTTTTAGACATTCTAAGAGCTGAATACGAGAGATGAGATGCTTGTGCGTCACACGTCTTCTGAGTTTACAGTGAATGAGAAATGTTGCTTGTGCAAGGCTTATTTGCATACAAAGCAAATAAAGTCAAAGTTCATTTTTCATTCATTCCCTGTGTGTTATTACTGTTTTAAGGTGGTGGTGGCTTGTGTAGTGTGTACATTTCTTTGAGAGTGGCTTGTGCAAAACACATTCCAAGCTTGTAAAAGCTTCTGACATGCTGCTGTACATGATATTACATTATAGAGAAGTGTCATGATGTCCTTAAATAAATAACACCAGGCTTCAGATCTTGTCACTTGTGCCTCCAGTTCCCTCAGAGAAACAAGAAGGAATTATTTGCCTCTCTTACTGTATATGTAAATATTCACACCCAAGGCGAGTATGAGCTAAAAGCAAATCTGGAAATATACTTAAGAAGTATATGGAATGTGACAGTTTTGGGGCTCCAATCCTTAAAGGGGTGGATCACTTTTAGTATGTTATAGAAGGGTCAATTCTAATCAACTTTTCAATTGGCCTTCATTGTTCATCTTTTATCGTTTTTGAAGTATTTGCCTTCTTCTCCTGACTCTTTCCAGCTTTTAAATGGGGATCACTGACCCCATCTAAAAACAAATGTTCTGTAAAGATACACATTTATTGTTATTGTTACTTTTTATTACTTATCTTTCTATTCAGGCGCTCACCTATTTCTATTCCAGTCTCTTATTCAACTCAGTGAATGGTTACTAGCAAACCAACCCACAGAAACCCAACCCACAAATTGGCAAACTGCTGAATAAAAAGCAAAATAACTCACCACAAAAAATAAAAAATTAAAACCAATTGCAGATTGTTTCATAGTATTA
>CM044448.1:78762954-78775912 GCA_024363595.1 Xenopus borealis | reverse complement strand
TTATAATTTCTCTTCACCTTATCTGGGTGTAAAAGCAAAATGCAAAGAAGTCTATTTATATGTTGTTTGTCTGTTTCATGTATATGTATTATTTATTTTTGTTTAAGTTTATTAAAGATAACAGGTTACATAGCAAAGATAGATACCTGAATGTTGTCTTACACTATTATGCATAAATGCAACAATATTACTACTAAACCATTACTCACTTACTGTAGGCAGACACAGAACAACTTACATGGGACGATAGAGGGGAATATGAGCTGTTAATGAAATTGTATCTCACCCATGTTTTTACTGGTTAAACCATAAAAAAGGTTTTTCTTTCATTTCAATGTGGTCCATCATGTCTGTAAAATGAAAATGTTATTAAGCTATTTCTGCTAACCTGTGGCATTTGTGCTCCTAGCAATGACACCAGCCGTTTAGAATGTGCTGCCTAAAGGAGTTAATATCACAAGAGGAGGACTATGAGACAGGGTAAGGAAGGCTGTGGCCAACCATTGCAGTTTATTAAGCACAGATAGGGTTGTCACCTGGCTGGTGTTTTACCGGCCTGGCCAGTAAAAATGATGGTTGATCCCAATGTTATTAATAGGGAAAAAAAGATAAATATATAGGGAGGCGGTATTTTTTTAGAGAAATGATGGCAACCCTAAGCAAAGAGCATGATGCAAATGGAATAAAACTGACTGAAACTTGCTATACTATATGCTATACAGAACACTTTACCAGTGCTTAGTGCCGAGGAATTGCTAAAAGGACAGGACACAGCCGAGCCCTATATTTGCCACTTGCCCTCTGAATGACATTAAGCACAGGTTAGTTCTGAGTATGTATAAATCTGCCCGCTGGAAGCCCAGGTGCTATCTATGTAAGTGATCTCTATGGGGCATGATTTGTACCCCTTTGCTCTTTTTGCATTTATGTCTAGGAATTTCATAACTGACCCTTTAAAAGTGACTATACGTGCACCAATGTGCTCCTTTTAGCATTTAGTCCCCAACCTGCAGATTGCCTTTTTGCATTAAGTCATTCCCTGCTAGTTTTTATTTTTTGTTTCCTTGGTTCTGAGAAAAATAGAGAAAGGGAACATTTTGCCCCTTGCTAAGCACATGGCGACCACTTGTGATCCCTGTGTTTTTCTCTCTGACCGCAAGGGCAATCTGGGCAGATAGGAGATGCTTTCCTATACAGGAGGGTTTTGGAATACTGAAACTACAGCACTATTCTCTTGGGCTCAGGGATCTGGTCCCTTCCCTCCAAAATTCAGCAGAGGGGTGAGGGCAGTCGCTGCTAGAAGACTACTGAGTACAGATGCTTCCTGATGCTTTATGATGGATTTATCCCCTCTAAATGAACACAGGGCATACTATCAAGGTGTGTAAAATGATTTATGCCTCAACAGTATAAAAAGCAGTGTGAAATGAATGGCATATTTATAAATCTTTACACCAGATGCTGCACACAGGCATAAAATCACACTGTGTGCCGTGACAATGTCTGCTGTATTTCAGTGCTGCTTTTACACAAATATGTCTATAAGTGGAAGCTGATTATTATTTTAAAAAATGAAGACGATCAGGGGCAATTCTGGGATGTCTTGAAAAGTGTATTCTAGATGACTCTTGTCTTTCTGGAAAGAAAGATTTATGATTTGATTAAAGGGGGAATATTTCCCCTTGTTCAATGACTAAAGGGTTGAACAAATAGGACTTATATATTTCTTGCGCAAAACTGGACAAACTGAGAAATTAAAACTGGTTTCAATTTCCAACTTTGTGGTTCCTGGAAGCCGGGGCCGCTATCAGAGAGGCACAGGAGGTATTCCTGTACCAGGCCAGGGCCTTTAGTGGCCCCCCTCGACAGCACCAAAGCCATGCTGCCTCTTCTGAAGTCCCGAACCACCGAAGAGCCGAACAACTGAAGTCCTGAAGCAGCAAAAAGACCCAAAGCCATGAAAATAGCTGAAGTTGAAGTCCTGGAGCACCAGAAGACCCAAAGTCATGAAAGGAGCCAAAGTTGAAGTCCTGAAGCCATGAGTTCAGTTCTACTGAACACCAACATGTTTTTTTTTAACCCCTGGCCACCAATCTATTATTTTAATACTCTACAAGCCCCTGCCACCGATATTTTTTTAGAAAAAAGTTTATGGGGGGCCCTGGCGCCAATGTTTTTTAACTGGTCACCAGTTATTTTTTTAACTTGAAGGGGGACCCTGACCATCAATTAAAAAAAAAACTTTTATGGGTTGGCCTGGCCCCACCGTTTTTTTTAACTTATAAGGGGGTCCTGATCATCAATGGCTTTTTATAACTTGTGTTTGGTGTCTGTTTGATCTTTTAGCTGTTGTGTGAAGTGGGATCTGGGGTGAGGCTTGGGGGTATAGGGTGGGGCTTGGGGACAGGGTGAGGTTTGGGGGCAAGGGTGGGGCTTGGGGGCAAGGGTGGGTAGGAACCAGGGGCCCCCTTTTTAACAACTGCTTTATAAATTTAAAAAATATATAGGCAAATAAGAGTTTTTATTTTAAGCAGGATAAATAGGGAATGCCTATGATTAAGTACCAGGGGGTACGAAACGCGTAAGGCGGAACAGCAAAATGGTCTGTATGCCTCTTTTAATGTTTGATTAAATAAAATATGTTTTTTTAACTTTAGAATTTTGGCTTTGGAATATATCTGAGAAGTTGATTGATTGTGCCTCTGGGACTGGGGGCTATATTCCTTCCAAACGTGGCCCATTAGACTGGCCGTAACTGACTGCAGCATTGGTGCATTACTATAAATCTGACGATAAATAGGGAGACAAAATTATCAGTAAATATAGGGGCCCTAGTGGGTCCTAATTAATAAGTAACAATATAAAGGTAAAACAGAACAACTTTCGGAACTTGGGTCCTAACAATAAATTATATTATAAATTTTCCGAAGCATATAAGCAAATGTAAACAAAAAATGCTTCAACTAATGTAATAGCCATTAAGACGGAGCATTCATGTTTGTAATGACATGTTACTATAGAGCGAGAGACACGTTCTCCCCACACGCTACAGATAATCAATGGGAAAGCGATATCACGCGTCGGCTATAAGCAAAGAAGACAAGAAAACAGCATTGTGGGCGTGGTTAGGAGCCAGTGGGCAGGTACAGCGCCTTTGATTGGACTATTCGGCCCGGGGTAGGACAGGGCTGGCAAATGGGCAAGGAGGAAGGGGAGAGGATTTGAGCACAGGTAGAGGGGATTATGAAAGTTCATTGGGAAGTGTTCGGGCTTGTGGTGAGGTTTGTCTCGGTCTCCCTGGGACTCAGGGCGCTATTACATTGCACAGCCGGTGTCCGGGAAAGTTGTTGCTACCGCTGCGGACTTTTTACCAACTCCTTACCGGGCGCTGGGTGACACGCCTCCGCTGAAGGACGACGTCTCCGCGATAGGGACTGAATGGGAAAGGACCGCTGCCTGAGGTACTTCATGGGAGGCTCCCCAGATTTGCTCCTTCCTTATTATTATTATTATCCCTTATTGCAGCAGCTAAGGTGGAGTTGCAGTTGGCTCCTCTCACATAATGATTTCACTTCGAGGCTGCAATTACACACAGCTTGCTGAATGATTCACCTATTGCTAAATAATAATTATCCAAATTCTCATCAATATGGTTTTGTCACTGTTTTAACTGTATTTTTGTTCCAGAAGGGACCCAGGAGCTGAGTGTGACGTGGGCTGCAGCCACCATGCTGATGGTCGTGTTTGGCTCCCAAATGGGAAGAATAATGTTAGGGAACGTGAGCTGCGTCTCCAGCCTGGATCTGCCTTAAAGGGGTATCAAACAGAGACCCTGCTGCCCCAAATCACATCATGGGCAGCTTCACATGTGGCATCTTTGCACTAGCGTTTGCCTTTCTGCTCCTGGACTATTTTGCACCTGCGCAAGCGGCATCCAAAGCAATTGTCTGCCAAGAAATAACAGTGCCCATGTGCAAGGGCATCGGCTACAATCACACCTACATGCCAAACCAGTTTAACCACGACACGCAAGATGAAGCGGGGATGGAAGTGCACCAGTTTTGGCCCTTGGTTGTGATCCAGTGTTCACTCGATTTAAAGTTTTTCCTGTGTAGCATGTATACACCTATCTGCCTGCCCGACTATACAAAGCCTCTCCCTCCCTGCAGATCTGTGTGTGAGAGAGCTAAAGCCGGTTGTTCCCCTCTCATGAGAAAGTATGGATTTGCTTGGCCGGAGAGGATGAACTGTGACCGGTTGCCAGAGCATGGGGACCCTGATACACTCTGCATGGACTATAACTGGACTGAGACCACCACGACTGCACCACCCACACACCCACCGAAAGTAAAAACACCTACTAGCGACTGTGATGGTGTGTGCAAATGCAGGGAACCTTTTGTGTCCATAACTAGAGAATCCCACCCAATCTACAACAGAATCAGAACCGGGCAGGTACTGAACTGTGCTATGCCATGTTTTCAGCCCTACTTCACACAAGATGAAAAGACATTTGCGACTTTCTGGATTGGGCTGTGGTCCATTCTGTGTTTCATCTCAACCTTTACTACAGTGGCCACTTTTCTGATTGACATGGAGCGCTTTAGGTACCCGGAGCGTCCTATTATTTTCTTATCGGCTTGCTATTTGTTTGTGTCCATTGGCTACATTGTCAGACTTATAGTGGGCCATGAAAACGTGGCCTGCAACAAAGATCACATTCACTATGAGACCACAGGACCTGCTCTGTGCACAGTTGTCTTTTTGCTGATCTATTTTTTTGGAATGGCCAGCTCCATCTGGTGGGTAATCTTAACATTCACATGGTTTTTGGCTGCGGGCATGAAGTGGGGAAACGAGGCCATCGCAAGCTATTCTCAGTATTTTCACATGGCTGCTTGGTTGATACCCAGCGTCAAGTCTATAGCTGTCCTCGCTTTAAGCTCAGTTGATGGAGACCCAGTGGCTGGGATCTGCTACGTTGGAAACCAAAACCTTGACAGCCTTCGTGGTTTTGTGCTGGCTCCTTTAGTGGTGTATCTTTTCACTGGCACAATGTTTCTCTTAGCTGGATTTGTCGCTCTATTCAGAATTAGGAGTGTTATAAAACAAGGTGGCACCAAAACGGACAAACTGGAAAAACTAATGATCAGGATAGGTATCTTTTCTGTACTTTATACTGTGCCAGCTACCATTGTCGTTGCTTGTTACATATATGAGCAGCACTATAGAGAACATTGGGAAAAGGCCCACAACTGCTCCTGTCCAGGGGATAAACAGAGGTACAGGCCTGATTATGCAGTCTTTATGCTCAAATACTTTATGTGTCTAGTGGTTGGAATAACGTCGGGTGTATGGATATGGTCTGGAAAAACTCTGGAATCTTGGAAAAGGTTCACAAGTAGATGTTGTAGGAATAGCAAACCCCTTAATGCCTCTGCGTACAGTGAGGCCAGCAGAGCTCTAACAGCAAGAACTGGCTTGTCAGGCTCCACTTTGCACCACAAGCAAGTGCCACTGTCCCACGTGTAAATGTTCTCTACTTACCAACTCAGCAGCCATGAAAAAATGTGCTTTCACAATCTTATTGTTTAGTTCTGCAGCCACTGCTGTTCTTTGTGTGGTGTAACTGGGGAGCATATTCGCACATTTGGAAGATTCTAGTATCGAAATCCCTTATTTCTATAAGTCCTTGTTGGACAAGAGGCCTGCAGTCAATTGCTATATAGTTGTTGCCAGCCTCTCATAGTGGGGGTCTAATGCACATTCACGGGAGGGAATATGGACAACACAATAATGCTGATATCTTGTTTATCAAGACAACAGGTTTAATCCAATCCAATTGACCATTTACATTTAGAATGTAAATATGTAACATTTTAAAATTCTGTTTCAGAATATAAATATATAAATGTTAATGCCAGTTTGCTATGGCAGTTTAATGTAGTAGGGTTTATGGCTACTGTATGATTTTGAATGGGGAAATACATTCTCTATGACATTAAATATTTCAGAAATGTACATACCTTACCATGATTCTATGCATTGCCACCAGTACTTGTACTTAAGGGTCAATTGTTTTTCCTGTTAAATTTAAAACCTAGATTTGGAGGGGAAATTCTCATTCTTCTGGTTTATAAAACATTGCCCTGTATTTTCATCCTGTGATTAAATGTAGTTTGACTTCCCATAGATATACAAGTGCTTTTGGTAAGGATACTAGGTTACAGCACTGGGGACTTCTGCAGGTGATTCAGGGGATGATGGGAGTTGTAGTTAACAGAAGCAACACTGCAGGCTGTATAAGGGACCAGTATTAGTTCACATCATCCTTGTGTTTATTCATAATAACAGACCATAATTCAGAAGTTGTAAATGTAATGCACTTACAGGTTGTGTGGCTGGTGATTTAAGTAGATTTATTGAATAAGATCACGTTGTGAGAAATGGCAAAAGTATAGCCAGTATAGTTCTTTTGTTTTGTTTTTTCAGTCCAGACTGATCCTTTCTGGTTATGTGTTGCTTAAAACCCCTAGAGGAAAGGACTTTAACCTTCCCATTGCTTCACAAATGCAAAAACCCGAGGATACACACATTGTGTGTTCCGCTGTGGAAAAATCAGTTAAAAAAAGAAATGGCATGGAAAAAAAATCTGTGTAGGATGTTTTGTGCCATTCAATAGTATTTGTAAACTATCACTGTATCTGGTAATGCAAATACTCATCTCGGGTCCTGTTCCTGTGTTTATTTTCCACTGCTCGTGTATACCGAAGGTGAAGGCTCTTTTTTTACACAAAGGAGACTTTCAATTTTGGTATTTTTCTCACACCGGCTTTTGTTTGATTGGACTTTGCCTCTTTTGTCGGCCAAAACTTGTAGTGAAAGAGTGAGGAGGCTGAACAATGAAGTTCGTACATCGGTGCTGCACTTTCTTAAAATGCCATCTTGTATGCGTTCACTAATCACCCTCTTAACTCATTCGCTCCTCATCTGGTCACCTTGCTGGGAACAATGACAAAGAGAATTCGTAGCAAGGATCAGTGAGCAGAGCTTTAGAAAGAATATGTTCCTAAAATTATTTACAGCAACTTTTGTAGAATATTTACCCTGTCATACTGCCTGTTTCACCAAACCCCAAGCATTCTAAATGCTACATAACGACTAGTTTGTATTTCAGTGGAGGCTGAAAGTGTCTATTAAACAGCAGCTATAATTACTTGTTTTATATGAGATGATTTTCAGTGTAACTACCTAACATCCCATACGTTTAATGCCCATGTACTGTATACAGTTACAAAATATTGGATATTTCCCTGATGTGCCTGCTATGGCCAAATCTAGTGAGGCTGCTCTGCAGATAAACAATGTTTGCAGTGTCTGGAGTCTAATATAAGCTGCTGGTAAATGTGGGTTTTTATTATTATTATTATTATTTATTATTATTCAGGTGCATTGCTCACTTGCAACACCAACAAGGAAGTGTAAAATCCCACTTGTGTTATGAAATGATATCTGCTAATCTCTCCCAGATGGATGTAAGTGGAGGTTAAAGATCATAGATTAATATACAAGCACCTCACATCTGTTTAGTACATAAAAAGCAATATACCTGACTATTTCGTTAATGCCCATAAATGTGTCGATGTTCTGGCCAATGAATTCTGTGTATATGGATATATTAAGTAATACTAACCAACTAATAGTAAGGTAGGGATGGTCTAATG
The DNA here is from genome assembly GCA_024363595.1 of Xenopus borealis. Classification (NCBI taxonomy): domain Eukaryota; kingdom Metazoa; phylum Chordata; class Amphibia; order Anura; family Pipidae; genus Xenopus; species Xenopus borealis. Next base: position 78,768,188 of record CM044448.1, on the reverse strand, counting down.
TGTAACCTTCGTCTGGCTGGTCACAAATCCCAGCATCCCCAGCTATACCTTTATAATAAGATGATCTTTCTTTCCATTCTTTAAAATTAGGAAACATCACATTATGTCATGTTGTTTTTCGTTGCTGCTCTTGTTTGCTTTGGGAACCAGATAAGATTTCATAAGCCCTTTACTCCGTTTCTGTTTGAGAATGGCAAACAAGCTGCACTCATTGTGCAAGATTTATAACATTTTTATTTGACTGGTCAGTTGAGTCACCAGTACACATGGCTTATTGCCTGGGATAAGAGCCTGGTATAAATGTGTAGGAACCCTGGCATAAATGTGAATGACATTACAGCCTGGTGTATGCTCGTGTGTATACATGTGTATATGTATATATATATATCAGGAATCCTTTTTGTTTGGCCTGAGCAAGGGGGGGTAGGGTCTCACCTGTGCACCTGCCCTTCTTGTTTTTTTTCTTTTTCTGCCTGCATTTATTTGTTCCAGGAAGCATCAAGTACAGCATAATAGTAATTCTTTTTCTGCCTATATGTACCTTAAGCTGGCCATAGACTTTAAGATCGGCTCGTTTGGCGACATCGTCAAACAAGCGGATCTTTCCCCGGTATGCCACTAACGGCAGGGCGGTAATGGGGGTAATCTGAACGTTGGGCCCTATAGCCAAATGATCGGATTATGACTATGGCAGTGGGCTCCGATGGGTTGGTTGGGAAAAAAACCTTCCTGATCCATATTGTGGCTAGATATCGATTGGGAAGACCCATCCGAAGCCCCCATACATGGGCATAGAAGATGTCAAATTGGTCAAAACAACCGATATTGGCAGCTTTATCTGCCCGCGTATGGCTAACTTTAGGCAGAGATGAACTTAGCAAATGAATGAATTCTACTCACAAAATAGAGTAATGAGGAAATGTACCTTTATTACAAGATCTTCCAGAATTTACGTTTAACCCAACACTGTCCAATAAAGTTTTACTCAGCTCTGCTTTTATGTTTATGTCCCCTTTAAGCTATTGATCCAGAGACATTGGACTGCTCCTACTTGAAAGGAATCTTTGGGAAAATGCTGCTATAGTGTACTGCCATCAGGTCTAGCTATTTATTTCATACAGGTATGGGACCTGTTATCCTGAATTCTCGGGACCTGGGATTTCCCGGATAACAGATCTTTCCGTATTTTGGATCTTCATACCTTAAGTCTACTAGAAAATCATATAAACGTTAAATAAGCCCAATAGGCTAGATTTGCTTCCAATAAGGATTACTTATATCTTAGTTGGGTTCAAGTACAAGGTACTGTTTTATGATTACAGAGAAAAAGGAAATACTTTATTTAAATTTTGATTAGTTTATTATAAAGAATTCTGCGAAAGAAGGCCTTTCCATAACTTTATTGATAATGCATTTCTGGATAACAGATCCCATACCTGTACACGCATAAAAGCTTGCCTGATGTAAGCATAAGCCTTACATCCTCTGGATTAAGTAGCATATACAGTAATGTAGTTTAATCAGATTTGGAACAACCAAAGATATACAAATTAAAAATGCAACTCTTTTTGAGCAACAAGCAAGTTTAACTAGTTACTATTCTAGGCTACTTTATGGGGAAGATGGGCTTTAAAAGGATCCTAGTGCACATTCTATTGTTCTCTCTCCTACTCCCATCAGAATGTTTGCAGCATTCCTCTTGGCTAAGCAGTGCTTTATGACTTTAATGCAGTCATATAACAAGAAGCCAAAACTGGATTGGACGAGGCAACAGGAATTAGGGATGCACCAAACCCAGGATTCAGTTCAGGAGTCAACCTCTTTCAGCAGGATTCAAATTTGGCCCAATCCTTGTGCCTGGCCAAACCGTATCCTGATTTGCATATGTAAATTAGGGCAGAAAGGGAAATCATCACAAAACAAGGAAGTAAAAAAAAAAGTTCCCACTTTTTTCTTTCCTAGTCCTAATTTGCATATGCAAAATTGAATTATTTTTGGCAGAATGATTACATGCATCAATTTTAAATGTTAATACTTTCAATGCTCATATAAGCCTTTTAAGTTTAATAGTAACTGCCAATCAGCATTTCTAAATCAATATTCTTAATTATAGGGCAGGGGTGTTGCAAGGTCCAAAATCTGTGCTCAGGGTCTTATTACCACTTGAAACAGAGATCTTTCTTTTTTTTAAAAACTTTTCTGTATACCGCAGCATAAAGCAATATCCCCCTTTTTTATTATATATATGTATAGCCCCAAGCAGGTCTTGTGAGAAGGCTGCAACACCTTATTGAAATCATTACTGAATTGAAAGTCAGTGCTTCAATTGTTGATGAATGTCCCCAACACTAACAGATATTGCAGTTTATAATGTCTACCCAGAAGCCTGTAAATGTATCACCTGCTCTTATAAACAGCAAAATGCTAGAGAACAGGGGAAAGGGTGTCATAACAAGCTCATACTGGTTATGTGAATTTAATTTTACTACCTTGTCATATGCTAGCCTTGTTCTTGTGTGAGTGATTTACCAGGTTAGAGTTCACTGGCGCCATTGTATGTCAGTATAACAGGAGTCTATGTGTGTGTTTTATTCCTTAGCAAAACTGCTAGCAATTAATGTGGTTAGGTTATAGTGTAGCTATGGGCACTAAAACCAAATGCATAGAACAGGGCACGTTGAAATGTGTATAGAAAATCTTGCTCCCGTGAGCATCGCAAGAACCTCATGGATAAAAACACACACTGGAGCACAAAGTTAAATTACACCGGGAATGTCGAATGCATGTTGTGAACCAGAACTACATGTAATCCTCGCTGGATATTGCTGGAAGCTGCGTTTAACTGCTGGAAAGCTGCTGCTCCTTTACTTTACAGCAGAGGTCCCCAACCATTTTTACCTGTGAGCCACAATCAGGTGTGAAGAGAGCCAGGGAGCAACACAAGGATGAAAAAGTCCTTAGGGTGCCAAATAAGGGCTGTGATTGGCTATTTGGTAGCCCCTATGAGGATTGGCAGACTATAGGAGGCTCTGTTTTGCAATACACCTGGGTTTTATGCCTCAAATGTGGCCATAGACCTGCAGATTACCTGTAATATCGGACAAACTATCAGACGTCCCCATCTCCCGCCCTGCCACTAAACATTCAGATCAAATAAAGTAGTAGAAGAACAGATCAGCCAATTCAGCCCCTACAGCAATTGTACTAAAGTTTATGTCCGACAAAAGCTGGTGACTGTCTCCCACTGAAAACCGTCACACCTGCAATACCTGCACAGATATGATCGGCAGCCACAGAAATCTTCTAACCTGTCCGATCGACTGAACGACTGAATCAGGGATTTGTACGGTTGGATCTTTGCGTCTATGGCCAGCTTAAGCCTGGAATTCAAAAATAAGCACCTGCTTTGAGGCCACTGAGAGCAACATCCAAGGAGTTGGGGAGCAACATGTTGCTTCTGAGCCACTGGTTGGGGATCACTGCTCTACAGCTACAATTATGTCAGACTAACATTTATATTTCCATTAAATTGCATTAAAGAAGGGTCATAGCTAAACTTGGCTGGTTTCTGGACCAGAATACTCAGAAAATCCCCTGTTGAGCACTGTGTATGACATCATCAGGCAGGTCATCATCATAATAACATCATCAGGCAGGTCGTCCAATAATCCGGTTGCATTTGGGGAACGGGGCAATTTTCAGGGAGCTTCAGCGACAGTCTGGTCATTCCTTCACTATTTTGGCACAAGTATATTATTTATTCATTGGAAAAGAGCAGTGAAACCGCAACGAGCACTTAAAAACTATTTTCCTCAGGCTGATAATATTCTCACCCAAAAATATAACCACTTCCAATAACACTGTCCATCACTGCAAAGAGGCACTAAAGGGAAACTTCTACCTGGAAATATTTTGTATATAATTATCCTCTGGTTCTTTTTCTTGGAAATCTAACGCTTTGTATTATATTTTGTGTAAAGATAAAAGTTGGAGATTTTATTCTAAGAAAAGGTATGAAAGATTAGTTATTTATAAAGACAGGTGTTTATTTTTGTCTCATTGTTCCTAATGATTGTAGAAAATAAATAATAAACTCTAAAACAAAAGCATTCTTTAATTGTCCCGAAACCTTTGCTGTCTTTGTTCTCCAAATGCAGGCATTGGACCTGTTATCCAGAATGCTCGGGACCTGGGGATTTCTAGGTACGACAACATTTTTTATTATGAGCGACAAATTGTGCAGCGATTTTTTTTCACCCATTCGAGTCTGTGGGTGTCATTTTTGCGCCAACAATTTTGCTAATCACTATTCGTATGTTGATTCACAAATTCCCTGTATTTATCCAATGCTCTCTTAAGATTTCAGCCTTGACGTTGTTCAGCAGACCAATTCTGCTCCAGTCCAGCCGCTCATTTTATAGCTCTGGGACTAAACAATAATTTGAGTTTTTCATCACTGGATGGAATCATTTGATGCTGCTGGTTTACTCTGGTTATTTATTGTATTCCATGCAGTCCTGCAGTTTTATCCCACTAGAGATAATCCTTCTACTCCACACATTCAAAAAACTGGTTAAACAAGGGCCAGATCTGGTGTCTGTCAGACAAATGATTTTGCCACTTATATAAATCCCACATTGTATTGATCCGACCTATCACATCCCACTAAAGCAGGCATGTCCAAAGTCTGGTGCGAGGGCCAATTGCGGCCCGTTTTCAAATGTACACCGGCCCACAGAGTCTATCATGAAATAATAATAATGTGATCAGGAATCATGTAGCCATAGCAGCAATATTTGGGCACATTAGTGAAATGATTTGCCACTTGGTCTATACTACTGCTTGTGTGCTGGAAGGTGTTAGCAATAGGCAATGAAAAGTATGCTATTTGCAATAGAAATGTCATAAAATAGTTCCTTTGCATCTAATGTTGATGGTTCAAAGAATCTCAGGCTGAATGGTCGGCCCCCACACATTTTCACCTCACCAAATCTGGCCCTCGTTGCAAAAAGTCTGGACACCCCTGCACTAAAGTGTAATAATATAGTAACTTGCTTAAGGGGGTCAGACAAAATAACACTGGATCACTTAGTTGCTGCTAAATTCACATTTTATTCTTCATTTCTAACCATTCCATCCTGCACATTGTTCCCTGCAGGTCCTGACAATTCAACTATAGCTTTAGTCTGTAACCCTTTTATATGTCCCAACAATTCACCCATATACATATAGCT
>CM044448.1:78714121-78726374 GCA_024363595.1 Xenopus borealis | reverse complement strand
CCTGCTGCACAAATATGGCAGCCCTCTCATACAGGAACATGGGACATCAGACAGGTAAAGTAAAAACATTGTGCAAAAACTTTATGGCAAAATTATAAGTGGCTTTCTAAGGCAATATTATAATAGATGCAAAAAAGACATTAATTTCTGGTGTTGACTTTTAACGACTACTATAGATCAGCAGGCTCCCCAATAACCATTTTAAGTGCAATACATGACAAAAGACCAATAAATTCTGTTGCTTATGTGGGAAAAAAGATCTTCAGTAACTGTTACTGATTTATATCCCTGGTTAAATATAGTGCTTCTGGATTGCACCTATCAATGTCTGCTCAATATAGTGATGAGCTTCATGCTATAAATGTCTGCCCTAACATTAGAAGGATTGATTCATACAGCCAGCTCAGTTCAGAGTTCTGAAGTGTCTGTTTCCCGATCTTAAACCTTTGGTTTAATAGAACTGATACAGTCAAATAATGAGGAGCAATAACTAAAAACTTACAGAACAGCCTCAGGTTACACTGAATGCAAGTCAGTTGAGGATACAAATACGGGGAAGGGGCATTATAGTAAAAGGTGCCGTGTTCCCAATTTGTCTTTAATCTGACTACTTGTGACATATTTTAAGAAAAAGGATTTACTTACCAGCCAAGCAGTCAGATAAACTACACATTATTTAAAATGAAGGTGAACCTTAAGGCTTGTGGGTTTACCATTGTCATTGTTGTAGAAAATCAATAGCAGATGAGGTCAGTGATTTATTTTGTACAATTTAATTTAGAATTATCTTCCAGGGGTAAAAAAATCCATTAAAGGGTGTTTGGTTACTTTATGGCAGAGTGCAGCCTGCTATAGCATGGAGCAAGCTCAGCATCTGCATTTTTGCTCTATTGCAGATCCATTTAAAGTCTGCTTCTCAGCGTTGAAGGACAAATGAATGCTGTTATATTGATAAAGCAGCAGCAATAGGGCAAGTCAAGTCACAAAGGTCCGCTCAGATTACCTCTTCTATAATGATGTCCTCTAATGGATTTGAATGTGATCTTGCTGCCTTTTTGTTAAAGCACTGACAACATTGAATATAAAAAATCAATTTTATAAGGCATGCACACTGTTAAGAATCAGTGCACAGCAGACATTGCTTGCAAAAGGCTATAGTTAGGCAATATAATGTCTCTTCAACCACCTACCAGGGAAAATTTTTCAAGACAGTGTTATATCTGTGGTACAAGAGTAAGGTTAATGTGCTTGCATTCCTTAGGGCCCATACATATAAAATCATGCAAATAGGGCCAGAAAGGTACAGAAAGCACCTCAGATGGGTGCCTTAAAGGGGTTGTTCACCTTCCAAACACTTTTTCAGTTCAATTGTTTTCAGATTGTTCCCCAGAAATAATGACTTTTTAAATTTTCACTTTCCATTATTTATTTTTTACTGTTTTTCCAAAATCTGAGTTTAAAGTTGAACGTTCGTGTCTCTGGTGTTTGAGTCTGGCAGCTCAATAATTCAGGTGCAGACTCTAAACTGTTGCAATTTTGCAACATTTAGTCGATACATTTCTCTGGAGTATTAGTAACTATTGTATCTGTTCTAACAACTGCCTGTAACGAAACCTAGAGTTTCTGCTCAGCAGGGACAAAGATACAAAAAGTATCCATTATCCCCCCTCCCCAGAGCTGCTTCAGAAGGCGAGAAATTACACATTGCACTTCAATATTATAAAAATGGTCACAAATAGAAAACAGAAAGTAATTGGAAAAAGTTGTTATTTTTGGTGAACTATTTGAAATCAACTAGTTGTTTGAAGGTGAACAACCCCTTTAAGCAGCATGTTCAGTGCTATAAACAACTACAAAGAAGTACATAAAAAGTGAAGAATACAACGTACTAGGTCTACAAACACTAAAATCCACCCTTGTGTATTGGCGTATCCTGAAATAATGGTTTACATCCAAATAACCTTATGTGACCATCATATATATATCTCAACTCATACATATGCAAATTGTCTCCCACGTCACACAATAACTACACCTACTCACCAGGCCAATAGGAGGTTAAAGCCAAAACATCTCATATAGAAGGATAAATGTCCAAAGGCAATGCCCACGTGATGTGAATCATAAAAAAGGAAATATTTATATAGTGCCACTAGTACAATTTATTTAAAACTCCCCTGCTCAACAGAGGCTGTGTACAAAAATCCAATTATATCTGCACATATAAAGGATCAACCAACTGCTTTACAAGTTTGGAGTGGGATACCACAGGAGCAAATATACCGTTATGTAGGGGTGCTGGATTTTAACAGTTAATGCTGGATACACTTCTACACAAGAGTGAATTGTGTTGTTTCATAGAAATATTACACTATTATGCTTCACTTTTCATGCACTTCCTATATTTCCATTGAGCCCAATCAGAGAGGTGAAGGTAAGGTATCTGCAATCAATTGCTTTTCACCCAATTCCTAATTGCTAATTACACACTTGTTATGTACAGTACTTCCTAGCATCTTACAACCCCTGACACAACATGCTTACATATTCTGAACAAGGCTCAAGACGATTTTAGAGAATTTTCAAGGAGGTGAAGGCAAATTTCTAATATATATATATATTATTGGAATTATTTATGACAAAATACATAGCCCAGGGCAGGAATTGTTACAAGACTCTATTAATCCCTGTACTTTTAAATGTGCTGTGCCTTTCACAACTTGTGCCACCTTGTTACCAGAGGGTTAGAGCAGCAGTCACAGTGCTACCAATACCAACAGCTTCTTATAAAAAAAAAAGTGCCAGGTTAGAGCTTCCTAATAACTGATGGGGGATCTAGGCCAATTGAAGGAAATAAAAGGTCCCTTCTGGGTAATTACATGTCCAGTGCCATAGAAGATTCTGCAGTGATTGTACCTGGGCAGGTTTTTAACAAAAATGAACAAAACGTGCATTTGAGCCTGTAACAGAAATAAATAAAACTAGGGCACCACAACTTGTATGTTAAAAATCAGAGGAAATCCCTCAATTCATCCACAGGGTGCATATCCAAACTGAGAGAAATATGTATGGTGGGATTTTTCTGAAAAATGTAAAAAAACAATAACAAAGTATATTAAACATAGAGATACATTTATTAGGGAAAAAATGGCCTAATGTGCTTTGTGCCTGTTGGGGCACTTATTCATAGGCTAATGGGCACACCCATGTACATATGTTATGTACCAAACAAAGAACACATCAAAGAACACTTACAACAACCAATCAATGGTGGTCTCTGATTGGTTGTTATAAAAGATATGCACAGGTGTGTGTCCATTAGCTTACGAGTAAGTGCCCCAACAAGCACGAAACACGTTAGGCCATTTTTGTCCTAATAAATGACTCTCTACTTTAAATAGTTTTTTTTTTGTTTTTTTGGAAAACCCCACCAAAATATTTAATATTTCTCACCTGAGCACTTTTTGGCAACTATGTACATTCTGTGTTATGTGGCACTTAGTAGTCATTGGTTGTCCTTTAAGGATATTACCACCAACTCTATATTGCCATTTATCCACTAGGCAGGTGCATGAGCAGAACAGTATTTTGTAGAGTTTACCATACTCAATATACAAGTCTACCTAGGCTAAACAGATATCTGGGTATTCAGAAGTAAGATGGCAGACTAGTGCAATTTTATGGAAGACAAACAAAAAGCACAAAGTCAGTGATTTGGCTTGCTGTGTGTCCATAACATATTGTATGTATTTCACTTCTCCAACCCATCATCACTCCTCTCTAAAATACCAAAAGTGATGATATTTTCACTTTCCTTTTCCATACAATTAGGACAGAAAATGAAAAAAAAAAACATTAATAAATATTCTATAATTATAATACCAGATATAAAGCTTTTGCAATACCAACTGTATTTGTTAAACTCGGGTATAGATCACCCATGTACAATGGTATTTAATCCTCATTATAACCTTGACATTTAGAACAGACTAAAAAAACTCTGATAAAGTTTCAAAATCCTGTTAAAGTCATGTGAGTCTAAAGGGGATTGAGTGGGGGGAAAAAGGAGAAGAAAAAAAATAATCACTTAGAAAAGTTAGCAGCAACTCATATCCAACAGGCAATACTTTGTCAATACCAGCCAAATGAATAGAGATTACACATCAAAATGTTGCCTGGTGAAATAGTAGTGGAGGTGGTCATTGAGTACCTTCTGACCCCCAACCCCTTATAGGAATAGTTCAGTATAAAAACTAGGTTAATAGATAGCTTTGCAAAATAAAAAATCAATTGCAAACTCACTGAACAGTTATGTCCCATGTGGCTCCACTTCAATGATCGGATCATAACGATCGGGAAAGCCCGTCGGAGGGCCGCATACACGGGCCGATAAGCTGCCAACTTGGTCTGTCGGCAGCCTTTATCGGCCCGTGTATGGCCACCTTTAGTTACAGATTGAGTTGGCAGCACATTGGCATGTGTATGGGTCATATGTGTATCAGGATTAGGCAGATTTGACCTAGCATGTGGGTGGTTAAAACAAAGCCAAGATCTGCTAGTCTGGTGGCCAAATGAGCAGACTTTCTGGGGACCTGGGTTTGTGCCCAATAATGTATCTTTCCATAATTTGGATCTTCATACCTTAACTCTACTATAAAATAATGTAAACATGAAATAAATCTAATAGGCTGGCTTTGCTTCCTATAACGATTTATATCTTTGTTTGGATCAAGTACAATGTAATATTTTACGGTAAAAAAAAAAAAAAAAAAAAAAAAAAAAAAAAAAAAAAAAAAAAAAAAAAAAAAAAAAAAAAGAGGAAACCGCCAACAAAAACTAAACTAGCAACTCAATAGTACACAGCAGACAAGACACTTGCAACATGAAACTAAAACAGTATCAGACTGGGCCAGTGGGCCCCAGCCCTTGTGGGCCACTCCAGACCAAATTCGTCCACACAGCCTGCGCTCTGAACACCACACCCCTGCCTGACAGACATTGGCATGGGCAGACGCGATGTACTGCTGAGGAGGGGGCGTGGGCCTTCTTCCAGCAGCTCTCCTGGCCCAGATCCTTCCGCATCGCAGCAAGCTCTCTCAACACTTCACCTCTGCCCGACGCGCATCGTTACGCGCTGCTTGGGGAGGCGGAAGGGGATACAACAGAGGGGCAGACATAATTTACGGCTGGAGAGGGGGGCGAGGTTTTCCTGGCCACGCTGGCCCAGACCCACTTCACACAGCATGCCTCTCCACCTGACTTCCACCCCCAACCCACAGTCCAACACTGAACTTAAACATTGTCGGCATTTATCTGTGAAATACAGAATTTTAGTCCAATAGGGCATGCAGCATTACCTTACATTCCTGGGTTGAACAGAGCTACTAAATGTTCAAGAGAAGAAACACCTGGAATCATTGTGCACCACTCCATTAGGGCTAGACCACATGGGAAGATTTAGGAAGATTAGCGGCTTGGAAAAACTCTGTCGCGTGTGAATAGGCTGTCCTCTTTTTTACATTTTAGTGGGCGCGAGACACAGGCAAGCAATTCAGGGAGATTAGTCACTCTGAAGAAGCGACGATTAGTAACCGGGCGACTAATCTCCCTGAATCTTCCCGTGTGGGAAGCTGCTATTTCAGTTGTAATTTTAAATTGGATTGAGGTTATATTTTAAGCACACAGAAAATAAGGTTGCCCAATCAAAGGAAAATACCAGTGAAGAATAAACTTCTAGACTCTCCAGCTCAGTTTGCTTAATAGTAGACTCTCCACATCGCATGGGGGGTGGGGTCCAGGTACCCATATCCCAGACCTTCAGCTTGAGGAGGACATCATTCTACAGGTGAGCCAGCACAAACAGGACTTCAATCAATCAGTGAATGCTGTCTTTATTTTAAATACCCTTTACACTGTATAAAAAACACAAGCCTGATGTTTTTTGTGCCTTTGTGAGGCACTTGGTCAAAGGCACATCTTCTCCCTTGAGCCAAAATTTTGTGAGGGTCTGTGTGCTCCTCCGGTTGGGAACAAGGAGCACTTTTAGGAGGTAACGAACTATGTGAGGGGAAGCGGGGAGGGTTGGGGCTACCTGGGGTAGTAAATTTTCTTATTGGTGAGAGTTTATTTCTCCTTTGGGGAATTGCTTACATTTTGTATATATATCATGTATATAATTTACATGAGAATTGTGCAGCAATATATTTTTTCATACTCTTACATCTGTTCCATACCTAATTGCCATCCATTTGCTGGAGTATGTTAAATACCGATAACCGCACAGTGCATCTGGTAAATCGGACTAATTAGCATCTTTGCAACATCAGCATCATCTGGGTAATGACGGTGGATCAACAGATGTAAATTGTGGACCATCAATTCCAAATTATTCCTATTAACCTTTTAATTTTTCAAAGCTGCTACATTTTCTGGAGTGGAAGCGGAGTATCTGCAAGTTATTTCTTAATAAAGACTTTGCGAATTTAAACTTGCATTTGTTACTGGTCCTTTAAGGCAAGTTGTGTATCACCCCAAAATCTTGTGTATGTGCCAGAATGGGGGCCTAACCTCATGCACAGAGCCCTTGTACAATTATAGAGTGTGAGCACTGAAGAGATATCTAGGAAATGATGAATAGAAAAGTTAAATCAATCGTCTGCCCAGCCGAGAAAGGCAATATATGCTTGACATCTTTTATAACAGGTATGGATGTTTTAATAAAAAAAGAATTTGGTTATGTTTAATTTGCAAGACTTTCATTATACAACTTATGTGTGGGTGACAGGGCCCGCTTTATGCAATAACAGGGTTGTATTGTTTGAATAATTTCTTTAAATAGAATGACTTATTGTGGTGCCCTCAATACCACCCTCATACAGAGAATTAAATTGGTGCAGATTTTCTCTGCTGTACAAGGCACCATTGTATTTTTTTGTTAAATAGAAGACAGATACTAAAAAAAGCAACTGTTATTAAAACTACTACGGTACTGAAGTTTTATCTGTAGTATTTTATTAAGAGATACTGTCAAACTAAGATCCAATTGTGTGCAATAAAGGAATATCCTCTCAAAAACGAAGCATTAATGAATTTGTTAATAGTGGGGAGAAACAAATGCATACAAATATAATATATATGGGGTTATGTAATAAAAGGCACTAAGTTTGCCCAAGGGCAGTAACCTATAGCAACCAATCAGCAGGTAGCATTCACTAGTCACCTGTTTAAATGCAAGCATCTTACTGGTTGCCATGTGTTACTGCCCCTGGGCAAACTTAGTGCCTTATATTACATATAGGGGATAGAGTCAATCATGTCACTGAGCCAGTGACTTACAAGCAGACTTCTGTGTTGAAATACCCAAAAAAGGGCTATCATTGTGCATGGGGATTAGCCGGTTGGGCTGAACAACTAACTGCCCCTAGAGGCAGCTGTCATCGACACCAAACCAGTTGCTGCCCAATTTCTCCACCCTGTCCCAACCCCCAGTGACTAAGCAGTGTTTGTTTATATACACTTGTTCATGCCACCTCCAGTGGCGTCAGAGATGGGGTAAATGCAGCACTGGTATGTAGATAGTTGCGGTGGGCAAAAAAACACGCAAGTTGCATCTTTACATTCATTTTAAATCAAGGAAAAATTTGTGACAATGTAAAAACATGGAAAGAAACAACGATCAACCTGCAGAAATGCTGAAAATACACAAGCTATTAACTTCTATTGTATCTCTGCAAACTTGAGAAGACATCATTTTGTTATTATTTTATTGCAATAACATTGCATGTTATTATGATCACAAAAGAAGTTGCCATTACAGGGGAGGGGGGTTGCCACAATTTTGACTCAATCATGGCAAAAATACCACTTGAGTTTATTAATAAACCTCCTCCAAAGACATATATTTGTTATTATATATGAGGGCAGCCAACTCAAGCAGTGTCTCACACATATAGGACCCACTATAATTTTATAAAATAAACAAGTTATGGAAAACTAGCAACAAACTTAATATAGTGTAAACATTTGTAGCTTTTCCTGGTTATAAATATCCAGAAAAAAATCATTCCATAGTTCTGTAGAAAGAAGAAGCATTTGACCTCATTACCTTCCAGTTAAAAACTTAAACCATTGTATTATACATAGCTCATCTTTATGTTAATATTAAAGAGGGAGTAAAGCTTAATGTGTAGCATTTCTAAATATGTTTTTGTTATCTTTTGGGGTTCTGTTCCCAAGGAAGGCAAACACAGCCATTTAGCAGTGAAGATCTGTCCCTTTGATTAGTCCCTAGTAGCTCTAATCTGCTTTTCTTCTTACTCGCAGCACGTGCTCTGGGCTGCGGTTAGTCACCTGAGCTTAGTGACCAACTCACAAAACACTTTATGTAGAAATAGATTTTAAAACACAAGGCTGATTAGTAATTAATAAAGATTCACATAACACATATATATATATTTTGAGTGTGTATGTATATATATATATATATATATATATATATATATATATATATATATATATAAAGACTGTAGGGGAGTTGGCACTCTCGTCACTTGGTTCAACTTGCCTGGGTGCAGTGTCCAAAATCTGAAGTAAACATCCAATACAGAAGGTCCGCACTCTCAGGTCTTAAAAGTTAAATAATAATGTTTATTAATAAAACAGACTAACGTTTCGGCCTCTCCAAGGCCTTTTTCAAAGTGACAACATACTATATAAGAATGTTTTAAATACTTGTGATGGCAGAACAGTTCTTCAAGAATCTAAACAATGCTGTACAAACGTGTGAAATTTAAAGCTAAAAATGGCACCAAAAAAAACCTCCCGTAAATCAGAGGTGGGGGTATTCCATTATCGTAGTGTCACATACTGTATATATACTTGCAATATCACGTAGCCACCTCTACCAGTGTATAGCGTAATGCCCTTCCAGTGCTACTACATGATCACTCTGTGGGATAGTGTGTGAGAAAAAAAAAAATATATCAAAGGAGCGAGACCCATCCGTGCATTAAGAAATGCTCCGTTTATTAAAAACATCCACGTCGGATGTCAAAAAAATTCTCTAACCCAGGGGTGTCCAACCTTTTAGCTTTCCTGGGCTACGAGACACGCAAACACTTTTGATTTGTAAAAGTAAAGAAAACACAAATAAAAACTACAATACCAGCTGGATAACAAGATGGAGCAATACACTGGAATATGGGACACCTGGATATCACAGTAAATAGATGCATTATTATGTTATTTTGACATTTCCTTGGGAACCAAAAGTTTCAAGCTGGGCAGCATTCACATCCTTCTTGGGCCGCAGGTTGGACACCCCTGCTGTAACCCTTACCCAAGGTGGATCTGCCAAACTGTGTAAATCCTTGCTGCCCTTGTAGCCATTCAGATTTGGTCCCGACTGAAGCAGAAGTGTATATATTCCTGTCTATACACTTCTGCTTCAGTCGGGACCTAATCTGAAGGGCTACAAGGGCAGCAAGTATTTACACAGTCGGGCAGACCTCGCTGATGTGTTTACGGGAGGTTTTTTGGTGCCATTTTTAGATTGAAATTGCACACAATATTTGCACAGCACTGTTTGGATTCCTGAAGAAGGCCCACAGCAGCAGCAGTTTCAGCAATCTGGTTGCTAGGGTCCAAATTTGAGAAAGTCCTATGTGTGTGATTCCTTATATCCTTATAAAAAGTGATTAGTGATAACCTTCATTATAAATTGGAATTTAGCAATGTCATGTTAATACTCACTGCCACCAAAGCCTTGTTAAATTCTACAGTTGTGCTAATTGGAAGGGCGAGTAACCTTGTTTTGCCATTTGGCGCATGCACAGTTTGCAAACTGACAAATCGACACCCCTGGCAGTTTTAAGGTTTCATGTTCAAATAGTAGTATACGGCCAGTACATGGCCAGCTGAATAGTGTCTTAAATGTACTCCTAAGGCTCCCATTGTAAACAACATACAAGAAAGCATTCGACATTCTAGTCCATGTGTGCTACAGTCAAATGTGTGCAGTTAGTGTGTCGTGAGCAGCCTTGAACGCCTTTAGGGCAGAGACGCGCTGTGATTTGGGGGGAGTCACCCAGCGACAAATCTCCTCTTTGTTGGTCCGAACTGCCATTGCCAGCGGGATGGTATTTGGTGGTATATTTATCAAAGAGTGAAGTTCCGCCACTAGAGTGAAATTACACCGCTCTCCGTTCATTTCTATGGGATTTTTGAAGGTGTATTATGAACTTTGACTTCACCCATTGATAAATAGGCCTTTCAAAATCCCATAGACATGAATGGAGAGTGGTGGAATTTCACTCTAGTGGCGGAACTTCCCTCTTTGATAAATTTACCCCTTGGAACGCTTTGTTTTCTGAAGGCTGCTGAAGTTGCTTCACATGGAAACTTCAGACGAATTTGGAAAACAAAGAGATCCGATTGCCATCCTGCTGACGAATTTTATTCTAGCTAGAGGGAAGGCAGGGGAGGCAGTTCAAGTAGATTAGTCGCCCAGAAGAAAAGGAAATTTGTCGCCAGGCGACAAATCTCACAGAAACGCAGTGTGTCTCTGCCCTTAGACTTGATCAGACAATTTGAGTAACACTGTTCCAGCAAACATTTTTGGCATGTATATTAGCTTGGGGAGGGAAGTTTCAACACATCATCCTATGAGCCTATTGGATGGCAGTTGATCTAAGCAAAGTAAGGTTATCTGTCAAAGGGGTATATGTATCAAAGAGTGAAGTTAAGAGTGAAGTTCCACTACTAGGATTTCCCATAGAAATCAATGGAGAGCGGCGGAATTTCACCCTAATGGCGGAACTTCACGCTTTGATAAATTTGCCCCTATATGTTTTATCACAAAGAGAATTACACAGAAGTAGATAAAGCGAGCAGCTGACACAGTTTCTGCCATTACTGTGGCATGGCCAGTCATATAGTACTGGACCATTAACCTTGGTCAGATACCTTGTAATGTCTGTGTCTTCTGACAATTCTTAGATATTTTTATACCAGCAAACATTCTTGCTTCGCACTTATTTCAGTAAAGCCTAAATGAACCATTGACAGTGTTAATAAGAAATAGAACAAAGATCTTATTGTGGAAAAGAATATTTACTGCCATTACAGTAAGTGCAGATATGAACCAATGTGACAAACCATGGCCACCCACCAGATACTGTTTAAAGGGGTTGTTCACCTTTCAATTAACTTTTAGTATGATGTTGATAGTGATACTCTGATACAATTCGCAATTGGTTTTCATGTATATATTATTTCTGATCTTTGGAGTGCTGCTGAATAAAAAGCAAAATAACGCAGTTTCAGCAAATCAAGTTGCTAGGGTCCAAACTATTATTGTCCAAAAAAAAAAAAAAGTCCCAAGGTTCAGATAATTTCACACTCCTTGTCTGGCTTGTACTTGTATCCCTTCAAGTCCAAAAACAAAATCTAGAAAAAAAGCCAGCGCCAAAGGCACAGGAGTAGACAATATAGGGTAATATTGTTTGATAAAACACACCGTATAGTGCTTTTAGGATTAATAATTACACCACTCTGTGTTTGACCACTTCTAGTTTTTATCACCACCATCAGAGAAGTAAACACAATAGGAATAATTTTCCTTGAAAAACCTATTTTAGTACAGATAGGTGCTCACAAACAAGCCCACATATAGGAAATTCCCAGGGCACTATTCTCCCTCTCATGCTGGCTGTGGCGTAATGTGCAGCAGCAATAGTGTAAAATGTTTTTTATTCTTTTTAAATAAAGCTAAAAAATTACACTCACATGGTATCCATGTTATAAAAACATATTCAAATCTGGACAAATCACTTGGGGTCCCCCTTTGAAGTATATTTTAACCGCTCGTTTGAGATGCCATGTGAGTGTAATTTTAAAACTTTATTTAAAAAGAATAAAAAACTTTTTACGCTATTGCTGCTGCACATTACACCACAGCCAGCACCTAGGGTCCAAATTAGCCTAGCAACCATGCATTGATTTAAATAAGAGACTGGAGTATAAATAGGAGAGGCCTAGATAGAATGATGAGTAATCAACCGTAGCAATAACAATACATTTGTAGCTTTATTAGATGGGGTAAGTGACCCCCATTTAAAAGCTGCAAAGAGTCAGATAATGTAAAACCTTATAAAAAAACGAATACTTAAGACCAATTGAAATGTTGTTTAGACATGGCCATTCTA
Organism: Xenopus borealis; assembly: GCA_024363595.1. Lineage (NCBI taxonomy): Eukaryota > Metazoa > Chordata > Amphibia > Anura > Pipidae > Xenopus > Xenopus borealis. The sequence goes on along the minus strand of CM044448.1, from coordinate 78,714,171 downwards.
TAACATGCTAAAACTAAAAGGTGAACCAACCCTGTCATAGGAAAAATTAT
>CM044448.1:78686635-78706589 GCA_024363595.1 Xenopus borealis | reverse complement strand
AAAGATGGGGAAAATGGGTTTATATACAAAGGGCTCAGTTGTGTGTACTTAAATGACCTATGAGACTGTGGGAATTGATACATAAACCAGAGATAGCTTTATAAGCCCAGATTCAACAGAAACCTCTTGGCTGCCTACCTGCCCCTGTGCTTATGTAATGGTAGCCTGGTTCAGGTTCATGCAGAGTATTACACTGTGTATTTTGAACTTTTTTTTTAAATCTAGTCAGGTAAAATGTAAACTCACTTTTTTTATAAAGTAATGAAAAATATCTAATGTGCAACTATTCAATCTGATCGAACAGTTTTGAGGAAGGGGCTACATTCTACAATCAGCTGGCTGTGTGCCTGCCATCATCTGTGGGTTGTTAAAAGGGACCGGTCACCTTTAATATAACTTTTAGTACAATATCGGCAGTGATATCCTGAGATTATCTGCAGAAATAATTTTTGATTAGCAATTCTCCAGTGTAATTTCAATAAGGAATCTGGGTCACCTGAGACAAGTCCCTTTATAGTACTATAGACAAATAGAAAACTGACAATAGATGTCTTTTGAAATTTGCTGAACCAAACAAAAACAAAAAAAAGGGAAACTCCAAGGAAGAAATATACCATGTTCAATACTGGTATTGCGATTATTCTGCAAGCTGTATGCATAACGGTGCTGTAAAAAGCATTTATAAGAGACTTCTGTTTTTTACACCAGCATGTTAAGCTACAATTAATAGACAGTGATAAATATACTGTTTTTACACTGTCAAATTGTGGTATATTTCATCAGTGTGCACCCATTTCTATTTAGACCTCAAGTTTTAATTTAGAACACTGCTTTAGGAAAACATTTCTTTCTTATTGTGCTTCATTCTTTTATGTTGTTACAGGCCTTGGTTCTTTGCATGTATCTGGAATCTGGAGGTGTCCATTTAAAAAACATCTCTGTGATAGAGCTTGGTGCTGGTACAGGCCTTGTGGGGATAGTGGCTGCATTGTTAGGTAAGTTTGGTTGAAACACAGTTAGATTTTGAAGGCTAGACATAATTTTTGGTGCTCTAAAAATCTGTCAAAATGCATTTTTCATGAATCCTAGTCTTTTTTGCCACTTACACTGGAACCTTGGACTTCACTACAAAGTTCTTACTTCCCTTCTTAGATCCCTTAATGTCCATAGGGTTGCCATCCGGCCAATATTTGACTGGCCTAGCCAGTAAAACACCTGCCGGGCAGGTATTACAAATTTGCCAGCAAAGTAGTTGCTAGCAAATACCCTTAACAAAAACCTTGGCCCATCCCCAATTTGCTCTAAACTTACCTTTTTTCTGCCTTATGGTCATCTTTCGAATGACCAGAAGGTGGAGAAAACCCTCCCCTTTTACGTCACAGCCTGTCCCTTTTGTTCACTCCCCCACCACTGGCTGGTGGAAATTTTATGAAAAGATGACAACCCTAAATATCCATAAAAGTGTGACATCTGGCCAGAACAAATCTGTAATATTTAAGGGGGAACCAGTGTGCCCTAAATCAAAACCCCAATGTGTGTTGTCTCATAACCATTGCAAGTCTTTGCTCGTGCCCCCAAACAGAACTTAGCGGAATCCAACCCTGCCGGCACTAGACCCCCCCCCCCCCGGCTATTGCCTCTAACTTGTATATTACCCCAAAGCGCAGGTCCCTTCGTGCAGGGTCACAGGCGCCATCTTCCTCCACAATGTCTTCTTCCGTCGGCACTTGCCGGTGCATGCGCAGGAGGATGCATTTGTACTACCGACGGAAGAAGACATAGTGGAGGAAGATGGCGCCTGTGACCCTGCACTTTGGGGTAATATACAAGTTAGGGGCAATAGTCCGGGGTGGGGAGGTTGGCCAGAGGGGCCTATAAGGGCGCTGGCAGGTTTGAATTCCCCTTTAAAGGGGTTGTTCGCCATTATATTAACTTTTAGTATGGTGTAGAGAGCGATATTCTGAGACTATTTGTAATTGGTTTTCATTTTTTATTATCTGTGATTTTTGAGTTATTTAACTTTTAATCCAACAGCTCTTCAGTTTGCAGTTTCTGCTGTCTGGTTGATTTGAATGAGAGACTAGAATATGAATAGGAGTAAACCTGAATAAAAAGATGCGTAAATAATAGTAAAAAATAACTACATTTGTAGCCTTACATGGAATTTGTTTTTTTGATGGACTCAGTGACCCCCATTCGAAAGATGGAAAGAGTCAGAAGAAGGCAAATATTTAATAACCTTTAAAAAAAAAAATAATGAAGACCAACCGAATATCTGATTAGAACTGGTGGTGAACCATCCCTTTAAATGGGACCACTGCACCCAAATCCAATGCAGACTAGCCTCAGGATTATGCGGCATTGTCTTCTTTTTATATAGTTTAGGAAAAGATCACTAGTTTTGGGGATAGACCTAAAGTGTAAATAAAATATTTTTTAAAATGATATAGAAAACGTGAACTGCAAATGTAAATAAGCACGAAAATGTAGAATTGGTATAGGCCATTCTTTACACTTTCTTTACCTTTGCTACAGGTGCTCAGGTTACAATCACTGACCGAGACCTTGCACTGGAGTTTCTTCGGGTGAATGTGAGAGATAACGTTCCTAAAGACAATCAGCACAGAGTGTCTGTCCGAGCACTGAACTGGGGCCACTCGTTGGAAGATTTTTCCACGTATGATTTCATATTGGGAGCCGATATCATTTATCTGGAAGAAACATTTCCAGACCTGTTGAAAACATTCCTGCACTTGAGCTCACCGCATTCAGTGATTCTGTTATCCTGTCGACTCCGTTACCAGCGAGACCATGACTTCCTGGACATGATGAAGCAACGTTATGATATAGCAGAAGTTTATTATGATAAAAATACTGATGTGCGTATATTCAAAGCTCAGCTTAGGCAAAGAAAAGAGCTTTAAAGGGGACCTGCCACCTGGAAAAAAATATTCCAAATCCTATTTTATCAAGTTAATCAAGCAAAATAAAATTTAATTACACTACGTAAATTATTTAAATCTTATTTCCTTCCGTCTGTGAATTCATAATTATAACAAGCAGGCAGGAGGCATTTTGTAGACACTTATTAAGGCAAGCCTTGCATCATCTCAGAATCTTGTTTGTGCACCAGAATGGGGGATCTGATGTCCATCCCCATGCACTGACTACACAATCAAATGGTGAAGAGTGCAGGGACATCCTAGTAAGTGCTGAATGGAAAATCAAAGTAATTGCCTGTCCGTCTCTAAGACATAGACGAGGGGCAGGCAATATTTGATTGACAACTGAGATTTTTAAATGAGTTCACAACAGCTATGAATGCTTTAAAGGGATACTGTCATGGGAAAACATGTTCTATAAATAAAAGTGCAGGGTGGGTTAGGGTCAGGTGTGGATCTGGAGAGGACGCATTAGGGTCAGAGCAGGTCAAATCTTTTTTTAATGTGCACATCACTACATCCTAGGAAGTTAAATTTGGGTGAGATATATCTGATGAATAACATTGCTCGTTTTTAGTGGCAGACTCCTTAAATGGAAAACTTTACCCCCAAAATCAATATGCCCTTTTACATCTCTTGCCTTGAACCACCATTTCGTGATGGTCTGTGTGCTGCCTCAGAGATCACCTGACCAGAAATATTACAACTCTAACTGTAACCGGAAGAAGTGTGGAAGCAAAAGACACAACTCTGTCTGTTAATTGGCTCATGTGACCTAACTTTATAGTTTGTTTGGTATGTTTGTGTGCACTGTAAATCATACGATCCCAGGTGTCCTTATTTTTTAAAATGGCCATTTTCTATTTATGATTACTCAATGGAACATGATACTTAAAAAGTATATTATGAAAATGGTTACATGAAGCAGGATTTTCCATATGAGCTGTTTTATGCAATAATTGGTATGGTTTTCCTTTAAGTATCAATATACAGCATGAGCAATTGCCTCAAGTGATCCCAGGGCTTGGAGGAGAAATTGGGGTTGTCAATATCTAGGGTCATATTTATTATGCTGTGTAAAATGTAATTCGCAGAAGAAATGGTGTAAAAAGTTGTGTAAAATAAATGGCGAGATTTTCAAGGTGTGTAATTTTACGCCAAGCAAACCGCAGATGTGAGGCCATTATTTTACATTGCCTCTGGTGAGAGTCACTCCAAGAAAAATGCAAAAAAAAGTAAGTTTTTTACACAGCCATGTTCGGTGTATTATTCTGTCATTTTTACACAGTATAATAAAATATGCCTCTAGTCTGGAGCAAATATCAGCCTATAAACTTTATTTGCAAAGCGGTGAACAATGTGGACATCCATCAAATGGGGGAATAAGGTTTTCCCAGAACAATCACAGGAGCTTATTAGGCCAGATAAAGGCCATGACTTGTGATTAGGGTTGTCACCTTTTCTTAAAAAAAATGGCAGCCTTCCTTTATATTTTTATTCCTATTAACATTTGGATCAACCATCAAAAATACCGACCAGGCTGGTCAAATACCGGACAGGTGGCAACCTTTAGTTGTGATGGGCAAATGTGACCCGTTTCACTTTGCTTAAAATTCACGAAAAGGGAAAAATTCATCGACATACATTGAAGTGTATGGGCGACAACATTTTTTTAACGCACAACAAATTATTAAACACATTTTTCTCCCATGAGAGGCTATGGCCGTCATTTCCGTGGTGAAACTTGGCGAAACACAATTCGCTCATTAATAGCCATGACCATGACTGGATAATGTTGAGCAATGTAGAGATTTTGGGGGAGGAATTTAAATTTGTAATTGTTAATCACCCCCCTTTGGTTTCAGGGTAGAGCATTCTTTTAGATCATTAGTAAACTGTTTTTATTAAAGTGGGAACAGCATGGGGTTCTCAGTCCGGTGCAGTAAGAGATGCGATGTTTGTACCCGACCCCAGTAGCCTGATTACAGCAACTGTACGGGCTAAACTACACGGGAGATTCTGAGGGTCAGATTTTATCTGCTCTGGCCACACCCCGTGATTATGTTGGATCCTACAAAATCTGATCCCCATAGATATGATGCAAAGTCAGATCAGATACAGTGGGATGGTGTGGTTTGTTTATGGATCTACCTCAGTGTATTTCAATGAGAAGAAAAGGTCTGTCAGATACCATCAGATTTTAGCTCACTGGATGAAGACTCAACATGCTGGGGCAGATTTACAAAATTCACGTGAATAATTCAAAGTTCTATCGAATTTAATATAAATTCAAATATGCAAATTAGGCATATTCGACCGTTGAATATTCGAATATAATTTTATTCGACTATTCGATGGTTGAATAACTTCCCCTTAAAATTTTTATTCGACCACCTACTTCGCCAGAACCAAGCTACCGAATTGGGAATCATTAGTTTTGATTGAATAAATCGATCGTTTCGAACAATCGATCAAATTTTTTTTATTCGATCGATTGAATTCAAAGGATTTTACTTCCCTTTTATTCATATGGTCGAATTTCGAATTTTTTTTTTAATTCGAAATTCGACCAGTGATAAATCTGCCGCGCTGTGTTTGCATCCAATATGTAGGTCATGTTGGAGGTCAAATCTTCCATGTAGTTTAATTTTAAATCAGGCCGACTATATTTTGATCCTTGTGACTGGATTCGACTTGTAGAATGAAATCTGTCGATCCAAAACCATCCTTGCCTGTGAAGTTCTTCCCATAAAATCAGTTAATTTACACTAAAACACAAAAAAAAGCAGCTCTTCTAGCATATGTTTCTCAGATCTCCATAACACCTGGGCTAAAAGAACAAGAGTTCATTGACCCCAGAAAACCACAAAGTATACAGTCTCCTGAGCAGGGCTGGACTGAGAATTAAAATAGGCCCTGGCATTTCAGGTACACAAGAGGCCCATCAGCCCACATAGAGGCCCAATCAGCCCCCACCAGCCCACTAAATACTGACTTTCTATGGGACCTTATAGCAGCCCATCTGGCATTTGCCCTAACCCACAAATGGCCAGTCCGGGCCTGCTCCTGAGTCTAAAACGGATAAAGAAGCATTTACGCCAAACTACTAAACCACAAAGCTTTCTTAAAGTTATGTTTTGATGAAACTTCAAACAATCTACTTCCTCCTCGGAGCATGTTATCTCTGACATGATTCAGGAACCATGTTGAAACATTGAACAGTTTGATGCCCAGTATACATAGATTTACCCTATATGGCATTTAGAGAGCCCAAAATCCACTGTGGAAGGCATGGCCAGCTTGGATTTTTTATTTGATTCATGAGGTGTATGGGGCAGGCAGCAATACAGAGAGAACACTCTAAGCAGCTGTGGGAGCAACAAGGAAAGAATCTAAAGAATCTATCCAGTAACGGAACTAGGTGGGGGCAGGGGGTGGTCTGGCTGCTCCCCCACTAGTTACGCCCCTGAATCTATCTTTGCTATAGGCATTCTGTACTGTTACTCTGCTTGTTGGCATATCTGGAGTTAATGGAGTGCTTATTGGTAATTTTTCAGCAATCCTATTGGCATATATGGAGTTAAAGGAGAAATGAAAAAACCCTAATTTTGTAGGCAATTATGAGTTATATATGGTGTTGCTTTTACATGGTGCTAAAAATGTATATTATCTTTAAAAATAGCCCCTTTATTGGATGTTCTCTGGTCCCTGTCTGTGTTTCAAATGAGGGCTGGGTGTGTCCAAAGATCCAGAGCCCTGCAGTCACACAAGCACAGACAGGCTTCAGTTCCCTATCAGGTCCTGCTAGCTGCTGAAGCAAAAGGGTTAACTTTAAGTATAATGTAGAGAGTGATATTCTGAGACAATTTGCAATGGGTTATTTTTTATTGTTTGTGGTTTTATAGTTATTTAGCTTTTTATTCAGCAGCTCTCTAGTTTGCAGTGTCAGCAATTTGGTTTCTAAGGTACAACCCTGCATTGATTTGAATAAGAGACTGGAATATGCATAAAAAGTGACAATAACAATACATTTGTAGCCTTACAGAGCATTTGTTTTTAGATGGTGTCAGTGACCTCCATTTGAAAGCTGCAAAGAAACAGAAGAAAATTTCAAATCATTAAAAAACTATGAAAAAAATAATGAAGACCAATTGAAAAGTTTCTTAGAATTGGCCCTCCTACAATATATTAAAAGTTAACTTGAAAGTGAACCACCCCTTTAATACAGTCTACATCAGGGCTTTATGAGAACAAAGGTAAAATGGTAATACAGGTATGGGATCAGTTATCTGGAAAACCATTATCCAGAAAGTTCTAAATTACAGAAAGTCCGTCTCCCATAGACTCCATTTTATCCAGTAGCTTGTACTTGATCCCAACTAAGATATAATTAATCCTTATTGGAAGTACAACCAACCTTTTAATGTTTACATGATTTTCTAGTAGAAAATCTAGTAGAAGGTACAAAGATCCAAACTACAAAAGATCTGTTATCCGGATAACCACAGGTCCCGAGCATTATATTAACGTGCATTTATATAGTGCCAACATATTTCGTAGCTAGGGTTGCCACCTGGCCGGTATTTTTGATGGTTGATCCCAAAGGATAAATATATAGGAAGGCCGGCATTTTTTCTTTCCCCAAGAAATGGTGTCAACCCTATTCGTAGCCCATATATACATACAGGCACATCATAGAAAGTGATCACCGCCAATATATGAAAGAATTCCCCAGTGTTTATTACACCATATTCACATACAGAACCTACTGCAATAATCACTGGTGGAATGTTATATATTGGCCGTGATCGCTTTCTATGGTGTGTTACTTGGGTAGCATCCGGCTTATGCCTTTTGTATGGCGACTGCCGATAACAGGAATGGGAAAAATTTTGTTGAAAAAAATATCTGGACTGGGGAAAAACACCACTTGTATTTAAAATCAAGTAGGGAAGAACCTTTAATTTTAAATACATCACTAAAGTGCATAATGTTATTAACTTGCATTATATGGTTCAATCACATTTGTTTCTAAATAAAAGCTTTATGCACAAAGCCTCATTAAGAAAAGATTATAAATATAATAATTGTAGAAATATTGACTGAAGACTGAATTCTGTTTCTTACACCTTTAAAGGACAAGGAAAGGCAAAAAACAAAATCCAATTTTTACCTTCTTTAATGAAATAGTAAAATTCCAGGTCCCACTGTGACACATTCAGTTACACTGAGCAGGAGAAACAACAGCCTGCCAGAAAGCAGTTCCATCCTTAAGTGATGGTTCTTTCTGGAAGGTGATTAGCACTGAGGGGTTGAATTCCCCTTTTAAATCATTTGTTTGTGCTTGTGTTACTTGAGTAAGCCAGTACATCTTCTAGGAAGGGACCCCACCCCTAAAAAAATAATAGAAATAAATATTAGATCTAAAGCTGGACATTAAAAGATCTGCTTGTTGGTCAAGGTTACACCACTATGCACATCTTTAGGTGGGCGATATCTGGCTGTCTCACGTAGATGGAGATGCAGAGAGGAAGCTAGCGAAAAGTAACGATTATTTCAGTAATGGTACAGATTTTAAATTTACATTTTAGTACGAATGAAGCCTATTACATTTTCATTACTATCCCTTTAAAGGGGGTGTTCACCTTCAAACACTTTTTCCAGTTCAGTTAGTTTCAGACAATTCTCCAGAAGTAAAGAATTGCTAGTTCATTTCTATGTATGACATTTTTCCAATATTAAAGCTTTAAAATATAATTTTACACCTTCTGAAGTTGGGGGCCACAGACTCTGTAAAGTATTCTATATTGATACATTTAGTTGATACATTTCTTTGTCTGCGGAGCAGAATCCTTGTGTTTCATTAAAGTCAGCTGTTAGAATTAGTACAATAGTTAAGAATATTCCAGATTCTGCTGAGAAATGCATCAACTAATGCAGCAAATAGTAACCATTTAGAATCTGCACCTGGATTACTGAGCTGCCGCACTTTACCACCATGGGATCTTTCAGTAATTTGGACCACTATACCACAAAATGGATCCCAATGGGATTTTTTTTTACCACCAGTACTGATTTAGGCAAGTTAGTACAAGCTATTTGCTCAAAATTCAATCTATGGACGTTGGCCTTCTGTAATTCAGAGCTGTCTAGATAATGGGTTTACGGATAAGGAGTCCTTTACCTGTGCTTCTAAACTGTTAACATGATAACCCAAAGCCAACCAAGCTGATTTCCATAAAAAGGCTTTATTTATATGAAACAGTTTTTTACATGTTATATTTTTAGAGGCTTGAAAATGTTCAGGTTATAGTTTCCCTTTACAAAAAGGTTTTGTGTCCGTTTTCCTAATCCTATACATAGTGTTTTTTTTTCCAGTTTTCTTTTAAAAATAAAATTTATGTTTTTAGAAGGGACTTTAATTTTTTTGTTGTTGTTGTTAAGATCACATTACTTCCTAAAATACAGCAAAATAGATTTCTCAGCAGAAACCTAATGTAACAATAGCTCTGTAACATTTCACTAAAACACTTGTAAGACTCCAATAAGAGCTAAAGCTGCAGCTAAGAAATGCATTACAGGTATGGGACCAGTTATCTGGAATACTCAGGACCTGGGGTTTTTTTAGATAAAAGGTTTTTCTGTAATCTGCATTAAGTCTAAGTGGCAGATTTACTAAGAGTCGAATTCGAGGGTTAAAAAACCCTCAAATTCGACCATCAAATTTTTACCCTTCAAATTCGATATTCGAAGGGTTTTAACGCAATTTGAAAAATCGAACGTCCGAATAAAAAAAAAATTATCATCAATAATATACATCAAATCGAACGATTTTAACCATTCAACCGAATTCTTTTTTATTCCATCATAAAGCTGAAAAAACCCTATGGGAGCTTCCCATATGGTTATACAGCAATTCGGTAGGTTTAATCTGGTGAACTAGGCAATCGAATAAAAACTCGGGCAAGTAATTCGACCATCGAATGATCGAATAGATTTTTATTCGATCTATTCGAATCATTTGATTTGATCTAATTTTTTTAATTCGATGGTCGAAGTGGCCACAAAAATTATTTGAAAATTCTAATTTTTTTTAAAAACATTCGATTGAATTTCAAATCATTCACACAAATTTAGTAAATCTCTATGTCTATTTAAGAAACATGTTAATTAAAACCCAATAGGATTGTTGTTCCTCCAATAAGGATTATTATATCTTGCTTGGAATCAAGTACAGGTATAGGAACGGTTATCCAGAATGCTCTGGACCTTGGGCTTTCTGGATAATGGATATTTTTGTATTTTGGATCTTCATACCTTTAATCTACTAAATAATCATGTAAACATGAAATAAACCCAAAGGACTGGTGCTGCTTTTAATAAGGATTAATTATATCTTAGTTTGGATCAAATACGTTTTATTATCAGAGAAAAAAAATTGCATTATTTGGATAAAATGGAGTATATGAGAGACGGCCTTTCCATGATTTGGAACTTTCTGGATAATAGGTTTACGGATAATGGATCCCATACCTGTACAAGGTACTTCTTTTTTTTTTTAATTAAAAGGAAATAATTTTAAAGCATTTGAATTATTTGATTTACATGGAGCCTAAGGGAGATGGCATTGCTGTAATTTAGAGCTTTCTGGATAATAGCCATCCAGTTTATGGAACCGTTACAAAGAAGATAAGAGGGGAAAATATACATTTTTAGAAAAATGGTTAAAAATGGGAAATAGCAATTAAAAGTATGTCTAATATATTAAATTGAGCTGCAACTACTCTGTCCTCAAAGGAAATAAAACAGCTTCCAATTTCCCCTTTTGGTATATATATATTTTTTTTAAATCATTTATATTGCTTTTAACAAAATGGTCCTGACAAAAATAACCTGCATATCTGCATTTAAGATTTAGGAATACAGTCAGAATGCAAATTGCTTATTTCAGAAAAACTGGGAAAAAAAGTGTTAACCAGAAGACATCCTTAAATGTTAACCCCTTTCAGCAACGGTGACGAGTGCATTTCACAACTTAACCTGAACAACAATCTAAGGGTTTGGCACAAAAGTCATTCTGTTTGATGATTTCATGCGTTTAACCATTTAGTTGATTATTGAAATAGGAAAAACATTATTGCTTGTCTTTTTCACCAATTCTACTATTTGTTTTTAGAGCATTCTTTTACCTTTGCCTTCCAAAAACAGATTAAAATCATTATACAGTTATTAAAACAGATGTATAAATTTAAAAGCATTTCCAATGAGAACAGTTCAAAAGAAAAGAAAATGAAACAGCAGAGAGTGAAAGTGATAATGTCATTTTAAAACACTGTTGCTTTAACTGTAATTATACAACTGGGAATAAATCCAACATTACGTCCTGCATATTGCAGACAAGTTTCCCGTTTGCTTGCACGGCATAGCAGTTTAAACGAAAAGACATATGCATGCATGGCTTCTTCACTCGTCATCCCTTACACATTCATGCTTCACTACAAAGAAAGATGGAATAAGGTACTAAAACACAGATGCCAACAGTTCTTTCTGAAAGGACTGAAATGACACCCTGTTTTACTAGTTTCCAACTTCTACTTGCTAGATAAGAATAGACAGTAACAGCAAACACACATTTATCTTGCACGCACCCCCCCCCCCCAAAAAAAAATGTGATGCACACAGTACATCATAGTTTTAAAATACAAAATGTATTTCAAATTGTACATGATCATTCTATCAAACATAAAATATTATACATGACGGACAAGTTCCAAACACAAAGAAAAAAAAAAAGAAAAATGCAGTGAGCATTAATGTTGATACAGCTATTGGTTTCAGAGCAGATATAAAAAGACAATTCTGATAATAGTGAAGTTCCACATTATATTACTTTTCTTCTTCATCATTTCATATATGAAAGATTTTTTTTTTACACAATGGGATAACGGATAATTATGCTCTGTGAAGTCACCGGATCTTCACAATGGGCTGCTGGTGACAGAGAGCCTTACAGAGGTACAGAACATTTAGAAATCATTTTTGTAATAATAATAATAGAACAATTTCAGAAATGAAGGGTGCTTTTGCCATGCACACTTTATATGCACGCATGAATTAGATATATATAAAATTAAAAAAAAAAAGTTCAAATGCATCCTTTAACAATTGACTTTTGTAAAAGCTATATTTATAGTACCTCAGGTGTGCTTGAAAAGGCTCTCCTATTGGAGTTCTGCAAAACTGCTGGAAATAGGAGGGCTACATATATTGATCATTGATATTTCCTTGGCTAGCAACTGACAGATGAAACAAGGCTTGATATTATAAACTAAGGTAAAAGAAGACTTCCGCTAGAGCAATGGGCTGTGCCTTTTTACACATGAAAGGCTCACAAAGCCCGTTTCTTTCATTTAACGAACCAGTTCCTTACCAAGTAGACCAATTTCCACATAAACTTCATGTGTAATGCTGAAGTCAAAACACTGGAGTAGAGAATGTTTGGACATGGCCAGCTGAAAGATGTTCTTACGCATAAAATAGTCCCAAACTACAGTATGAAGATTACTCTTGAGACGCAGCACTTAAAGGGCCCCAACAAGCATTCTTTCAAACCCTTCCATTACTGCAGATTTTAGCCAATGGATGCATTAAAAAATATGTTCCTCTTCTTGGCCATGTACTCGGATGGTGTCATTTACTTGGAGGCAGGAACCATTCATAGCCTAATAGCACACATGAATGAAATCCTGAAGTTGCAAACAGGCAGTTTAGCGCATAAGAGAAAATCGTAGAAAATAACATTTCACTGTCTGTCCTGCTGAAAGTCAAACCAGTCATTTTTTTTTTTTATCAGAAAGGTGAAAAATAAAAATCTTAATACCCTCCTAATCAGATTTGTGGCAGTAAAGGTCTTTAAGTGCTTTCAGTTCTTCTATCAGTGTCTTGTTTTGGTTTTCAAGCACCGCTACTCTGTTCTCTAGGCATTTGACATATTCCTTCTTCTTTCTGCGGCATTCCCGTGCCGCTTCCCTGGAGGCAAAAAAAAATAAAAAATTGGTTACAGGTCTGATGTAGGATTCCCTTGATACATGCCTCAAACAGAACAAAGCAGTATTGTTCAGGTACTATAAGTTTAATTAACAACTTGAAATGTAATATGAATTTATTCTGTAAATTCTACAATATCTTATTTAGTTGCCAACGCACCAATAAGCTGCCAAATATACATATTATATATGTCATGCATGCTAATATACAAAATACATTTTAAGTTAAATCATCCATTTATTGAAAAATGCTATTATGCAGAAGGTATTTCCCTAGGCGGGGGTCCCTTTAAACAAACCAGGGATTGTTTGTCCATATATTGCAATATATTTAAGCTGGCCAACTACGTCAGTCATCCCATATCTGGCCAGTCCTACGCTCAAATTGCATCTGATTCATTAAGAATTCTATTACTTTGAAAGCAGCAAGTAAGTAATAAAGTAATAGAATTCTTAATGAATCAGATGCAATTTGAGAGTAGGACTGGCCAGATATGGGATGACTTTGACGTAGCTGGCCAGCTTAAAGGAACAGTAACATCCAAAAAAAAAAAAATTTTTAATTTGTTAGTATACAACAAAATAAAAACACCAACACAAATTACATTTTAAAATAGCAAAGCCTTTATTAAGAAAAAACTCCACTTCCTGTCCTCTTCAGAAAAGGTGAAAGGTCGACCATCCATTCGGCTGCACTCGATTTCTCCTCCTTGGCTCCCCTCTCCCTTGCTCCTCCAGCTCATGCCACTCTCACTGATGATCCGGGACTGAGCACCAACTCCTCACAGCGGGATAAAGCGATGTGCGCCTGGACTCTACCCTCTTGTCCCTTGCTTCTCCCAGTTATCGTTTGGTGAGTCTCACTGAGGATGGGAAGAACTTGTCATCGAAGTGTTTAGTGGCAACAGACAAGGTGTTGCATCGCGCAATTAAAATCGCCTGACATCCTTTTCAACTCGCTCCAAGGGAAAAGACATTTGCGACGTTTAGTGTACTGTCAGGCTTAAATCTTGCATTCTGGCAATAAGGCAACAATCGCCGCTCACTAGTAACCCCCGATCCCCCTCTAGACAAACACAATCAGCAAATCAAATCAAGCAGGACAGCTGCAGCGCTGGGCAGTGCGGGTCAGGTGTGGAAGAGTCAGCGGCTTTTTTCCGGGTTCCAGGGTGAGGAGGCGCACGTATGACTCATATGAGTGCTGGGGGACACAGATTCGCTTTATCCCACTGAGAGGAGTTGGTGCTCAGTCCCGGATCGTCTTCTCCCCCGGAGCGAGTTGAAAAGGATGACAGGCAATTTTAATTGCGCGATGCAACACCTTGTCTGTTGCCACTAAACACTTCGATGACAAGTTCTTCCCATCCTCAGTGAGACTCACCAAACGATAACTGGGAGAAGCAAGGGACAAGAGGGGAGAGTCCGGGCGCACATCGCTTTATCCCGCTGTGAGGAGTTGCTGCTCAGTCCCGAATCATCAGTGAGAGTGGCATGAGCGAGGGAGAGGGGAGCCAAGGAGGAGAAATCGAGTGCAGCCGAATGGATGGTCGCCCTTTTGCCTTTTTTGAAGAGGACAGGAAGTGGAGTTTCTGTAAGTTATTTCTTAATAAAGGCTTTGCTATTTTAAAATGTAATTTGTGTTGGTGTTTTGATTTCGTTGTATACTAACATATTTAAAAAAAAAAATTTTTTTTTTTGATGTTACTGTTCCTTTAAGCTGGCTACGTCAAAGTCATCCCATATCTGGCCAGTCCTACTCTCAAATTGTATCTGATTCATTAAGAATTCTATTACTTTATTATACATTTTACAAAGGGACTATATATAATAATAATCTGTATTCTATAATAATTATCTGTATTAATTACTAATCAGTCTTATATATGACATTTCTATTCTATGTGTACTGTATATTTTGAGTGGGCCCCTAAGCTCAGTAAGTGACAGCAGCACAGAGCATGTGAATCAGTGAGTCAAGAAAGGAAGATGGGGAGCTACTGTGACATCTTTGGAGACAGATCTTTACTGCTAAGGGGCTGTGATTGCCTTGGGCTGGTACAGAAGCATAAAGCATAATGTACATCTTTAATAGCCTACTTCTTTAGTTAAGCTTTAGTTCTCCGTTAACACAATCAGCCATCACGACAGGACAACCACCACAAAATTGGGGTTCTACAGTATCGGTCTGGTTAAAACTGGGGATACCACTCAGGCAGGAAAGAGTTTGGTGCTTGTGGTCCTAGTTTTTACCTTCCCTACACTTACCTTGTAGCTGTCCAGTACAAGCAAATGCACAGTAGTAGTTTTGACTACAATGTAAGTTTATCAGTTCTAAATGCCAATCAAAACATAGTTCGAATTACAATGTATGCTACTACCTATTGCCAGTGAATGCTTCCAAGTACTAATCAGATGACCCACTGGTGTAAAGGACATTTTCCAGAATTGTTGCAGTTTGCTCACAACTTGAAAATCGCATAGGCAGAACTGGCATGGCACACG
The DNA here is from genome assembly GCA_024363595.1 of Xenopus borealis. Lineage (NCBI taxonomy): Eukaryota > Metazoa > Chordata > Amphibia > Anura > Pipidae > Xenopus > Xenopus borealis. The sequence continues at coordinate 78,691,099 of CM044448.1, read as the reverse complement.
AGAAAATGCAATAGTGGCACACACCATTAAAAACAACACGAGTGGTTGAACTGGAATACAGAGTTCATTTAAAGCTAAATGTGATTACAGAGCAAGTTCCTTTGTGGCTCACAACATTTTAGGTTTTGAAAGAAAATGTGCAAGCTATAAGTGTAGAAAAGGGATATTAAATGGAATAAAATATAGTTTCTGTTTATAAAAAATACTTCATATTTGCATTACAAAACATGAGTGAAGATCACACATATCCCTTTTATTCTTAATGATATGTCCTCTTTAATCTTTCTGTCCAAAATAGCAAAATTGTAAAATACCTGTTTTTCATAAGCCTCACTTCTCGTTTTCGTGCAGCCTCTTCAGCAGGCTGGGCAGGGAGTGCAGGAGATGAAGCCATTACTACTCCTGGGGCAATAGTGCTGGTCGGCGCTGTGCGAATCTGGTATGTCTGTACATCTCCTGAGGCAGCTAAGAGAATATGTAATGGCTTTTAATTTTTTGAAACCATCAATGAAAACCATATTTGAAAGAAGGGGACAGTAGAAGCACTGTGATTTTTTGACAACCTGTCCTTACTAGCCAAACGAAGCAGGGTCAATACCATAAATATGAAACATGCAACATGTGCCTTGGTTAAGTGGAAAAGTATATTCCGGATATCAATTGCTTTATAAAAAAGTAAGCAATATAGTGTGATATTTGTATGCAATGTTTTTGTTCAAACCTATAATTCTATTTTTGGAGTTCCATAGCATGACACCAGCACTAAATGATAGGCTTGTGTGCGCAAAGAGACATGACTCTTGGAGCTAAAAATCAACTCCTGCCCATTTATACCAGGAGGAATGTCCTTGGCTAGCTTTAAAGAAACCGTAACACCAAAAAAATTAAAGTGTTCTACAGTAATGTAAATAAAATGCACTGTTGTGCTACACTGGTAAAACTAGTGTGTTTGCTTTAGAAACACTACCATAGTTTATATAAACACATTGCTGTGTAACCATGTAACAAAATATGTTGGAGCTATAGAAATACATGTTAATAATAATAATGGGGGCAGCCATTCAGAGCTGAAAAAGGAGAAAAGGCACAGGATACACAACAGACACAAGTAGGGATGCACCATACAGGATTCTGTTCCAGATTCAGCCTTTTTCAGCAGGATTCAGCCGAACCCTTCTGCCCGGTGCAACAAATCCAAATTTGCATATGAAAATTAGAGGTGGGGAGGGAAATCTTGTGACTTTTTGTTACAAAACAAGGAAGTAAAAAATGTCTCCCCCCCCCACCCTCCAACCCCTAATTTGTATATGCAAATTAGGATTTGGTATTTGGTCGAACCTCTCGCAAAGGATTCGGCTGAATCCAAAATAGTGGATGCGGTGCATCCCTACAGATAAGTTCGGTAGCATAATGGGATTTATCAGAACTTATGTTATGTGTCATGTGCTTGAATGGCTGCCCCCATGGCTACACAGCAGCTTGTTTATATAAAGCTAACACAGCAGTAGTAGTGTAACTGGGCATAAAAAATCCTATGATCGGTTCCCAGCACAATAAAAAGGAGGGCGAGACCCTTAGAAAACTGCAACCGTATTCATTCTCTGGAGAGCCAATAATTGAAAGCCCAGGAATCTTGCTACTGACTCTAAGCACCCACCAGTCAACCAACCAAAATTAATTTCAGGCAAAGCAGTGGATAGTTCCTCTCTCACAGAAACTGCCTCTGTAGACCAGAAAGCAATGAGGGGTGCTCAGCACATCACTGTTATCATATCGCAATGCCAGGAGAATCAAAAGGCACAAAGGGCATACAATTCCCACCTCTACCCCCTACTCAGATTTTCAGTCTCTAGCTCAATTAGTCCATCAAACCTAATTAGAGATTTGCCCAGACAATGTTCCCACCCACTTTCGGTGGTGGGAACGTGGTGGTGGTCCGAGACAACCTTCTGTGGCTGCAAGTAACTTGAAGGTGTTATTAACTAGGTAAAGGTGTGACCATTTTTATTTAGAAAAAAAGAAATCGATTTACTTGATTCCTTCACATCTCTATGCAGAGAGCATTATCTCACCTAGTACAACTACTCTTTGGTAGTGAGAAACCATTGAAAACTGCGTAAATTGCACAACATTGATGGACGATACCACAAGAATGGCAATGTGAAAGACTGTTCCTTTTAACCTACATGTTCATGTTTTCATTGAATTATAAATGTTCTGCCATTTTTTTAATATGATTTATGTGAGATAAGTTGCGGAGGTCAAACAAGTATACCATGTGCAATAGGAGAAAAACAAAGTGTGCTGATCTTTATGTTACCTTGGACAACAACTTGATTGCTAGGAACAAGTATCTGCTGTCCATCTGTGGTCTGTGCATATTGTAAAATTGTGGTTCCTGGCTGAGTTGCTGTTGTATTAGCCATGGTCAATGTTTGAAGTCCTTGCACTCCATCTGTACCATTGTTAGCAAGTTGTATGGCTCCTCCTTGTGTAATAGCAACTTTCAAAGAAAGAAAAAAAAACATGCGCAAACACATTTAGAATAATGTATCTTTAACATCCACTATACCTGCTGTAGATCTGGGAAGATATTCTATAAGTATTTCATATCTTTAAGTAAAAAAATAATTGCTATTTCTATCCATATTAGGGTCTTTTGTGGCTTGATTTAATGCCCGAAAAACAAATTGTATTTGTCCTATGTGATATCTGACAAATCTTCAGTATACAAAAGTATGCATTATGATTTTTGCAGGAGTTTTACATTCTATGAATACAAAAAATGGTACTTACTATACTGTCCACTGCTGGTTTGATAGATAGGAGTTGGAACAGTTACTGTTGTGATAGAAGGAACTGAAGTTTCTTCTTCTGATTTTTCTTCCTCAATTCTAGGTACTCCTGGAACATCTGAAGACAAGTCATTTAAAATTTTTCTGTGGAAAGAAAGGTGCAGGTATGTTATATTTAACAAAGAATTAACAAAATTAAAAGTATTTTCAGGCACTTCATTGCCCACAGGAAGTGCAATTTTACATGGTCAACAAAGCTCTGCATTTGCCAACACCCTAAATATACATAAAGGGGCTCATAAGGTGTCATAGAAGATAGAAGGTTAAACATTCCTCATATGTAGTGAATACTTTTAATAAAAAGAAAACAATGGTAGGAAATCAAATGCTGCAAAGAAAACGACATCAAGTTAAACACTGCCCTGATGCAGATTATAAATCATACATGCTGGCTGTCAGGAGATATTCATTGATCCATGCCACACAAAGTAATGTCTGGCAACACATAGCACAGCGTTGCACAGTAACTTGGCAGACAAGGGATTAAATGGAAACTTGTTATAGAATGTCTGTTGACTAATGATCATTAAAAGACTGGCACACACCAGGTCACCTCTTATTTGTATCAATATGTGCAGCCAAGCTCAATGTGCCTGTTCAACCAGCCTCTACCCGTACTGTGATTTATAAACTGGTTTCATAGTGCACTTTCTAGTTACAACAATAGATACTATCAACATATTCTTTACCAAAAAGCCAAGCATAAAAATGGAACTATTTATGCCAGACCATACTTTGGTGGTTTAAACTATAAAATATTTTCACGGTTTTGTTGCTCCTGCTGTATAGCACACAAATGTTGCAGAATAACACCGATTAGGCTTACTGGGTAATTCCCTATGGTATATAAAGAGTTCTAATGTAGTGTTGCTCATCATAATGCATTAATTGTGGTGCCTGTATAAAAAACAAACATGTGGATAAACCAAGACAAAATGGTCAAGGATAAGAAACAAAAACATATTAAGCACTCAGCTCAAGTAACCAGATTATTTTGCTATATCCCAATTTAGAAGCTACCTGTATGATGGTCTCCTGGACAAAATTTCTCTGCGTTTTTGAGAGTCTGTAACGCTGTCTACAGATTCTTGAGAGTCTTCACTTTCAGCAATAGTGGAAATCTGTTAATGTAACGAATACTACAGTTAATTAACTACAGTTAGTATTGCTTCCAAAAAATACCAAATACTTTTTTTTGTGCCTGCACTGAACTTGCAGAAATATTGCAGTTAATGTACAGCAGCAGCGCTCATACTTTACTAATGCAAGGTCTACTTTTAGTGATGTTGTCCCATTATGATCTACATCCATGAAAGCATTTTTAGCATTCTGTTCCATAGAGAATATTACTTCAATATTGATTTAGGAGAAAATGTATATTGCTATATTTAACAAACAACTATTTTTTATGTAACCAACATAATAAATATCTGAAATAGGATAAACTGTTTGTTGACAGTGCCTTGAGATCTACTGATCACCAGCTAAAGGTCTACTTGTAAATCATACTCTTGTACAGTATATATATATATATATGAAGTACATAAACTACATAAATCTCTACAGATCAATAAAGCCAACCACAAAACAATGATCTCAAAGGATGATG
>CM044448.1:78664100-78674398 GCA_024363595.1 Xenopus borealis | reverse complement strand
ACTTCAATTATAGCTGTTTTCGTGACTTCAGGTATTTTCACCGCTTCAGGACTTCAGTGTTTGCTCCTTTCGTGACTTTGGGTATTTTCGCCACTTCAGGACTTCAGTGTCGGCTCCTTTCAGGACTTTGGGTCTTTCCGCCTCTACAGGCCTTCGCATACGTTTGGCATTTCTGCATTCTGCCGCAGGACTTCAGAGTGCATGCTTCTGCGCTCGTAAGGGGGGTCCTTTGAAGATTGCAGCGCCTGCCGGGCCCCCCTTCAGCCCTGGGCCTGCGAAACTTGTCCCTCCTGTCCCCCCCCCGATGGCGGGCCTGGTTGACCTTGTGTCAGCTGGAAAGACCTACTGGTAAATAAAGCATTAGAGAGATTATTATATGATCCCCTTATATATTTATGCAGTCATCATATCGCCCCTTAAAGGAGAATTCAACCTCTAAGTGAAAAAGGAATCTGCTGGTGCGGAGCTACTGCGCATGCGCCCGGAATTCACAAACTTTCCGAAAAAAATGATCTGAAATTTCATGACTTTCGGCACATGCATAGTAGCTCTGCAACGAGACAAGATGGTCCCTGTAAAATTTTCAGGTTCCAATATTTCGGTCGGCTAACAATAATTTCTTTGATTAAATCAATGGGTGATTGTCACTAATATTTGTCAGACGTAACATTTGTATGATTACTATTATGGCCAGACGGGCTTTTAGTCTCCTTGCCACCCTGAGATGGCCTTTTCTGATGCCGCCCACACTTGTCACATACCATTCCAGCGCCGGAGTGGGTGTAGGGGGTGGGGCTGCATCGCTAGTGTGAAGAGCACTATTCAGCTCTCTGCACTAGCAGAGGTGAAATTTCTATTTAAAAATCTGAATTTGGCTCCTAAAGTTACCAGGAGTGGCTTTTTTGCTGCCCCTGCTAACCTGCGGGCAAGTCTCTCAGCTCACCTCATGGCAGCAGTGCTCCTGTGGCCAGAACATCATCTGATTTGTTCTTTTACTACTGTATTAAATCTGAATAGTTGCAGGTCAGGATATAGTTAGTATTTATAAGAGAATTTGCATGTCTATGGCCAGCTTTAGGTATTTTTATCAAACAACAATTAAAACAAATCAAATTTCTGTAATCCATTAGGATTCCCCAGTTTAATCCTTGATAACTCAGTCCTACTGCCTACCTTTTTATGTGTAATAAAGCCCCCAAGAGGAATATTTTTTGCAAGTATTCACAAATAAAATATTGGTAAAGTTTAGATTATTTTAGCTCCTCCCTGTTATCAGGTAAAAATAAAAAAACATAAATATATAAATGCCATGGGTCTTCTAAACAGTTTGAAGTCAAGTATGCATTTTTACTTTATTGTGCGGCATGTAGAGACCAGCAACATAACTAGAGATTCATGCCTTCTGCTTGTTCTCACATGCTTACTCAGTGGCGTAACTACCAGGGGTGCAATTGCACCAGGGTCCCCACCCCCTTGGGGCCCATCAGAGCCACAATAATAGTTATGGCAAGTGGTTATCTAGGGGGAAATTTTACAGCACACATGCCATCAACACTCCAGCATGGGATTCATAGAGGTAAGGGGGGCCTGTCAGGGGGGCCCAGGTGCCTATCCTGTACCCGGGCCCACCAGGGAGTAGTTACGCCACTGTGCTTACTCATACTTACTATACTCCTGACTTCCTTAAGGTCATGCTGTGGTATCCTCCTGCAGACCTCATAGGGGGCCAGGCACAGTTTCAGTTGCACTACTTGCCCCCATGGCTAAAAGGAGGCAACTACTCTACTCTTTACTCTACTAAATTGAGACTTAGATAAAGCCCTTTTCAATTGTGGTGGATGAAATTAATTTATAGTGAAGCAGCAGATTATGGTCAGTGGGCTTAACATACAAATTAGTTAACAAACTTCCCTGGTGTTTATACACTTCTTTGTATCAAGAAACAGGATCTCATTAAAATGTACATTCAGAGAAAACTTAATGTATGGTAAGGCCCTATTAATATCTTGGACAAATGTTTCAAAGGTCCAAAGTGGCTGTCCCACAATGCAAAGATGTCATCAATGTAACGCATCCATTTTTTACAATGAATTTTAAATAAATCAATGCATACAAATTGCAATTCAAACTGGTTCATAAAAATGTTTGCATACTTAGAAAGCATCACTGGACCGCCAGGGTGAGATTTTATTACATGTCCCTAATGTAGGACTTTTGTATCTCCACAAAGATGCCATAGGACACTATGGGTCTACCCATGGGTGCTCAAGATTTTTATGAATTTTATAGAGAACATAAAATATAGGAGTGAGAGGATACGAATATTGCAGGTTTGACACCAATTTCTTACCTCCAAATTTATCACCAATAATAAATGCCTCTGTTTTGATACATACCCTTTAAATGGATTTTTGTTTAGTTTATAATATATAATATACAGTATATAGTACTGTCCAGAATTCTTCCTATTCATTATCACTGGGGCACTCCCACTTGTCAGCCGCCTTGATAATAATATCTGGATTGCTGGCCAAATGCTGTACAGCAGGGGTCCCCAACCTTTTTGACCCGTGAGCCGCATTCAAATGTAAAAAGAGTTGGGGAGCAACACAAGCATGAAAAAGTCCCTTGGGTTGTCAAATAAGGGCTGTGATTGGCTATTTGGTAGCCCCTTTGGGACTGGCAGCCTACAGGAGGCTCTGTTTGGTACTATACTTAGTTTTTATGCAATTAAAACTTGCTTCCAAGCCTGGAATTCAAAAATAAGCACCTGCTATGAGGACAATGAGAGCAACATCCAAGGGGTTGGAGAGCAACATGTTGCTCGCGAGCTACTGGTTGGGGATCACTGCTGTACAGCCTAGTAATTTATTTTACTTAAAGGAACAGTAACACCAAAAAATTTATTAATTTTAATTTAATGGAAATATCATGTACTGTTGCCCTGCATTGGTAAAACTGATCTGTATCTGTATCTGTACTATAATTCATATAAACAATCTTCTGTGTAGCAATGGTGGAAATTGAAAAAAAGGAAATATGGCTCAGGTTAAATACTGAATAACAGATAACACTGTTATCTTACACAGATCTTATATGCTGTGTAACCTGAGCCATTTCTCCTTTGAATGGCTGTCCCCATTGCTACACAGCAGCTTATTTATATAAACAAAAGTAGTGTTTCTGATGCAAACACAGCTGTTTTACCAGTGCACTGTGCAGGGCAACACTGCATCATATTTGTATTATTTTATTTATTTTATTATTTTTGATGTTACTGTTCCTTTACATTGTTGGGGAGCAAATGTGTTAAGGTACTCACTTTAAGCTGGAACCTTAAGATGAAGAGAAGCTTCTCCTACACCTCCCACAATAGCAGACCCCGAAGTTTAGAACAGGTCACGTGGAGGAGTGGTAGAAGTGCTATAGCAGGAACACTTCCAGTAATCACGGTACAAAATCGTCAGGCAGGGCAGGGCCAGGAAAAGGCCGAATTCAGAAGGCGGGCAGCATAGAGTCGATAACCAGAAGTCAGCAGAGGAGAGTAACAATAGGAATTCCAAATAGGCAGGGATCAAAACTGATAATTCAAATAGTAAATAGTAATAGCCCCGTAGGCCCTCCTCCCCTCCAGCCTACCTCCCCCACTCTGGGCTATTGCCGCTAACCTGTTAACTACCCCAAAGTCCAGGTCCCCTGCAGGCATCCGGATCAGGGAAGAAGACGGTGCAGGACAAGATGGTGCCCGTGAGCATTGAGCATGTGCCGAAACCGACGTGTGCGATATGACGGACTGCTCCATGAAGAGGACGGCCACGGCAGCTAGAACCTAATGCCTTACCTTTACTGCATTTCTCTTCCAATGTTTTTACTTCAATAGTTACATGTTTAACATAAGCTTCCAGAAAAATAGTGTCATATTTTGGCATAAATTCACTTAATGGTTTTAGACCCAGGGTGTTAACACAGAATGTATTAACTGGGCCCTCATTGTCCCACTCACTTAACAGTCTTATTGTTCTAAAAAACCTGAACAGTTCAAGATCCAATTTAAAAAAAAAAATCAGGTTTCTTAACTACAGTAGGTGCCACCTTCCTCGTTTGTATCTTCCAGGTGAGGCGAAATTGATTTTATAGTTATCGCCTTCTGCTTCTGACTCTTTGTAGCTTTCAAATGGGCATCGCTGACCCCACCTAAAAAGCAAGTGCTACAAATATATTGTTATTGCTAATCTTTATTACTCATCTTTCTGTTCAGGTCCACTCCTTTTCATATTCCAGTATCTTATTCCAATCAATGCATGGTTGCTAGGATAATTTGGACCTTAGAAGCAAAATTCAAATTGAAGAGCTATACACTATAATTAATTCCATCCAGGATATGGTGTCCTTGCTGCAGAATCGGAACAAATCTGGGCAACTAAGTAGCAGATGAAATTCAATGCTGATAAATGTAAGGTTATGCATCTGGAATAAAATGCAAGCTACTTATAACCTTAATGAGGCTGCATAAGTAATTCCACAATGAGGAAGAACCTTGGGGTACATGTAGTAGCAAGTAACACCAGTCAGTAGCTGCAAGGGTAAACAAGGTTTTGAGCTATAGTAGAACCCTGATTTTATGTTCCCCAGGGGATGGCGTAAATTCAGGGGGAAAGAGACGCCACTTGCCCGTATGGGGTTGTGAAAAACCAGCATCAATTCCATGAAAATGTAAAAACCCAGGTATGTAAAATCTTGGTTCTACTGTATTAAAAGGGGTATAGATTTGAGGATGATAGTATAATTTTTCTCCTTCACAAAGCACTTTCAGGAGAAAACTTTTTTTTTTTTTAAATGCATCCTTTAATTGTGCTGGCCCAGCAGACTGCTGCACCAAAATTAATTTTTCAAAAGTGATTTTAATTTTGGATTCTGACATGGGGCCAGATATATTGTCTCACAGGTGCCCCCAGTTATAAGAATTGTGCTCTAATAAACCTCAGCCACTCTTTACTGCTGTACTGCAATTTGGAGTGATATCACCCCCCATTCCACCCCAGCCTATCAGCAGAACAATGGGAGGGTAACAAGGTAGCAGCTCCCTGGTAAATATCAGAACAGCACTCAATAGTAAAAATCAATGTCCCACTGCGACTCTTTCAGTTAAATTGAAGATAGATAGTAGAAAACAATAGCCTGTCAGAAATCAATTGCATAGTGCAGCACTTTCTCTTTCTGAAAGGACATGACCAGGCAAAATGACCTGAGATGGCTGCCTACACACCAATATTACAACCAAAAAAATACGCTTGCTGGGGGTTGGAATAAAATTTTGCATGCTAGAGTGCATTATTTACAATAATCTAATAATACAATAATCTAATAAGACAAATGGTTTATGCTTTCAAAGTTGGCACATCTCTGCAAGACCAAGACTACAGTGTGGTCTGGGCTTCAGTTGGGAGGTTAAGCTTTGGGATCATCATAAATGATCAAAACAGCAAAAGTCAAATAATATTTGCCACAGAGGCTAATACAGCAAGACTGATTAATAATCAGAATAAACAGACTGCACTGGGTCTGTGGATACACATCTCTATACAGTTACTGGCTGTTTTACAGGGGAAACAGCTTTGCTGCTCAAGTTCTGGGAAGTAAGGTGCTGTTTGAAAGTATGCCTGTTTCCCTGCATCTGAAGTTTCCCATCTGCAGCGGTCAGAGCAGCAGTCAGAGCAAGTAAATAAAGGGGGAATTTCACTCAATACAGTCAGGTTACTTATAAAAACAGTAGACATTTTTTAATTGAAGTATATTGGAAATAGATTTCTTTTTCATTAAAGAAAGTAAAAATGGGAAAATGATAGCTACAGTATGTATAAAATGAAAAGGGGCCATATAACAAAGTCTCTAATATTTTATTTATCGGTAGGTCCTTCCAGCAGACATGAGGGAAATGTATTTAGATTCTTTTCAGGTTCAATCTTAAAATGTATTTTTTATAGTGAGAACTGTGAACTGGAATTCTTACTTGAACATTAATATCCACCATTTGCTTAAATACTAAGATAATGGTAGGCATTTCTCATTATTTAACAAATAAAAATTGACCTAACAATTCACAAAAAAAAATGGAATGAAACTTGTACATGCAGAAAAAGTCTCGACAAAATCATGCCACAAATGAATTTGGCAAATCTGCCCAACGTCCATGGGATTATCAAAATAGCACGTAGAGATGCAAGTCTGAAAATAAAAATTTTCATGGCTCACTCTTTTTCTGCTGCAAAGCAACAGAGATCCTAAATGTAGGAAATCATAAATGTTCGAACTTCAGTAGTGGTGATCTAAAATTCCCTAAATAAAACCATACCCCGAACTGATGTAGCAGCAAAATATTATCCCTATATTGCAACCTCATATGTGTAACAATTTTATGTTATATACAAAACTACACCCAAAAGACTAAATACATATTATTCACGCACAGTTATATTTAAAAGTATAGTACTCATAGTAATTGCGCCAATGGCTAAAAGATGCACTACAGATATTGCCATTATATTTTTCAGATTCTAGATTCCCTATGCACACAATGTGCAATAAAATCTCCCACATCAATAACAAGTGATCACACAATGTGACCATTATTTAAAATGCCTGATCAAAATGCAAGAAATTCACAGAAAATAATAAATGATTTACTGCAGGATGGCAGTGGCTGAGTCTGTGTAACAAGAAGTAGGGGGAATGTTCATTGACTTGACTGCTTTGCTGGATTATAATGTGTTTCACTGGCACCTTCAATCCCCTGTGAAGCACATTATAGGAAGTGGCCATAGATGTAGAGTCTGCATTGCTGCCACCTCTTGCCTCAGTTTGCCAGTATTTACAAGTGACATGCTTGGCGGGCAAAGTGTGTACATTTCTAATCATTATGGCCTGACTGTGGGTCATTGATTTACAACGCTTCAATGAAAATAAAAAGGCTTATGTAAAACTCATATACAGAACTAAAGAGATTTAATTTCTTTATAGGCAAGTGCTTTAAGAGTATGCCTTTTTAAACTGCAATGTTGTATGCTATGAGTTTGGTTCTTAAAAAATGACTAGAGTGTTACGTACTGCCTACATTACTGAAAACTACAGTGAGAATGAACACTTGAATCTATCAATGTGCTCTGGCAAATTCCTTTTGAATGAAGAATGCCTTGGCTACCACAGCATGTGGTCAGCCAGTTATTAGCAGAAGGGTGGAACCTGTTATTACATATGTCAATGACATAAATAATAAAAGTGTAGAGAAAGAGCCAAGAAGTTCAGCTGAAGAAATATATATGGTCTAGTACTGACTCTTAAGCCAGGAAAATGGCAAATAGCTATCTCAGAGCATCAACAACCTTGCATATAAGGATTTTCTTTATTTTAGAAGAAATAGTGCTGGAAAAGTGTCTACTTTCTCATCTGTTCCTGTGCCAGCACCCCTGCCTGTTTTATTACCAGGTTCCGAGTGTTCGTATGCTTCCTGTATCAGTAACAGATTTGCAGCCTGGCCCATTGCATGCTTCACAGCTTTTCCCTATTTTCCCTATTTAAACATCTCGGTCTGCTGATTTCTTAGCTTGTTTTTTGTTGCCTAGGGCCTTGTGCTGTTGGTTCTGCCTGATACTTTGGTTTCAATGTGAGAGGTCCAGTTCACAGCTTACTGTTCAAGCTCATGTACTTACTGAACTATATCTGGAATGCTGACAGTCTTGTCTAGTGCTCAAGTTGCCACACTAGTGGTTCCTCATTTGTGGAGTTTGCTATCCAAGAGGGTATTCAGCTGAGGTTAGGGGTGTGTTATAGATGGGTGAAATATAGAATGCATGCGTTATGTTCATATGCTCATATGCTCATAAGCACTGACTCACTTGTGCCTTGAGTTAGAATCTATGCCATAATATTCAAGCATACTATGGTTCTATTAAGGGTAAAGGAGGGATGCATATGTCTAAATCCCAGCTGCCTAACCTTAAAGGGTTTGTTCACCTTCCAAACACTTTTTTCTGTTCAGTTGTTTTCAAAATGTTCCCCAGAAATATAGAAAATAGACAGTAATTAGAAGAAGTCGTTATTTCTGGTGTTCTTTATGAAAACAACTAGTTGTTTGAAGTTGAACAACCCCTTTACATTTATCAACTTTAAAGTGGACCCGTCACCCAGACACAAAAATCTGTATAATAAAAGTCCTTTTCAAATTAAACATGAAATCCAATTTCAAATTATTTTTTTTTAGCATTCATAGCTGTTTTAAGCTCATTTAAAAATCTCAGCTGTCGATCAAATATTGTCTGCCCCTCCTCTATGCCTTAGGCTAGAGGCGGGGCAGATAATTACTTTCACTTTCCATTCAGCCCTTCCTAGATACCACTGCTCCCCACACATTCCCCCAGTTCTTGTAACCATTTAATTGTGTAGCCAGGACATGGGGATAGACATTGGGTCCCCCATTCTGGTGCACAAACAATATTCTGAGATGATGCAAGGCTTGCCTTAATTACAGTGTCCACAAAATCGCTCCTGCCTGCTTGCTATAATTATGAATTCCCAGACTGAAGAAAACAAGATTAAAATAATTTATATAGTGTAATTAATGTTCATTTTGCTTGACTAATGTGATAAAATATGATTTTGAATATTTTGTGGGGGTGAAGGGTCCACTTTAATTTTCATTGACTTACTGCACTTAAGTTATGCTTAATTGCAGTCAGTTATGTGCAAAAAAACCCCATTACTTACAGATACTTGGGTCAACATGCACTTCTGTATAGTTGCAATCAAATTCAGTGCAGTTGTGCCTAAAAACACAGTACACTATGTGGTGCTATCACCAACTCTGAATGAAGAATTACTCTATGAGTCCCATAGCAGCCTGCTTCAAATGCATCAGTGCAGTTGCGCTAAAACAATCAGGTGCATGCATGGAACAGCATTGAGGATATAAATTCGGCACTATCAAGTATTAGCTTTACATTACACATCATAAAGCAAGGTGATTGCCTAATGGCTGATCTATATGTTAAGGAAATTGACAAGAATACCTTATTACACTTTAGATCTTTCCATCCCATACAAACTTGTAGGTCGCTACCTAAATCTCAGTTTATGTGGGTTAAAAGGATAGTGTCTGAAAGGGACAAGATGGTTCAACAATTGGAGGTTATGGAGGACAAACTCACACAGAGAGGGTATCCCACTACTTTACTTAAACATCAGCGAACCATGGTATTAAATGATCCAGGGGTTCAGGAGAACACAATAAATGAAACAATGAGGAGAATTCCTTTCGTTTCAAGATATACATCACTGAGCGGACAGATTGCTGAGATAATTAGAAAGAATTGGAGTCTTTTAAAAAACGGGATACCGAGTTTAATGCTTTTGAATATCCCCCATTAATGTCCTACAAGAAAAACAAAACTATAGACTCAATGCTGGTCAGTTCAGACATGAAGGGTAAAGTAAAGCAAAAACGTCTACTATGCCCCAGAAAGAATGGGACTTTTCCATGTTTATCTTGCAGCTGTTGTACGAACGTCATTAGGTGGGATATTATATATCATCCCCATAAGGGTACCTCTATTATGATTAAAGATTTTTTTCACCTGTACGTCCACTTACATAGTGTATGTCATTAAGTGCCCATGTGGCTAAATGTACGTGGGACAGACTACCTGGATGGCCAAGGAAAGGATGCGGGAACATAAGTTGCCAATTAATCTAAAAAAAACTGACTAAAGCTGGCCATACATGTAAAGATTTTTAAAAGATCCAACCTGGCCAATCGTAAGATGTGCGATTGTTCGAATCCAACTAACCGCACAATAATTTGACAGATTGGTCGGAGTTCACTAAGATCGGCAGAGAAAGATCTTTGCGTCTATGGGGACCTTAAGCCGTTGCTGCACATTTCATTGAGAAAGGCCATAGGGTTCAACAGTTAAGATTCCAAATAATTGATCATGTCCCCTTACCCTGACAAGGGGGAAATAGAGTAAAAGAACTATTAACTAAAGAAGCAAAATGGATACGCATATTGGAAACCTTAGAACCTTATGACCTTAATCGTGAATATGATTTGCACCCCATATTCAGATAGAGTAAAAAAATAATTGTCAATAGACATGTGAGATACATGTGTTTTCATTTGAATAATTTTAATAAGCTGTTATTGTTCTTTTTTATGTATTTTTTTTGCAGATTGAGGAAGAATTATCACAGTGACCAAGATATGCTCGAGGGATAGAGTGAGCTAGAAAAAAAAATAAGCAAAGATA
>CM044448.1:78632436-78643843 GCA_024363595.1 Xenopus borealis | reverse complement strand
TTTACTCCAGGTTACCACCACCATTGTATTATGATTTGCTATGAAGTCAAGTATCTTATCCTTTATTAATCCTTGGAAAAGCAATATGCATCTTCTATATACATCTTCCCATCCAGCATAGGATTTGATTTGCTTTCTCTCATGCATTGCTGCATTATTTTCTTTTTTGAAAAAGTCATCTAAAATTCTGATTTCTTGATTCATTTCTTCTTGTCACTGACAGCAAATTAACATTCAGACTGTATTTCCCTATGCATTGTTTTAGTTTAATTAAATTTAATTCCAAGATCCTTATTCATTATAATAGGAGCCAGCAAGGACCCTTGAGGAACACCACTTGTTACCTTTTCATTTTCCTGAGCTTACACCACTACTTCTCATTGGTTGGATCTACAAAACCAGTGACTACATAAGGGAGCTGTAACTCAACTAAAGCAGGGGGA
The DNA here is from genome assembly GCA_024363595.1 of Xenopus borealis. NCBI lineage: Eukaryota > Metazoa > Chordata > Amphibia > Anura > Pipidae > Xenopus > Xenopus borealis. Next base: position 78,643,400 of record CM044448.1, on the reverse strand, counting down.
CAGCAGGGTAGAAACAATGTGCCATACAAATTATTATTCTAGAAATCAATCTTCTATATAGTTCTTCATTTCTTTATAATTAAGTAAAAAAAGAAAAAAAAAAGATAAATAAATAATGATGTGTCCTTGATGCCCCTGCTGTGAAACAAAACAAAGCCTCTTCAATACAACTATCCTTTTGTGGAATTTCTTCTTTGTGCTTTTCATCTTTCCAGCTGAGACAAAAATATTGGTAACAATTACTGTGCACTTGTATGGCTTTTGTTGTTTTATTATAACCTTCTGCTTTTTCCATGTTTCCTGGAGTTATGCAGGATTTCAACCACGGGGTAAAACATGCTGAATATTAAGTAAAATACAAGAAATTAACTGTTAAATTAATAATAATTGAATAATTTTTGGAAATCTATATGTAGTATTCTAGTCAACACTCTATTCAAAGTCACAGGCTGAAAAACCATATTGAAAGATATGTATGGAGACATGCAAGTGATAAATATTTTAGGTGCTGTTAATTTACATTAGATTATACATCCACATCTTGAATAGGCAAACTTCAGTGCTCCAAACTCATGTAGAACATGTCACCCGAACCTTACTTTACCTTACTGTTTCTGTTGTATGGAAGAAAAAAATGGGTATCTTTTTACTGCTGCCATTTTTGTATGGTGGTCTGACCACTCTTGCCATTCCATTACTTTGCACTACTACCCAAATAATTTTTAATTATTAAAGAAAATTTAATTCTAAGCAAATTTCCAATACACAATAACATTTTTCTGTGGTTAAATGCAATTGGTGTTGGAAGCACTGTATGGTTCTGCTAGTTAGAAGAATGTATGACATGCTAAATTGAGTCTTGGCTAGAGAACAGCTGGTTTCTGCTAGTTTGTTTCAAGAGTCAGAACAGGAGGTGCACAAAGAAATAAACAAATAAGGCCTTCAGTTTCATTTACTGTACATTCACAAATAATTAACGGAATTGAACATTTTAAAATAATATTCATGGCGAATATGCATTTACTAATAAAGTACCACAATGTACACATACGCATTATCAACATAATGATCATATATAACTGTTACAAAAATGCAATGAAGGCCCTGTTTTTTGCAAGACGATGGAAGACTTTCTCTGTGGTCTATTCTGAGTATATTTATTTGATCTAGCCCAGAAAGATTTTGGTTGATTTTGTAGTAATACAGTAGGGTCATAAATAAGCATAGCTGATTATTGATGTCGCTAAAGTGTTTGAGAGAATCACTCTGAACTATCCATAAGATGTTTTGAGAAAGACACTAAGGTTATTTTTTTAAAGTTTAATGTTTGCTTTTTATTGAAGTTTAAAAGACAGCAAGAAAAGGACAGATAAGAAGGCAGTACAGTAGGGCTATTTTACTTTTCCTTTGCAGTTATTGTAGGTTAAAATCATGTATATTCACAAGCAGTGTTACCATACAATTCATTACAGTCTTCTGAGTGTAGCAATAGAAACCAATATGCAGGTTTTGATAAATGTGGAAAAAAACATGATAAACAAAAATATACACAATTAAGCAAAAAAAATGCAGGCAGTATGCTATGTAAAAAATAGCTGATTGTACTTTAACAATGACCCTTTATAATTAGTAGAGATTCCTTTTGTAGATATATCATTTCCAAGAATAGGGATGTGTGGGAAAGGATACATTCCATTCACATTTTAAATATTTGGTATATTGTTTATTAACCTAACTAATAATATTATTTTATGCTGCCAGATACTTTTCACTCATACAGTTGTGATGTGATTTTAAAAAGAGCTATAGCAACCTCAATTACAGTTCTAGGCAGCTTATACACTGCTCTGTATGGGTCAACCACAGGCCCACAGGAATTAACAGTGGATTATATTTAGCAAGAGCAAATCATGTATTTTTACCAACAAGCTCAAATATACAGTTGTAGTAATCTGCTGCAGCTGAGAAAACATCCCAATATTTCTGAAATGCTTACAGGAGGCTCTTAGCAGACATATTTCCTAGCGTAGCAAACCACTGAGCTATTTTAACGAAAATGTATGCCAGCTTCCAGGACCAGAAACATTCTTTGCACACCCATTCTTCTCGCAATCCAAAGCTGAGAGTATACAATTTGTCAATGCATTTAGTATAACTTTAAAGGGGTTTGCATAAATGCACGTTTTCTTCTCATAATTATTTATTTTTATAGCAACAAAAAGCATACAGATATAACTTTATTGCACATCTGTAAAAAAGGCTTATGTGCTTCCCCTTTTGCAGGACGTTTGGTTGCCTGCCCTGTGAGTAATCCTCCACCATTTCTCCGTCAATTACATTGTAACCAAATGATAAAAACATACATCATGCGTGACTTTTGGAGGCAACAGCATTTATTAAATAACATGTTGATACACTAACACAAAGTACAAATTCTGTTAAATTACCAGGTATGTTCCTAACCAACATAAACCTCCAATCCCTCCCTTGGCAGATGGCCCATGGAAAGCACTACATTCTTCTGATTCTATCTTTCCTTAATTTTTTTCATAAATCAGCCCAGAGGCAACTCACTAGCCACCACAACACTGACTCAACAAACACCACCTCCTATTACCCCTCATTAACTGCCCCAATCGGTATCAATTCCCAGTGGGGACCTCAATACTTAAGGAATACAAGGAATATCCCAAATGATATCCAGCTGTTCTTATGAGCCACCACTAACCATAGAAGTTCTGGACACTGTAAACCTTCCTGTACGTCCACAGAAACAAAGTCTACTGTATTCCTTTCAGTCGAAGTTGAACATATCGTACTCAATATCGTTCAGGTGTACCCCATCTCTGGGTACTGTAGTCTAGAAATCTTTTTTTTTTTTAACTTTACTCTAACAAATGGCAACTGGTATCCTTTATAACAGTGTTCATTTGTGTGAAGCCCAAAAATCATTACCTCCCAAAAGTAAAGAGGGCCCTTTACTCATGCCCTCTCCATCATCATGATGACCAGATGTGAACCCTATCCAAGTGAACATATATCCTGTACCTCTTAGGATCCAACTTTTCCAGCCATGTTCGTTATTATTTTGTTATCCATACACCATCTTGTTTTCTCTGTGGTTGCCCAAATCCTAAAAGAAACTGTCCTATAGCCAGTTGGTGTCAATACCAAACTGCCCAGAATCTGAAGAAATTCTGACAGAAACTGTGGAACATTAACTTGAGCCACAAGTCTACATACCTATGGTCCCATTGGATATATGGCCTAACCACCTTGAGTTTCCAAAATGGCTCACATTAAAAGAGCCACACTTTACCAATAAATATTCTATAAACCTCAAAAATGATAAATAGCAAAACAACCCAGAACAGTTATCAGGTGCTCTTTTACTTATAAAGATGGCTAGTATGAAAAGTTCTAGGAATGAGACAGTAGCATCTATTTTCCTCTTTTCTATGCATTCAACTAGCTACCTAGATCTGTCCATGCTGAAGCTTTATAAAGCATGATGGGACAATATATCTTTGAACCCTTTCACATTTTATCCTTCACCTCCTAGAGGCTAATGGCCTCTCAAAACATACATATGTGGAGCCTTTTGCAAAATTTGAAATGTGCTCTCCACTTTCTTCTCCTTGCCTTATTCCATCTTATGCTGAGTTATTGAAGGTGTAGGATCATTTCCTTTAAGGGCTTTGTCCCCAACAGCTTCATCTCCTCCCCATGGGGCTTAGAGCCCCCTACTCCCCCCCCCCCCCCGGCTAACACTGTACATGCTTCTCATTTATATAAAAACTCATCCAGAAACTGCCCAACATACAACTACTAGTACACCAATGGACTACCTCCCCTTTGTCACAATGCCTCCCTAGAGCCTTATTTCTCCGGGAGCCCACTTTGAGCTATATTATCTGTTTAACTTTAACACAAATTATATACTACAACATGCTATCAATGTGTCAAACCAATTCAAAACCTTTAATTGCTATTGGTTAAAACACCTGTTTATATACATTGTTTACAGTACAGTATTTTTACCAGCTTACTTGTTCGTAGTCACAGATGGTAATAACACCTCTAATTCCCTAGGGTCTTGCTTTGAATTAGACCAGTTATGGGATCTTGATGAGTTAATTGAGACAAACCCAAAGGTAAAGTTGCACCAGAGTAGTAGCAACTAATCAGTAATTATCTTGACCAATTTTATCAGTGGAAACAAATGAAAGCAAATGCCACAGTAAAGGTGGTCATACATTGGGTGGATGAAAACCATGTGAATGGCCATACACATGCAATATTCCATTCATTTGGGATGACAGTCTGAATGATAGGGACTACAGGAGGTAAGGAACTATGCCGCAGCATTATGGTCAATAATGTCCCATCTGCCTGACCAAAGCTGGAAAGTTCAGTTCAGTTTGACGTTGCAAAAAAAATCATGTCTATCAAGTAATTTTTTTTACTTTAGCTAAAATTTTCATCAGCTCTTTGGGGATAATCTTATCATGTTAAATATATACTGTGATATTATTCAAGCTAAATGGACCTTTCAGTTATATTCTGATACCAAATTCTCTTTTTATGAGTGTTAACTACCCATTTTTCTTGTAGCACATAAACTCACAGTTTTCTGTATATTAATTAACAGCTTTTCATTATAATCTGTTTATTCTGCAGTGTTATTAGTTCATTATTCATATCAAAGATGGATAATATAAGAATTTCTTATGCTTTAAAGGGCCTGTTTTTTTTTTAATTTTCATGGGGAACTATAATACAATCATTAATGGGATCAGTAATATTTCATTTATGTATTAGTAGGGAAAAAATATACATGCACTGTTGTCACAAAAATAAAAGTTTCACAATATACTTATCATTTCCAGAGACAAATAAAACAATGGAGGCTAAACATTCTGAAAGCCAGTTGAGAGAGCATGTTTTTTTTATGGTGATGACTTAAATTTCTCAAGAAAAGTTCAGGTTGGTGAGTGAGTTTATATTGGTAAGAAGCCCTTTGTCACTAGTTGAAACTCACACAGGATCAGCAACACTTTCAGCTCTGTAAAAACACAATAGCCCAGGTTCTGTTCTGCTATATCGTCTTTATTACTTTTACTATGGGCTATTACAGTGAGCTGAACAATGAAAATAAAGGCTTTCTAGAAGCCACATTTTATGTTGACATGAAAAAATATCTCAGCAGAAAATAAATGATACCAGGTGTCTGGGGTGACTATATCATATAGCAGCCCATTTAGTAGCATGAATTGAATAACGATTATTATCAACCTCATAAAAAACAGGATTGATGTAGTTGTTACTAAGAACACACAAGCAATACAGCAATGGCAGTATTACGTGTATTTTAAAGTATAGTAATGGAACAAAAACAACAGAATGGGCTGGGTGGCATATTGTTCCTACAGTTTTCTTGTAAGGCTGAGATGCGCAGGACCAGAGCTTGGAGTAGGCAAGCTAGACACATGTCTGTGTCTCAATGGGTGAAGAGTGCAGAAGTACAAAATAAGTTGGCGCTATAGAAATACATGTTAATAATAATAATAATGTTAATAAGGTGGGTAAAGAAAATGAGTGACTTCTGCAGCAACATGGCTGAAGAATCTCCTCCATATATTTACTTTACCAGGTGTAAAGCATTATTTTGTTATTGTGACACCGCGGTCAGATTTATGAATTTTCATAATTGTGTTTTGCTGAGATATACGTGATTGATTTTGGGCTGATTATTTTTTTTTTTTAAAGATATGATTTGTGTACCACATTATGTTACAGTTACTGAAGCAGTGACAGATACATTTGTAGTTGTACAAGAGGGTTGTTTTTCAGTCCCGTAGAACTTCATTATGCCAGTGATATATGGGAAATTTAATTTGCCAGTTCTCTCAGAGTGTGACAATAAGACCACTATGTCTGTTGACAGCTTTCATATGAAAGGGAAACACCCACTATATGGCCAAACCTGGGTAACTCTAAAATGTCATTTTATGTCACATGACTTGGGGCAGCAGGGAAATTGACAATATTGCTAGCCCTATGTCAGATTTCAAAATAAAATATAAAAATTCTGTTTGCTCTTTTGAGAAATGGATTTCAAAGCAGAATTCTGCACTATTAACTGATGCATTTTGGAAAAAAACATTTTTCCCATTTCCCATTATCCCTTTAAACATAGTCCTATCTCTGTCACCATATCTTACAAAGTATGACCAATTGTTATGTGGTGTCGTCAGAAATACAAGTAAAATCATTTTTAAAAGTTGAAATAATATTTTTAAAATGTACTCTTTGGGAGGTTAATTCAGAGCTTCCTGGATAATTGGTTTACAGATAAAGATTCCAATGCTTGCATGTTAAATTTATATGCTTGTGACACACTTTGAGCCATCTTTAGAAACTATTGAACCACATTTGTACATTACATGTGTGGTATCCATTATTTAGAAACCTGTTGTTTAAAAATTAACAAATTATGGGAAGGCCATCTTTTTGTTTTTATAATTTCCATGTTCTCTACAATTACTTGATAACAACTAAGCTATCATAAATATAAATTATAGTCAGTGAGACTTATTCGCAGTCTTTGGGTAGAGGACTGCACTTCATATGTGGTACATGCTAGGCACATCTGAAAATCTTTCCCTGTTTACAAAACTTTTTTATGGGAGTAATATGTACCCCCTTGTCATTTAAACTCTGCACCTTGTTATTGCCCTTCAATGGAAAGGGGCATCAATATGTACCCCCCCCCCCCCCCCGTCATTTAAAATCTACACCTTGTTAGTGCCCTTCAATGGAAAGGGGCTGGAATTATTAAGTAGAAATAACATCACTGCTTCTGTAAATAAAATGTTCATTTATTTTATAAAGGAGACAGGCCATTATAATTAATAACTGAAAGGGGTTGCATAACGAGTTAAATGAATAGGACTTATGCTTTTGCCTTTTAATACATAAAACACCTACTGTAAGGTTTTTGTTATTTCTGAACTAGAAAGGGCAAACAGGGAAACTGAAGATACTCCATGTTTCATCCTTGCAAGGTAGATTCCCAATATACAGTCCCCTCCCTTCTCCCTTTCCTGTGACTGTTTTATATAAGTTCATCATGCAGACGGATAATCTGATTTGCCTTGCAAGGACAAAATATAAATTACCCTCAAGTTTGCTGTTTGCCGTGCTTAGCTTAAGAACAAAAAACATATTATAAATACCATAATGTCTATGTTCAGCACAGGCCCTATTTATTGAACCTTATAAGGGTTTGTATTTCGTACAGTGCTCAAATGCTCTAATTTATACAATTATTTTACACCAATCAAGTCAATAAAAAAAAGAAAACGAGGGAGACATAAAAAGCTATGTAAAAATGGAACAAAATGCAGAAAAATACATATGCAATTTTATAAATATGCCAGATTTTATGCAGCTATGTCTGCCAGTAAGACAGTTATAAGTGACAATATTTTTTATCTGTTAATAGGTCCAATACTGTTGACAGGGAAGGCTTTACTATGCTTTTGCTAAGTAAAAGTTGTTTAGACAAAATTGTACATAAAACATCACAGGGGCAGAAATCTAGTCTGGAGGTGGTTAAGCACTACAAAAAACAGACCTACATCTTAATTTATTAATGTTTCTTAAAGCACTTTCAACCCTCATCGGCTCAACAGCAAAAAGATGGAAATAAAAAGAACACCATCTGCAGTGAAAGCGTCTAGAGAAAATACCCCAGAGCACCCTGTAATTTCCATAATGCTGGTGAATCTTAATTCTAAGGGACATCTTACCATGCAATGGTAATTTTCTCTGACCGCTACACATTGGCCAAAGCAAGTCTGCATTACAGATTAAAAATGCTAAATATACAAGTAGATACAGATTTTAATTACTTCATTATAAATGTGCTACTGTGTGAACTTCAAGTGCCAACAGCACAGCATAATAAAGCATCATAGCATCTTACTGTGTTGCTTGCATGCGTGAATGTCTTGCTGATAATGCATTATCTCTCCAAAAATGCTTTGCAGGAGAATTAAATTAAACGAAGGCTTTTAATGGTGGAAAAGGACAGAGCACGCAACTGCAGGCTAATTGTAACAAAATCTTTATTTAAGATTTTTTTCAGTGCTGAAGTTGCTGGCAACTACTCAGTGAGATGATCTTCTGGCTAATAAATGTCAGAAAGTTATTCAACATGTCAGATATAAAAAGAAATGAAGGATATGCTGTCTGAAAAGCTAAAATGACTTAATGACCTACAGAAGTACATTATCTTTTGTTGTTTTCTCCTCAGAATATTTCTGTGCAACAATTTGTCATACTTGTATTATAGCAACAAAGGGGCAAATTTACAAACATAGGTGTTAAAGTTCACCAGTGCAGTCTCCCACAGCAACCAACTGACCGTTAATTTTATTTTTTAACTTGTTGTAGACATTAATTGCTGATTGCTCTAGGCAACAGCTGTTGTGCAGTTTAGCACTTAAGTTATTAAATGATGCCTAATATCGCACCTTAGTTATGTGAGATAAACGGGTGCAATTTATGCTTAGAGTAATTTTCTTATTGACCTGAGTTCTAGGCTGTTTTGTATGCATGGATTTCCCTCTTTGACACCATAAAGTCTAAAAGCCATGTGTCTTTTTATTGATTAACAGCAGAATGTCAACATTTTATACTCCTTTACTGCTGTTATTGGGTTTAGTGTTCAGTAAGAATTTGGTTAAATTACTGGATAAAATGGGATAATCTTAATTTAACCAGAGAACTTGCTTGTCCCACTTGAGTGCTTAAGATTGCATAAATCTCAATAAGCCAGCACTTGTCAATTCACAGTTAAGAACCCAACAAAATGTAGTTTGAATGACGCCTACTAGGGAAGTGCCCATGACTAAATGGCACTCATTTCTGCTTATCAGCTCTGGAAAAGGCTGATAAATGTTCTAGCTGTCCCTTGCTATTAATTTTTGTATATCTGCTAAAGCTCCCCTTGCAGAAAGTCTGATCTTTTCTATCATATTCACACAGCTATTCCCTCCCCCATTAGAAGATTTCATGTTTTATTGTTATAAAACATTGAATAATAGTGGATTTAATATTGTATTTTTGAAACTGATCAGCAGAAATAAACTGTTTTGTGCCAGAGTGCATATTCATATTACTTTTGTAAAGCATACATGTATCTGAACCTGCATGTTACAAAGTGAAAACTTTTAACATTCTAATTAGAATAATGCAATCCAACTAGAAACTTGGCCAGTGATTCCTGCAGAGAAGTTACAAAATTAGTTTCATGTTTTATTGTCATAAGACATGGAATCACAGTGGAATCACAATTTCATTTATATTTTTCATGTCAACATGACAACAGGATTTCATTTAAATTTTTATTGTTAGCATGACAACAGATCTCAGCAAAGTGTTTTAAAGTAATTGCAATGAAAAACCCAAAATTATTGATAGCATAGTATGCACCGCCTACAAGTTAGTACAAGTCAGTCCCATTTTCCCCATCTCTCTATGTATAACTGTTCAAGCTCTGCCACGTTGCATGAGGATTTTGTGTGAAGAGCCTTTTTACAGTTCAGCCACAAATACCAGGACAATTACTGCTTTTTAAGCTGCCTTATGTAGTGCCATTATGCTGTGGTCATTGTTTTGCTGACGGACAAATCTTCTCCCAAGGCTCAGGTTTGGTGCTGACTGTATTATGTCTTCCTCCAGGTTTTCACTACATTTAGCTGCATTCATTCTACCCTCACCAGCTTTCCATGGCCTGCTGCAAGTATACATCCCCACTGCATGATGCTGCCACCACTGCGTTTCATGGTAGAGACAGTGGGGGTCATTTATAAAGTTCGCGCAGCTCATAATTGTTCGCAAATGGTAGTTTTGCCCATGCTTTTTCCTGAACGCTACAATATTGCACTACTCTGCCCGTCTTTCCGGTTTTTGCGAATTCGAATTGTGAATGAATTTTCGCAAACAACTCGCAAACAAGACGGGTCTTTGGGTGAGTGCAGGCACTTTGCGAGGTTGTTTTGCGCAAAAATAGCATTAACAGTAACTTAAATTCGCAATTCGGGCGCAGAGTGTATTCACTCTGCGAACCAATCTGCCCTGCGCAAAGTTTATAAATGACCCCCAATGTGTTTATAATTAAGTGCATTATTTGACATATGCCAAATATGGCATCTAGTCAGATGGACATAAATGCTTGGGTACAACCTTCTGCAAGTGGATTTTCAAGATTAAAACAACACATAGCTGAATACTATAAGAGCCTGAGGAGAGGTATTCATATTATAACCTCTAATATTGTTTGTTAATGGAGTGGGCACAGGCTAACATATAAAATAGAGTAAGGCCATACCTAAAATATTGCTGCTTAAAGCAGGAATGAAGAGTATGTTTAGTGTTGATCAGTAGATTGATAAATAAGTACATGTTATCCAATACAATATATATTTTTTTATATTATTTATCTAGATAATCCTGCACAGATATGTAGCTAAGCTTACTGCACTTTCTTAGGGGTATTCCACATAGAAAATAGCAGCTGCTACATGTACATCTTATGTTTTTTTGTGGTGCAAGTATTCCAATATGTTACAGAAGGAAAAACAAGACAAAGTCCTAGACAGTTACCTGTTGTAACTAAGAAAATCCCTCTGTTCCCCCAGTTTAGATTTTGTTAGATTCCTTAATGAAAGAACTGTACTCCTCTAAGACCATTTCTTCCTTCTGTCTTCATAAACTGTGATTGTTTTCCAATTAGTACAAAATAAACTGTAGTGTAATTCCCCTGTTTTATGTCTGGTCATTTTGTGGTAATCAAAATCTACTTGAATGAGAAATTATACTAAAATCAGAAGTTAAAAGTATATGAAGTGAAAATGACAACCATAAACCAGGAATATGCTAGTACACATGGCCCT
>CM044448.1:78611650-78627826 GCA_024363595.1 Xenopus borealis | reverse complement strand
TTTTTTTATTTCAATCTCTAACTTTATTGAGATCGGCACTCCACGAGCAGCACCTTTCAGTATACTGGGGAACGGAAGCTAAAGACTTTGCGGCGACGCTAGAGCTGTCTAACTATATTTGTTTTAGTTAGTTACAGTACTAGCTTTTTTCTAGGAATGTTAGATACTGTAGTTAGTAAAATGTACAAAGAGCATCCTGTACTCCAGCAAGTATTGCTAGCTGAAGGTAGCTCTCCCTTAGGGTCTGCTAAGTCTCATAAGTGCAGGAACAGCAGTACTGAAGAGTAATTTAGGCTATATTATATATATGACATATATATGTCATCACAGAAATCTGCTCTACCTATGACTCATCTACTACAGTGCTACCTTGAGCTTTGATCTGTGAATATAATCCTGTGGATTTTCTTGGCCATCTTTTTTTTTTTTTTTGCAAGAACCTTTATTGGTTATACATCTTCCAATTTCATCTGGGGGAGCAAGTCCAGTATGTGCTCTGTTCTAATATTCATTGACTTGAGAAGGCCTGTTTAGCCAAGATAGGGTTACAGAACTAATTTATATACTTTGAGGCTCAAAGGGTTTAAGTTACACTTAACTAATTATTATATGAAATGAAAATGTACTCTGGAGTTGACAATAACACCTGGACAGTATGCTATTGTTTCCTGGTGAATAATGATATAATTGGTGTTATTTCAGAAGGGGGATTTGGCCTTGATGGAGATCATCAGTCACCACATTGTATAAATGTTGACATTTGACCTTACTGGCTCATCCAGGCTAATGCTACAATCAGAGAAGTGTAAAAGAGCTGATGAGAAGATCTATGTAATTTTCATAGGACATAAAGAATCTAAACAATGCAATCAAAATGCCCTGTGACAATTCAGCCTTTTAAAGCAGAAGCAAATGTTCCCAAAGATGTTTGGTTGTAAGGGAATGCAACCAGTGCAATGAGCTAAAGAACATATACTGTACACATGTTGCTGTATGTGTATAATAGAACTAAAATAAGACTTATAAGAAATTAAACCAGCGGAGAAAAAGAAAACCAGAGTTATACCAGATTTCTGCGGAAAAATGGATCTACCAGTAACCATGTTAAAAGGTATTCTTAATGCATGTAACCCTCAATTTCCCTTTAACGTCTCCTATTTTCGTTTCACTACATACCCCGTTTTAAGAATAACAACAACAGAAGTACTCAGCATAATGAAGCTGTTGCCTTTTAGATGTGGAAATGTTAATTTTCATTTTGTATATGCAAAGCTCACTCACCCTTTCGACTCTCAATGGCAAAGTGGAAAAAGAAATGTTTGCAAATGAGTCACACATGGCAGCCATGTCAGACAATGGATCTATAACTGGCCTTTTTGTTATAGTTTACCTCTTCCTCTGATGATCTAATTCACTAGCTATTATTTATAGCTAAGAAGAGGTCATTGCCTGCCCTTGCTCTCCCTTCTCTAGTTAATTTCATTCCCTGACTGACATTTTTCTGAGACAAAGTGCAGATTATTTTTATAATAGATGCCTTCACAATGACTGACTGTTCACAGAGATTCCTGATTTTAAAGCGTTTTTGTTCTAATGAAACATTTTATTCATGCAGCTTGTAAGTTAAAGAATCAAAGTATGGCTTGCTTACCAAACTCTAGCAGTTAACTTATTTTATGTTGTCTGATCATTGGGGTTTGTTATAATGTATGAACAAAAAAAAAACTTTGGAACCATAATAAACTGGAAAACAAGGAATAAAGTGATAAAAAAAAGGCTTAAATAGTGATCATGACATCAATTGATACATGATTTATTTCAAATACAGGTGGACTGTTGGTCATCTGCTTTCTATTCTCACATTTTCAGTTCCAAGGTTTCTGGAGAACGCACACCGAGCACACAAATAAGGAATTTTTATTTTTTAGATAAAAGGTAAGTTTGGTTATTTCGTCTAAATTTAGTTGTGGGATCCACTACTATAATGACGAGAATTTATTTTATCGTATCTACATTTTTAGCATTTAGTATTACAGTTTTGATTTTTATGTAATTTTTGTTACAAACAGATATTTAAATGTTCATTAGGTAATATGAGTTCTATAGTTAAAGCTTGTGAGTACCAGCCTAAGTGTTGCAATCACGAGCCATTAGTTCAGAATACAGGCAAGGGCCTGTTATCTAGAATGCTCAAGACCTGGGGTTTTATGGATCATGGATCTTTCAGAAATTTGGATCTTCATACCTGAAGTTTACTAGAAAATCATATAAACCTTAAATATAAATAAACCCAACAAGGTGGTTTTGCTTCCAGTGAGGATTAATTATATCTTAGTTTGGATCAAGTACAAGGTGCTGTTTTATTATTACAGAGAAAAAGGAAATATTTTTTATAAATTTGGATTATTTCATTATAATGGATCCCATACCTATATACAGGCCTGCCATCAGGGGGGGAACAAGTGTCCTGGGCCCGGGACTGAAGGGGGGGCCCTGCAGTGCTGCACTTTTCAAAAAGAGCCGGGCTCCTCTTGACCGCGCCAAAGCTTTGCCTAACTTATGAAGTCCCGAAGAGGCAGAATGTGGAAATCCTGAACATATGAAGTCCTGAAGTGATGGAAATACCCTGAAGTCATGAAAGGAGCCGACACTGAAGTCCTAAAGCGGCGGAAAGACCCAAAGTCACAAAAGGAGCCAACACTGAAGTCCTGAAGCGGCTGAAAGACAAAAGTCATGAAAACAGCTATAACTGATGTCCTGAAGCCATGAGTTCAATTCTACTGACACCAATGTGGGTTTTTTTTGTAATCCCCTGGCCACCAATGTTTTATTTTAATACTCTATAGGCTCCTTCCACCATTTAAAAAAAATATATATTTTATGGGGCCCCAGTTTTTTTTAACTTATAAGGGGGGCCCTGGCACCAATGTTTTTTTAAAAAAAATTTTTGGGGCCCCAATTTTTTTAACTTATAATGGGGCCCTGACCATCAATATGTGTGCTGGGGTTATTTTTTTAGCGCTGATGTATGTGTGGTCTTTTAACTGTGATGTGGAGTGGGCAGGATCAGGGGAAGGGTTTGGGAGCTAGGGCGGGCTGGGCCCAGGGGGCCCTGAAAATTTTGTTGTACTGGGGCCCCGTGATTTCTAATGGCGGCCCTGCCTATATAGCTTTATTAAGTAGACCTGCTCCTGGTAACTATCACTAGTATCACTGGTAAATATTTGTTTATCAAGAAAAAATGACCAAACACACAATGGCAAATGTAGCGGAGCGAACCCCTGCGTGTTTAATTCACGGCAATGATGTAACGTTTCAGGAGCGGACCCCTTCATCAGACATCCTGATGTCTGACGAAGGGGTCTGCCCCCGAAACATTATATGATTGACGTGAATTATCAGACGAAGGGGTCTGCCCCTGAAATGTTACATCATTGACTTGAATTAAACACATACGGGTTCGCCCTGCTACACTTGCCATTGTGCGTTTGGTCATTTCTTCTTTATTACCTACTGGGCAAAATAGGCATTGTTTCTGCATGACATATTTGTTTATATCATCTAAAGGGTCCTCTGGTACCACTAAATGGGACTGGTGACTTTAGTTCAAGCTCCATATTAGTGTGTACATAGGCATAAACCTGCACTATTGAAGTACATTTTGTGCTTGAAATGTGATGAAAATCTTATTGGTAGTATCGAACTGTCACTAAACGTATTTGCTTTTATCAATGCTCTGCACTTAATACTTAGAGGTGTGGATATATGGGTTGTTGATTTTTAGCCTCTTGTGTTTTGTATTCTGTTTTATTTGTTGTTTGTTACTATGTTGCCGAACTAAGCGTAGGCAGAAGAGGCACATGCCTTGGGCACAAAACTGAAGGGGGTGGCCCTGAGCACATACCATTTGGCTGCATACCCCCTAGTCCTGCCAGTCATATCCACTGGTCCTGCCAGCTCTCCTCGAACCCTCTTCCCCCACCCCTGCAGTCACAATGTGTTTGCACATGCATGCTTGCACAGGGTCATGGGGGTATGTTTTGTACAACATATATATCATAAAATTATTCCAAAATAAGCAAATGTGGAAGGCCATTGTTGCTGCCTTACATATAATAAGTGTCCTGTCTGGACACCATGTAGGGTGGGGAAGCTAAGCTTGTAAGCCTCTGGGGGGGGGGCTTTAACATGAAACTAAGGACACTAGAAAGTTCTAAACAAATAAATGGCCCCTCTCATGCTAGTGAATAATTCAAACACCTTTTAGAGCAGAACAAGCTTCTAGGGTTTTGTGCAAAGGCTTTCACTCATGATGTGCCATTGGTTAATTCTGCTGATTTGTCTCATTATTAGCATGAGTCATTCATTTCCCCAATAAACCCTTTATGAGCTGTGATATCTCATTGCTATTCTAAACTGTTTTGAGGGATGAATTTTAATGAGGAGAAACTGCACTTTTTTGTAGCTATTGAAACTCATTATTTCCTCCCTAATAAATGTTCCACCATTGTGAACACAAAAGAACAGACAAGAGCGAAAAAAAATGTCAGTATATTTTTTCATTTTTATTTATGTTTTCCTCCTATAAAAACCTGTTTTCATAGGAGCACAGCCAGCTGTTTTATTTACACTAATAAAATTTATAGAATATAGGTGTAAATACCCATGGCATAATGTGAAAGAAGAAGTATAAACACTGCTGAGGATAAGTGCTGTATTTATTTCAGGCAAAAATGTATGAGAAATAATTTGTCTCTGTCATTCATTGCTGACTCATTTCATTCCATCACCCTGCACAGAATATCAAGTGAGAGCCTATTTTCTAGTTTTAAAGAAAGGAGATATTTACCATTGAACAGTCAGTGTATTTGCTCAGCTTCATCTTGCTGCCTTCTTTCATGCATGTTATTCACTCCTAGGAGGACCTCTGCTGCAATGAAATTGAAAAATAAATTGTGATCCATCCGCCCTCACTACTCTAAATTAGCAACAGAAACAAGATTATGGCACAAAGTAAGGTGAAACAAAAAAACAGACAGGGGCGAGAAATGTGTTGAGGCTAGAGGAGAAAAAAGGCAACAGTCCAAAAGAGGAGGACACAAAGAGATAGACATGAGTGGCAGCGGGGACAAGGAACACTTTTTTTTAAAGGAATGTTTGACTACTCCCTCTTATTTTCCCTATAGGAAAGTTCTCTTCCTGGAACCTGCAGCAAGGTGCTGTTAAAAACCTCAGACTGCAATTGTAAGGAAAACTCACCCTGGTGGGCTAGTGGTGTGGCCGGGACGCCCGCCGCTCACTTCCAGGTTTTATTACACGTGTGCTGATGTGATGACGTCAGCCCGCAATGGCGCAAAATTCAAAAGGTATTTAAAGGGACACTTTTTACTAGAGCATTGCCCATGATAGGTTTATTCCTGGTGCCTTGTACTTTGCTGTAAAGCCTCTAGTTTATCCTGATCTCCTGTGTTTGACACTGTCTGGCTATTCCTGACTACTCTGATCTCTGAAACCTGACCCTTGCCTGAAACCGACTTTGATTCTGCTGAACCCTTCTGTTGGACTTCCTGGTTTGATTCCTGCATGCTATTTGACTCAGATTCTATCTCATCTCATCTGATTGAATACCTGGTTTGACCCTTTGCCTGCCTGACTAGCCTAGCTATCTGCCTGCCTAGACTCAGCCTGTTTGACTACGAATCTGCCTACTCCTGCTTGTACCGGGAACCTTTGGCCTTAAAGACATTATACGGTTGTGCCCCTCTGCCTATCCAGAACCCTTATCTTGCACCTCTCGTATAAGTCCAGGTGGCATCCAAGTAAGCCGAGGGCTCCTCCCAAGGTCCCAAAGGTGGTCACACTAATGGTGAAGCATGAGCCTAGACCAGGGTGCTTGGTGTTCGTTCTGGTGTTGGGTGCTGACCATGAAAGCCATCATATTCCATCTGAACTACTGTAATTTGCCACTGACTGGTATATCTGCTACCCACTAACACATTACTAAAATATATTCTCTGGCTCCTCATTATTAATTTCATCATCTATAACATCAGTCTTCTTTTTTTCAGACTAACTGTACCACTTTACACATAAGGCTTTCCTTATGTTTAAAGATTTGCTTCTTTCAAAGTGGTGTCCTTCCAACACCATCTGCCATTTTGCATATTAAAACTTTGTAACTTTAATTGCTGCCACTCTAGAACTGAATAACTGCAACAATTGTGACTCTATTGCCCTGCAAATTCTGCCTTACATTCTACTTTTTGAATCAGTAGCATGTCTGAAGGTATTCTCCACAATAATGTCGGGATGTCAGATATGAGCACAACTTTACCCATTGAGTAGCAAGTGCTTATCTGAAGGGGCATTACTCATTTTTTATTCAGATAAGTAACACTTACTGTGCTATTACTTACTTTAATTGTGCTCAGTTAGCAACCTGAACATTGTTCCAGTGGTCCATGGTTAGGAACTTATCTGACATACAGGTAGTGAGTGTGAATTATTCTTAACTTTTGCTTTTAGCAGAAAGGACCTTCTGAGGTTCCCTTACCAGATGTTGTCTTTCTTGAGGCAAATTATTCAACATTATTCCACTTTGTCATCAAAACTGTTAATGACTATGGTATCTATTATAAAAACATTTTGATAATACATTCTGGCAATGCTAAATATATAAAGAAAGACTTATACACTGACAGAGGTTTTGCGCTTGTGAAGTCTCCCAAGGCAGTGTTTGTCTGGCACATCTTGGAAATTTATGGGCTGAATTTTTCAGGAAACTATCTCAGCTGGTTCACAAATTTTCTGCATGATCCTTTCAGAGGTTATTGTAAGTAGTGTATCAGTGTTTGCAGATGGCACACCACTATGAAGCCCAATTAATTCCATCCAGGATGTGGCATCCTTGCAGCAGAATCTTGACAAACTGGCAATCTGCATTGCTAAGAAGAAGATAAGATTCAATTTCAATAAATGTAAGGTTATGCACTGGGGATATAAAAATATGCAAGCCACTTATACCCTTAACCCTTTTTATAATCTGTGAGCAACATTCAAATGTAAAAAGAGTTGGGAAGGAATACAAGCCCTGGGGTGTGTGACCATTTAGTAGCTCCTATGTGGACTGGCAGCAGATAGAATGCTCTGTTTGGCAGTACACATGGTTTTATTCAACCAAAACTTGCTTCAGGCTAGGACTCTGCTTTGAGGTCACTGGGAGCCATATCCAAGAGGTTGGTAAGCAACATGTAGCTCACAAGGCACTGGTTGGGGCAAATTCATAATGGAGAAGGCTTTGGTGTCCATGTATAAAATAAACTTAGCTGTAGCAAGCAATGCCAGTCACCAGCTGCAAGGGCAAACGTAGTTGTGCTTTTTATTAAAAATAGATTTGTGGGAGGAGTGGGTCAATCTTCCACTTTACAAAGCACTGGTAAGCAATGAGAGAAAGTACAAAAAGGACAGCTAAGCTGGTAAAGGGTATAGAATGTCTCATTTATGAAGAAAGAATGGTCAATTAGATGTTTATGCTGGAGAAGAAGCACTTAAGGAGAGATATGACATCTATAACATTTAAGGAAATCATGCAATAAACTCTCTAATGCTTTGTTTACCAGTGGATCCTTCTGCTAGAGTGAAATTCCGCTTCTCTCCATTCATTTCTATTACATTTTTAAAGGTGTATTTATTGAAGGTGAACCTTCACTTTAACCCATTGATAAATATTTGAAGAATACGTCATTCAAGGTAAGTAAGTAAACGTTTATTTATATAGCACCTTTCAAAGCAACAAAACTGCTTTAAAACATACTTAACAAGAAAAATACGGTAACATTTACATTTGCATTACACTTAAAATTACTTAAAAGCCAAAGTATACAAATAAGTCTTCAAACGTCTTTTAAAAATATCCACTGAACTAGCATGTCTAATATCTAATGGCAAATTATTCCACAGTCTAGGCCCATATATGGCAAAGGCACAATCACCTTGTCTATTCAAAGCAGGAGAGAAGCAAAATTTTGGTGTAAGATTTGTTATTTTGTTAGTAAAATGAGAAAATTGTGAATACAGTTGCAAGGCACTACAAATAAATAATATATACACAAATATATAAATGTATTACAATGTTAATATCCTTGGCTATTTACACTTTAAAATGAGTCATGATTGTCTTTTATTTAAAATGCCCTGTAGTATTTCCCTGTTTCAGATGGTAATTCCATTTGATTGCAGCGGTAAATATTACCTACAGTGCCACTTCTTCTGCTAGATATAGCTGATAAGTTCAGTGAAGAGGTCAAGGTAGAAATGTAAGTACTGGCAGCCCAATGTTACAAAGGGAATGAGAAATCACATCAAAGCCTACGCTCTTTGCAAAACACAGTAGTGGGGCTCATTTATGAACACTGGGCAAATTTGCCCATGGGCAGTTACCTATAGCAACCAATCAGTGATTAGCTTTTTGAAGCCAGCTGCAAGTACAACAATGAATGCAGCAATCTGATAGGTTGCTATGGGTTACTGCCCATGGGCAAATTTGCCTAGTGTTCATAAATGACCCCCAGTTTATGCAATTTATGCCTTTATAAGACTATTTTTATATTAATGGCCCAAAGTAGAAGGGCACAGATGAGCTTGAGTTGCTGATTGGGACAGAATTTCTTAGAGAAACTTGTGGAAATATATGTGCAGGAGAGAAATATAAAAAAACCCGGAAATATACCTTTAATATGAGAAAGGGGAACAACAAAAATGTACTTTGAGTGCTGGGTCTTTATATGTTAAAAGATACACTGGAAACATATAACTGTCTAAACAGGAATATTCACGTTAAATTAATAGTAAACAAAAGTAAACATGGATATTGTTTTAATAATTTTGAATCTCAGAGTGAGAAAAATCTCTTATATAAATTCAATGCATAATTTAGATTAGGTTATCAATTATCAAGATTATCAAGAATTCACAAATTATGAAGTAAAAATAAAGATGCTCTGGGGTACCAAAACATTTCTGAATGTAAGGAGCTGTTAAAAAGATAGCATGCCACATAAATTCAAAGCATTAAAAGAATACGGGCAAACCATTCTTACTTGCTCTACTAAGGGGTTTAATTATATAGAGGCATCTAGGCTATCTTGTTTGGGATCCATCAGGAATCTCAAACCTGTACTTAGTTCAGTCCAGCTTTATAGCGGTGAACATTTTCCACAGCTATTAATGTTTCCTAATGAAGCTTTACTTTGTATATACTTCTTTTTTGTCATGAGCTCATTCAGCTGGGTTTAAGTAAAAATTACCTGGATAAACATGCTGGGGTCCCAGTTGAAATGTAATTTTGCGCAATAAATTGCTTACGCTTAGGGGCAGATTTATCAAGGGTGGAATTTTCATTTTTATGGGAGTTATTTTAAACTCCCATAAACTCACAATTGGAAAAAAAAGGACCAATCAAAATGTATTTTAAAAAATTTATATTAGAATCAAATTCATTTCGAGGTTTTTTTTTAAAATTTTTCTTTAAATGTTCGATTTGACCCTTGATAAATCTGCCCCCTTAATATACAGTAAAGAATGCCACTTTCACTTGTGCTTCCATTTTATTTTTTATCATGTTGTGTTAAAGCAGATAGTACAGGTATGGGAACAATTATACGGAAATGCGTTATCCAGAAAGCTTGGAATTACGGAAAGTCTGTCTCCCATAGACTCCATTATAATCATATAATCTGGATTTTTAAAAATTTGTACTTGATCCCAACTAACTTATTGGAAGAAGCTTACTGGGTTTATTTAAAGGAGAACTAAAGCCTCACTAAAGAAGTAGCTAGAAATGTTGTACATTATGTTTGGTGCTGCTGTACCAGCCCAAGGCAACCACAGCCCTTTAACAGTAAAGATCTGTGTCTCCAAAGATTCCCCAGTAGCTCCCCATCTTCTTTTCTGCTGATTCACTGATTCACATGCTCTGTGCTGCTGTCACTTACTGAGCTTAGGGACCCACTCACAATATACAGTACACATAGAATAGAAATGTCACCATATAAGGGTTTTAGTAATTAATACAGATAATTACTACATGGCAGCACAGAAACCAGTGTAACTAGCATTAGAATTTAATCATTAGCCCTGTAGCATCAGCTTATATTACAGACAAACCTTATTTATAGCCACATTAATTTTTAGGGTTTAGTTGTCCTTTAATGTTTACATGATTTTCTAGTAGTAGTAATGTATGCATCCAAATTACATAAAGATCCATTAGCTGGACAACCATGTCCCAAGCATTCTGTATAACAGGTCCCATACAGTACCTGTACCTTAAAATTATTTGAGGGAAAACATTCATTGCTATAAAGAGGTGGCAACCAGATCACTGAGAAGAATGGTTCCTACAATAAGAGGTCTTCAGGTAATTTTTCATAGATTTGGCCTACATGAGATAGATCAAATGATGAAAGCTGATTCTGATATCAACCAACTGACCACACGGATCATGGTTCTCAGACCTTGTGACCATGAGCACTGGCAATCTCTGGCAGCTACCACCACTCCTGGTCCTTTTCTCCTTCTCTCTGAAGGACCCAAAATGCATTTAATGTACTGGTTTGAAAAACACTGACTTTCCTAAAGGCAAGCAGCACCCTATAACCAAAAAATTAGATGCTTTCTTTCTGGCAGGAAGGTACTGGAGGCTGCTGTCTAAATAAATTGACCTTGCTTCCTTTTAGGGGACAGATTTCATATGCAGCCATTGTTTCTGTGGCCTGTGGCTACATTGGGAGGAGTACGTTTCTTTCTAGTGTCCTGTTTTCCAGTAGTGAAATAGTGAGTGAATGGTGAGTAAAACCTTTTGTTATGTTGGCAGGAACATTCTATGCACTCTGCAAGTTCAGCCCTTAAACTGCAGCAATACCAGCTGATGAGAATTTTCAAGTTCAACCCCTCTGGAGAAAGCATATGACATCTTCCGCTCCTATGTATCAATGCAAATGTTGTGAGACAGAATGCTTAGAGCACCTAATAAGCTATGTTCCCATACATCACTGTCTATTTAAGGGAAATTGAATGGGACAACATTAAAAGTACTGTTAATATTAGTGTATAAAGTGGACTGTTGGCTCAGCATCTCAGACTCCTAGAAGGGAAATTCATTATTGTTCTCTCGACATGAGTGATGGATGGGTGCTAGTACTTAAAGCTTTAAAAGTGATGAAGTCCATTAAATAGTAGATACAGCAGCATAAAACAGTAGTCACTGAAGTAAAATGCATCATATTGTTATTGGCAAGTATTTATCAAGTGAGAGCAATAGCAGAAAATATACATTATATGATATACAGTATTCATTCCCCGTTTATAAATTAAGTGCATTGGGTCCTTATCAAGACTGTCCTAGGTAGACTATAGGTGCACATTACTTGCCCACAGAAACTATTGTGATGCTGGCTTGGACACTGTGGGTGTCCTGGAAAACATAGCATGCTGTAGAGCGCAGTTTAATAACTTTGAGCCTTGGATAAATGTAATTTCAGTTGGACAACTCTGATATAGAGATTCTAGTAACAGTGCCTACCTAAACCCTTTTTCAAATAAATTCAACTTGTGCTCAAGCTATTGAAGAAAGGAGAAAACTTGTGTTTTTAATTCTTCTCGACTGAAGACTAAGGAATTCCCCTAATTGGATATTGTCAAGACATTTTCCCCCATATGTAATAAGGGGCACTACGTTTGCCCAGGATTAGTAACAAATAAGATGTTTGTATTTTAACAGGTGACCAGTAAATGCTACCTGCTTATTGGTAGTTATTGGATAGTGTAACTGTTACTGGGCAAGCTTTGTGCCTTTTATTACATAACCCAGTTATAATGATTGCTGTTATACTGAATCAATGAATGGAATTTTTTTTTTTTTATTCATTTCTAACCATAAAAGTCTCCTGACTGGCTTCTTGCTAGGCCTAGAACTAGCAACCACTGCAGACTCATGATACTGTAGGTAATTGCCCAATTAAGCGGTTAGTTACGCCTCCTGTTATTTCCTCTGTGCTGCACCATTGGCTTCTATTGGTACTTTAACATTTGTACCAATAAGGCCTGTCCTTTTATTGTTTCTGCTGTTTATTGTTCCTGCCTAGTGATTGGCGAATCTTACCTATTTTGATTTGCAGAGAATTCAAGAAGCGTCAAAACATTCACTAGATGCATTGGTCTATGGGCAACAATTTTTTTCACCCATTGGAGTGAAGTTTTGCTCATCACTACCCCTGTACTGCTATTCTGCTTTGTGACAGTATTCTTTTTATATAGATAACTGTGTTAGAATTAATGTATGTAATTGTTATTTAGCAAGTCCATTACATATTTTCATATTGTGTCTCTTGTTTGGTTATATTGTGTGCTGCCACATGGAAACCTTGGCAGAGAGATCTGCTTGTTACTAACTACCCTTATGTTTTCATTATTGTTGCTTTCATTTGTATTTAAACTCTTCTATTCAACACAGAAAATGTTTCCCTTGTATCAGACTTAGATACATGACACACTAATTGATTCTGATTATGGGTTAAGAGCCTATTCTGGTCGGAATACCTAATCAAGAAAAACATAAAATTAAATTAACAATTTACAACATAACCTAACTAGTAATTTCTCTTGACTAAAAAAAAAAAACCCTGCAAACTTTGATTGTGAGTGTTTAAGCCAGTGGCACACAGGCAGGGCCGTATTTGTATAGAGGCACCCAAGGGCCTGTACCTATGGTGGCAGTTTTAAAGGAATGGCCCTTGGGTGCTTATATATAAAAAAAAGTACCTCCACTATCTGCCTAACCCTTAGTCCCTTGTCCCTCTCCACCAGTTGGTCCCCTGTGCTACCGCCTAGCTGCGCTTCTGCCTGTGACATAATTGCACATGCTCATGCATATCAACATGGGGGGTTGGGGGCCACAGGGGCTCATTCAACCCAGATGGCTTGGCCTGTCTCTACAAGCAATGCATAGTTTATGTTTACATTTTCTTTATTTGATACAGAATTAAAGATACAACAAAATGAAAAAGCAGAAGAAAAGATCTACATAGTGTGCAGCAATATGATAGGACCTAATAATGATGGTTAACTTTGACAAGAAAGGTGGTATTTGTAACTCATGTGCACACTTTTGATAACCTAAATGGCAACCTCATCTGTACTCTTTTTTTCAATAAAGTTTTGGTTTAAAAAATTGGTAATCCTTTTAGGTTCACCCTGCAAATTCTAGTATTTTACTTTCCTTTGTGAACATAAATATGGTCTTCTTTTTTTTTGATGGTAAGACACTGTATTGTCCAATGTAGATTGTTCTAGAGTACAAGGATTCTCTGCCAGAATGGCCCAACAAAAAAAACTAACTTACAATGGAAAAAACTAGCACAAAAATACATTTATATAATATATGAATTATCAATTAGCAGCATTCCAGGAGTTCTGGAGCTATGGAATAGTTCCAAATGCCCATGACCTACAAGATGCTCAGCAATTAAAAGCCAGAAAGGTCTGTTTTATAACTCCCCTGGTCTTTGTATTTGGAGCCATAAGAAAGATGTGGGATTGTATATCCTAAATTCTGTTTGCCTTTACATACATTGAGAATGATATCTGAGATCTAGGAGAACTATAGGAGAACTGAACAAAGACACCTTAGCAAATATAATAAAAAAAAATACTAGGAATTTATCATATTACAGTAAGCTTCCCATTTGGAAAAATATGAGCAGGTTAAGTTTTCCAGAACAGTACACTGGTATATATTGCTTTAGGGGCAGATTTATCAAGGGTCGAATGTTGAAGTGAAAAAACTTCGAAATTCGGCCATCTAATTTTTTTAGAAGTGTATTTGTGATAGAAAACGGACCGTTTATGACTGAATAGGTGCGTTTTCGATCAAATTAAAATAGTTAGATTGAAATGATTTCCTCTAAAAAAATGGGATTGTCCAGCTGTAGGGCTCCAATGGCTTTTAATAGTGATGGGAAAATCTGGGGTGTTTCGCAAAATGGCGCAGCATCTTGTTTTGGACGCCGGCGTGCAAAACAAGATGCCAAAGGTGGGCGCTGGTGTCCAAAAACGTCAAGTGAATTTTTTCTGGTGTTTTGCAAATCATAGGAATTCACTGCAAATTCACCCCAGGCTTTTAACAGCAGCAGTTAGCTACCATGAAACATTTAGATTTTAGGACACCAAATAGTTGGTTCGGTTATGTAAAGAGTAAATGTAGACTGTGGGTAGAGATAAGAGTGATTTGGCATGTTACAGACTTGAACTAGAATATGAGTGCCTTGAAAATACAGCAGTATGCTACAAACACAGAAAAGAAAGACATTACATACATAGAAAATGCTCTTGTGGCAGCATGGGTAAACTTTTCTCTTTTATATAACTGAAATAATATTTTACATTATACAAAAGTGAGGGCAAAGAAACTACCAGAAATGGCTTTCTAAGCTCCCCTGTCTGTGTTTTTGTACTGTAAAAACTTGCTCTTGAGACCCATTACCTTCAGTGTGCGGCTGCTGCCTCACGTAGTGTTGAGATATTGCTCATATTTTGATTTGTCTGATATCAGCATTGAATACTGTATCATAATAAAATCAAACTTATTTCAAGTTTTTCAGTGGTATGACAGTCCGGAATACACCCGTTACGATCGCTACACACTCAATAAAGTATAAGCCAGCAGGCGGTATCATTGCACTCAGCACATTTCCATCACCTGTGTTATTTTTGTAGTGTAGTGTAGAGACGATGCATATTCTACTTTTTGCACAACAGTAGCTATTATATAGGCCTGTTTAGAAAGTTTTCTCAAGCAACATGCACACATGAGCAACTCCACTCCAGCAGGATAGTGCAGTTTGCTGAGGTAGTAGAAGCATTAGATGCCATTGTTTGTGATATACCAGAAGCATTTGACCTTGTCAGTCATGCTTTGCTTCTTCTGAAACTGAATATTGTGAATTTTTTTCTTTGTTTCACTGTCATACTCCTAAACGTCCTGATCTGTTTATTCCAGCGCCAAAGCAACTGATAATTCGATTTTCTTCTTAACTGTTTAGGTGATTTTCATTCATAGCAAGCAAATGAGATGATGTTAGTAGTATTTAAACAGTCACAATAGCAGATCCTACGAATGTGCTGCTGCTATTATTATTTTATTTGTAATTTCATATATTGTGTTGTCTCTCATGTTACATAAAAAATTCCAAATCTTAAGGTAACCCATTACAGTATTTAGTATTGAAAGTTCATGACACAGAGTACATTTTTTACACATCAAGAAAATGTATTTAATTAACATATATCTTATACTATTTGTCAGAGATCAGTCATATTGTTAAGCCTTAAGATAGCGTAAATTTTATATTTTATTATTATTATTATTATTATTAACATTTATTTATATAGTGCCAAGATATTGTGCAGCGCTGTAAAGTAAATGTGTTTATACAATTAAATCACATAAATTACATTACGTACAACATATAGAGTTACATACATCACAACCATTACCGGTACAAAAGGTGAGAAAGGCCCTGTGAAAAAAAGGTTTACAATCTAAAGGGAAGGGAATAAGACACAAGTGGGGGAATGTAATTAAAGTCACAAAAAGAAAAACATTGCGCACCAATAAGAGTAAAAATCCACATCTCGCAATGTAATATTGTTCCTTAAATGGTTATTGAATCCTTATTGCGCTTTGCGGATTATAATTGCGCACTCTTAAGAAGTGCTTGAAGGTGTCGTAATCTTTTGGAGCAAACACTGCAACTTTTTCAGTAAGAATTTTTATTACGTTGACAGCGCATTAGCGCAAAGTATAAAATTCGCAAGCGGCCTACAGTTTACAGGTACACAAAAGGTATATTGCATTCGCTCAAAGCAAAATTTGTTCGCGCAAAGGCTTGACTTTTTTCGCATTGCGAATAGTTTTTGCATTACCGACGTATATTACATTCCCCTAAAGGTGTGTGAGTGGGCAAGATCAGAATTAAGTGGTGAGAGATGTGGTACTGTTTGTGGTATTGCATTTAGTAGTTAAGCAAATTAAGGGTAGGCTTCTCTAAATAAGTAAGTTTTCAGCGATCACTTGAAAGCAGAAAGGTTGGGAGAAAGTGGAACAATGAGATTTTCTAT
>CM044448.1:78580905-78598824 GCA_024363595.1 Xenopus borealis | reverse complement strand
CACTTGAAGTAAAGTTTTCACCTTTTCAAAAATAAACCGGAGTGCTGCTGTTCTATTTGACATTTACAGGTCCCGAGTCCCCTTTGCAAAGTGAAAGTAATAGGGTATGAATTCTTCTCTGGCAGTGCCTCCACCTAATGTGATCTGGGAATACACCTGTGGTTTTTCCCATTAGGAAAACATTCAATATACACACATACTTTATACAAGAGAAATTCAGATTTAAAGGGTAAGTAAAATACAGTCACATTACACTTATGCATTCAAATAGCATGACCTACTACCCTGGAAATCCTTTGCCGGTCCTATCCTGGTAATTCCCTACCAGGCAAAGTCTTGCACTACTCCATTGGAAGAATCAGAGTCTCAGTCCCTTATCCCCAATGAGCACACTTGGTCCCAGGTAGTGCTACTGCCCAAATACCATTCCCTCTGGACTAGATACTTGATCCCAAATGGCAGGCACACAAAAAAACCTGTCTCACATTAGGAGACAAAGGAGACCCTTGCCAGGCAGACTCACCCAGAGCTCACACAGAGCTGGCAGGCTCACACAGAAAACAGATTTGTTTGTACCTGCTAGTTTGTAACTTACTCCAAAAATGCTTTCTCCTGTGTTTTTCCTCCTATGACTCTCATGCTTCATAAAATATTTTGCACTACCTCCTCCATTAAATCTATACAAATCTCAGCCTCTCTAATTTCCTCTCCTTCCCTCTCCACACATGAAGTACAGTATATAAAGTACTCTGTTTAGCTATCCCAGGAAACTCCTCTTTCTCATATAAACTAAGAACGTTCAAATCCCGCTCTTACTTAGTCTATCTCTCCTTTCTATTGCTGGCAGCTGGGGACATTTCCCCAAACCCTGGCCCTTTCCCCATCCCAGTTATATCACAACCATGGGCTCCTTCTGTTCTGTGCAAACACCAACATTACAGAACTCTTATCCCTATACTCAAAAACCCAGTTTTTCCATGACCATTTCTTTGCCTATTTCTTTAACCTACTCGCACTTACTGAAACCTGGCTTTCTCCCACTGACACTGCTTCACCTGCTGCCCTGTCCTATGGGGGCCTACACCTTACTCATACTCCCAGGCCTGGAAACAGACCTGGGGGTGGGGTAGGTTCCCGCTGTACTTTTAAAGTTCTTCCACCTGTTCCTTCCTTCACTGCATTAGGCTCTTTTCTCCTGTCTCACTCTACATTGCTGTCATATTTCGACCACCTGGACCAACTGCACAGTTTTTGGACAATTTTGCTGCCTGGCTTCCTTACTTTCTTTCATCTAACATCCCATCCATCATATTAGGGGACTTTAATATACCTGTTAACAACATTAACAGCCCTTCCGTCTCTAAACTTCTTTCCCTAACATCCTCTCTAGGCTTATCTATGTGCTCGGACTCCCTATCTCACACCAATGGTAACGCTCTGGATCTCATATTTATTATCTTACCAGTCTCTGTTCAACCACCAATTTTACTAACTCACGATTTCCCCTCTTTGATCACAATATGCTCACATTTCAACTCTCACTAACTCCCTCCTTAACCCCTGCTAATCTCCAAACATGTACCTACTGTGATTTGAAAGCTCTGGATGTGTTGCATCTCTCTTCTTCCTTTGACTCTCTTCACTCTAATATCTCAGCCATCTCTTGTCCTAATGTGGCTACCTCTGTCTACTATAGCACACTCACCACTGCCCTTAATGTTTTTGCTCCTGTAAAAACTAAATGTGCTAGACCCAAACTACTTCAACCTTGGCATAATGCTCATACAAAAGCACTCCAAAGACACTCACTGTGTCGCTGGAGCAAATTCTGCTCAGAATCATACTTTTGAAGCTACAAATCTGCCCTGTGCTCCTATAACACCAGCCTTTCCCAAGCCAAACAAACACTTTACTTCACTCATTGACTCCCTTTCTAAAAAAACGGAACAACTTTTCTCCACCTTTAACACTTTCTTTTACCCTTCTCCACCCCCTGTGCACAACTGTCTCTGCTCAAGAAATAGACACTATCAGAAGGGACATTACACTACTCAACTGATCAGGTAGTCTCAAAACTTTTGGCCTCTTCTCACCTGCACACTTGATCCTATTCCTTCAAAACTTCTCCGCAATACCAATCCTTGTCTAATCAAAGCCTTAACTCATCTATTTAATCTCTCGCTCTCAACTGGACTATTTCCTTCTCAACTAAAACATGCTTTTGTCACCCCCATGCTGAAAAAAAACCCTCTCTTGTTCCCTCCAATCTTGACAACCTCTGACCTATCTCTCTGCTACCTTTCATCTCTAAACTACTTGTGCGCCTAGTCTACAACAGGCGAACCTCATTCCTCTCTGACAATAAACTGCCCTAACCCGGCTAATTAATGAACTTTTAACAGCTAAAGCCAACAAAAAATTATTAAACTGTGCAGGAGTTTTGGAAAGTAGGGGCGAAACCTTGTCTTGTACACTCAGGCCAGGCCAAGGTAGTTTGGCACCCTAGGCAAGGGTTCCAATCTGTACCCCCTTCTTTATTAGCATTTCCTACCTTATCATTACATTTTTTTAAATAAAAGAAAACACATTATTGAATAAAACTTTTACATTTATATAAATATGTAATGTTTACTAATAAAAATAAGGGACACCAAAAAAGGCCCATGCCCCCATCTGTACCTGTGCCAGCCAAGCAGCCATCAAGGCCCCATGCCCCCCCTTCTGTACCTGTGCCAGCCCAGCAGTCATCAAGGCCTCAAGCCTCCCCATTCTATACCTATGCCGGCCCAACCCAAGCCCTCATAATCTGTACCTGTGCCAGCAACTCAGCAATCAACTTAAATGTAAGGATCAGGAAAGTACTAGGAGCTGACCAAAGCATCTAGGGGTCCCAGCCAGCAGGACAGACAAGTCTTCAGTGCTGAGTTACTGCTCCCTGTAGGTGTGCACAGCAGGTCCTCTCTCTGCCGGGCCCAACTGATCCTCTGCATTGATGTTGCGTTCCGCAGCCCAATGCGCATTCAAAGTCACGCTCCCAGGAGGGGGTGCGCTTTCTAGATCATACAAACTCCAGAAGGGGCTGGGGGCATCCATTTTTTTTTAATTGTAAAGCTGAATTGTCAAAATGAAAAACAAATTAATTTTTTTCCCCCTGAGAAGTACGCCCCCCCCAGTGACTGCACCCGAGGGAGCTGCCTACCCCTTGTTCTGACCCTGTGTATACTTATTATATGCTCTTAGGGTAAGCAAAATTGTAGCACCACATCTAATTTTCTATTATGAAATTAGTGATGCTTTCAAACAACAATTCATGATGACATGTTCAAATATACTGATTGTTCTTTCTATAACTAATATGTATAGTCACATAAGGCTACACGTTATGCATAATATAACTGAGATTGTCCCAGCACTAGGGAGCAGAGAAGAAATGTTTATTTGCCTTCTAAGGGACCTTCGCCTGTAAGCTCCACTGTGACAAGGTCTTATGTGAATTATGTTTGTTTATCTATTGATCTGTCTATAAAACACAATAAAATGCTTACTAACACTGATATTCAGGCTCCTTATTTGGAATCATTTTCAAGTTAACTGATAAATGTGCAGTACACTGATGGAAATGGTCTCTATGACTCATAATCTGGCATGGTGCTTAAGTGAACTTCTTTATAGACATTAACATTTTTATGGATATTCTGGCAGTTTATAAGGTTCCCTGGGACCATCCTGCCTACTAACAACCCTAGGAACTATCTTACTGGCAATGTTTTATCAAGAGTGTTGGATATTCACAAAGAATTGCATAGAATGTGAAAAAAGAGCAGAAAGCTACCAGGAAGAGAATACTGCCTGAAAGTGACAACAAATGCGAGGCGGTAAAAGGAGTCATTGCAAAATTATTTCTTTACCAAGTTTTAGATAACATTTTTGGCATTGCAAAGCCTCAGGTAAGATCTTTAATTGCCAAGCCTTAGGTAAGTTAAGTGTGCCCGCAAAATAAGTAGGCAAAAGGTGTTTGAGGCTGAGGCCAAACAAAATTAGCAAATAGATGCCATCATCTTGTTGCTGATGTCGAAGAATCGGGATTGCCAATATGCAACAGACCTTGGATACCATTGAAGCAGAAGGAGGGTGGTGTGTGCAGAGGGGCACATCTGTCTGTAATACGTCATATCATTATCACAAATTATTTTACACTGAATCTGTTTAAAAAATTATAAGAGCTTAATATTGCTTGCATATTTTTTTGAATCTATGGTATTTTCTTTTCACACCATCTAAAACTTGAAAAAGATCTTGTGGGTAAAAAAATTTTACACATGGAAAAACCAAAGCTAAGAAACACAAGCGAGAAGTTCTCTTTCACATGTTTTGTACATTACAAATGACTTGCCCCTGAGTGTTCATTGAATATAGGTTGATCTGGTATGGAACATTCTCTATAAATTGTTTCTAAAAACAGGGTACCCCTAGTTCCAGCTCTGGGAGCACATTGGCTTCCCATTGCTTTCAATTTATACTGACTTCCAGGGCTCACTACCTTCAAATACTTTAAAGGGGCTATGCACTATGCAATATAGTTGTGATAATGGAGCACAAGGACTTATCTTCTGCCATTGTAGCAATTGTAGCCATATGCATTTTGCTGCCATTACTGCTTTTTGAGAAGTGGAGGCCACATTGTTGGACTGGTGTTTGAGAGTACACGTTTGTACCAATGTATGTAAGATGAGTGAAAAATTAAAACAGCACAACTGTTTTAACGTATTTAAAGAAAATAATAAATAAAATATAAAGTAAGGTAACTGGAAATTTAAAACTACCTAACATAAATGTGAGATCCTCATCCATATCATAATACTCTCTACTGTTTGGAAGAAAAAATAAAGGAGTTGCCATAGAAAAGCTAAGTGAGCAAAAGGCCTTTTGAATGCTTAGGACATCTCACAAGTAGGACACATATTGTACATTACTATACACTTTACATGTTATTTTATATACGCACAGCAAGTTAAAACAGAATAACATAATGAATTTCATCCAGCAGGGACCTAGGTTTTATTTAGAGCTTAAGGCCAAAGAGAGATAAGCCATTGTTTATTGACACTGAAAAGAAAATCTAAAAAAAATCCTTTGAAAATATGATTATCTAGATTTTTATGATTAGTCTAAACAGGAGTAAGCAAAAGCCCCAGGAAATAAAAACCTCTTGTCGCAATGTTGAATGAGCAACAATGTCAACATTACATAATTTCTGTACTATGTAATGTTTTTTATATTTAAAGAACTAAACAGTAAAAATTAACATGGCTAAAAATGGTATATTTGATATACTGAACTTATTGCACCAGCCTAGAGTTTCAGCTTGTCAATAGCAGCAATGATCCAGGACTTCAAACTTGTCATAGGGGGTCACCATCTTGGAAAGTGTCTGCGACACTCACATGCTCAGTGGGCTCTGAGCAGCTGTTGAGAAACTAAGCATAGGGGTCATTGCAAATCATCAAGAAGAAAATGAGGTAAGCCTGTAAAATAAGCTGATGCTACAAGGCTAGGGTTGCCACCTTTTTCTTTAAAAAATACCGGCCTTCCTATATATTTATCTTTTTTTCCTATTAATAACATTGGGATCAACCATCAAAAATACCGGCCAGGCTGGTAAAATACCGGCCAGGTGGCAAACCTATACAAGGCTGATTATTAAATTCGGAAAAAATCCTACCTCAAAATGCAAGCATAGATTAACATTTACATCACTTTTTTCCACATCAAAATGAATGCCTTTCAGATTGTTCCCCATCCAATACTTTGAGCACTACCCTGGTTGAGCAGGATGGGGTATATATATTCTCTGCACACGCAGGTGTTTACCACTGCCAAAGATGTGCCAGTTTCTTGTGATCAAACTAAAAGAAATGCAAGAAAAATAGATGCATGTGGGTCATGTATTTTCATTCATGTAAAAAACTATTCCCTGGGAAGTGGTAGGATAGTATTTCAAAGACTTTTTCTCAAAGATTGGCCTGTAATGCCTTTGTTTGCAAATTATTGCAAGGCCCCTCTGGCAGTGAATGCAGACGAGAGGTATTCTTGAGAATTAAAGCTTTAAAAGGAACTCTTCTACCTCTATCTCTAAACAGAAATGACTTAGAAAATGAGAAATAATATGCACATCTCAAGGAAAGAAAATACAATTAGAGTAGAAGGGATACTGAGAACAGAGGGTCAAAGTGATAACAAATTGGTTATTATATGCTAAGGGATGCAAAAGCAGCTAAAAGAGAAAGAGAAAACGAAGTGAAATTGAGGCAGTGTCTGTTAAGCTACAGTGTAGATGTAAGTATAAAATGCTCCACAAGTCTTGTAATTGAGAATATCCATCAAGAGTCTGACAGCTATTGTAGCATTTCCAGGAGCGATAAAACCTGAATTTATTTCACTTCAGCAAAAGGGACCGGTATCACCTTCTGGCTGCTTTAATGAAATGCCATAAAACTTCAGGGAGAGAAAATGTGCTGTAAAGTAATAAAAACAGGTATTCCTAGGTAGATTGTTTGTGGAAGCGTTATAGTAAAGAGAAGCTCTGGCGGAGTGAAAATTAAGAAGCATGGCCTGCTAACTGCTGAAATCAGTGGAACAGCAAGGAGTAGGAGGAAACACATAAAGTGTAGTTGGATTTTAATTAGTTTTATCATATTATTTGAAATCACATCTTTTGGCCAGCAACACATCCAGGTTTTATGTCAGCGTCCCTTATTTAGATTAACGACATAGTGATAAATACTGCATCGGTGTTTGGGTGAATCCTTTAGTTTAGATTTAGTGACACTCTGTAAAGGGCTTAGATAGCAGATTATAAACATATTACTCAGAGCTTAATATTTTCATTATAAATTTAATTCTAGCAATGTGAAAAAATGTACCCTCCCATAACGTGACATGCATACAATGCTACAGATTATGTTGGTGCTCTAAAATGTCTATAATAAAATAATAATAATGCATATGTATTACAAAAATAACCCTAAAAAAAACTGCATTTTATGATAATAATTTTGTAACTGAAACCCCTCTGTTTTTGAATTACAAAAATAACAAAATAAATATGCACTTAATAACTAATGAAACAGGGGGACAGGCATTGTCCATTGATTAATCCCCTCTGTTTTGTATGCTTGTAACTACCATTGCATTTGTATATTTACCGTAGTGTCCATAACCCCCCTTTTTTTGTATATTTCTGCACTTTAGCAGAGGTATTCTGCTGTTTACATAGTTACATAGTAGTGATGGGCGAATTCGCGGTGAATTCCCGCTGGTGAATAAATTTGCGAAACGCCAGCGAAAATTCGCTTAAAAATAATGAGTCGCGTGTCGTTTTTGACGCGACGAAAATTTTGCTGGAAATAAGCTCATTTTTCGGCGAAGCGAAACTGGGTAGATTCGCCCATCACTATTACACAGTTAAATCGGGTTGAAAAAAGTCCATCAAGTTCAACCCCTCCAAATGAAAACCCAGCATCCATACACACGCACACCCTATACCTTTACATAAATTATATATACGTATATCTATACTAACAACAGCGTTTAGCATCACAATAGCCTTTGATATTATGTCTGTCCAAGAAATTGTCCATCACAACATCACCCGACAACCTTACTGTCCTCACCACCTATGTTCCTTCAAATGTAAGTCCTTTTCTTCTAGTCTGAAGGGGTGGCCTCTGGTGAGCTGATCCTCTTTATGGGTAAAAATGTCCCCTGATATTTGTCTATAATGTCCTCTAATGTATTTGTAAAGTGTAATCACAATCACCTTTTTTCCAGACAAAACAACCCCAACCATGACAGTCTACCATTATAATTTGTCTTCCATCACACTAACCAGTTTAGTTGCACGTATCTGCACTCTCTCCAGCTAATTTATATCCCTTTTTTTACCTTATCCTCATTGAAATAAAACCATTTTACTTATTTAATGCTCACATGATTTTTTATTAGAGTTAAAGTATGAAGATCCAAATTATGGAAAGATCCATTATACCAAAAATCCCAGGTCCCAAGCATTCTGGATAATGGGTCCCATACCTGTACATTGTCCAGATCAGTTGCAGTTCCGTTGTACATGCATATTTAACTTGGCCTTGGTTTTATTTGATTTCATATTCTGGTTATATTGTTGTAAATAAATGAAGGTTGTTATATTGAAAGCATATGATTTGGTCTGCAATTTCATAAACAATAGTGACAGCTGGAAATAATCTTAAATTATTGTAACATTAAATAATTTTCCACCTACTGTAATTTTATTCTTGCTGTGCCCCAGGCACTTTTAGTGCATTTTGGAATGAGTAACAAACTGTTGCAAATACTGAAAATGCTGTTATTAAGTAAAATAATTAATCATGCAGTCAAGAATATAATTTTATTCACCCCACCTTTATCTTGCACATTAAGAACCACTGACCATGTTGTGACTCTTTTGTGGCAAACTCTGTTATCCATTTGTCTTCTTCAACTGTTGTTTTCACCAAATTGCCACACAGCTCAATAGCTGGTGTAAAGCACAGGGCTTTCTTGTACCTCTTTCTACTCTGCCTCGACCTTAGTGACTTCACATAATATTATAATATTATTAATATTGGGGTTGTATGGCTGTATTATGCTGGTGAATGGCAACTGCTTAATTTATGACAATATGAATGACAAGTTCATGGAAGCCTTTTTGATTTGTTAAGAAAAATACTCTCCCTACAATTTCTATGCTATATATGCTAGGTTTCTTTCTTTTTTT
Source organism: Xenopus borealis (assembly GCA_024363595.1). Classification (NCBI taxonomy): domain Eukaryota; kingdom Metazoa; phylum Chordata; class Amphibia; order Anura; family Pipidae; genus Xenopus; species Xenopus borealis. Next base: position 78,590,027 of record CM044448.1, on the reverse strand, counting down.
TTCAACTGTTTATAGCCATTCAAAGTGAAGCATTTTTATTACCACACAGCAATAATATTTGCACATGGAGAGAAATATGCATTGCTGGATCCTGGACCTATTATTTGTATGAAGTTATAATAAACAGCAACTATAAACCTTTAAACCTTTACTGTTTTGGGATACCTCTGATTTGTAGTTTCACATAAACCAACTTACAACAGCTTGAGTTATCATGCATTGGACTCAGCAATGCCACTGCTCACACTGGATAGCATCTATTCAATGAAAGATGTGTTTATTTTACAGCAGGATATATTAATGTGCAAATATGTTTGTTTGGGGATTAAAGAAAGCTTTGTGCAGTTAGTATTTTCTGTAGTTTACCAAATGGACCAAAGCACTAAGCACTTAAGGTGTTATGGGAATGTTTTATGTGCAACACGTTCAACATGTAGCTGTCAGATATCAGACCACTGATGACAAAACTATAATAGCACACATTTCTGTAAACTTTCCTACAGTGAACAAACATTTCTTCTGATTTTACAACAGAGTTTTAAGTTATGTGGCACCTTTCAAGTACAAATCAAGCACGAAAAACAATAGGGCACGTAAGTGTACATTTCTAAACTAGATATGAAAACAGTGTTGTTCCACTCCATTGTGTGCACTTTTTAAAAACTGTGCATAGAAAAAGGAGGGTGGGTTGGTGGCAATATTGTATTGTGTGTGTATGCATGTATAGAAAATTGTGTTGTTTTTATAGCTTAAAGGAACAGTAACATCAACATTTTTTATTAAAAAATTCATTAGTACATAACAAAAAATACCCACCAACACATATTATAGTTTAAAATCAAAAAGTCTTTATTAAGAAACAACTTACATAAACTCTGCTTCCTGTCCTCTACAGCAACGGTGAAAAGGCGACTATTGATGGAGCAGCGCTCGATTTCTCCTCACTTGCTCTCTGCTGCTTCCATGTGCAAGCGTTTCCGATGCCGACTGCTCTTTGCGCTGTGCTCTTCGGGGGTGCTCTGTTGGGGTGTCCGGCATTGTCTGTCTGCCTTTGTCTGTCTGCATCAGGGAGCCAGGAAAGATGCAGCAGCTGCAGCACTGCCAGGTCTGGGGCTTTGCTCGCACTCCACCCAGGCAGCAGGACTTTGGGAAAGTTAATGTTGGTCTGGGAGGCTGCTGAGCTGACAGGGCTGCGGCGCCGCTAGAGACCGGCAGTAGGAGATGTGGGAGCGGCAGTTTCCGAAGCAGAGCGATAGGGAACGGGTTGCGGCTTATTAACCCATTAGGTTAGTACAGGCAGCGTTATATGGCGACAGGTCCGCATTTGCTAGAAAATAAACACCAGAGATTGTCTGCCTCGTTCCACATTTAATACACTAGCGGAGGCAGCGACAGCGGGTCAGTGCGCAGTGCCAGCAGCAAGTGAAGGAAGCTTTAAGGAGGCAGGCATAGGATTGCCAGCAGGCGTAGGATTTGCTTCCAGTAGCGTGGGCTGCAGTTGGGGGATGTGGCTGTGACCCGACGAGCACAGTGCAGAGAGCAGCCGGCATCGTTCATCCTGGAAGCACCTGCACATGGAAGCAGCAGAGAGCCAGGAAGGAGAAATCGAGCGCTGCTCCACCGATGGTCGCCCTTTCGCCGTTGCTGTATAGGACAGGAAGCAGAGTTTATGTAAGTTATTTCTTAATAAAGACTTTTTGATTTTAAACTGTAATATGTGTTGGTGTTTTTTTTCCGTTATGTACTAACAAATTTTTTAATAACATTTTTTGATTGAAAGTGATCAAAGTTACAAATCCAAGAATTATGAAAAATTCTTTATTTTAAAGGGATCCTGTCATGGGATTTTTTTTTCAAATGCATCAGTTAATAGTGCTGTTCCAGAAGAATTCTGCATTGAAATCCATTTCTCAAAAGAGCAAACAGATTTTTTTATATCTCATTTTGAAATCTGACATGGGGCTAGACATATTGTCAATTTCCCAGCTGCCCCAAGTCATGTGACTTGTGCTCTGATAAACTTCAATCACTCTTTACTGCTGTACTGCAAGTTGGAGTGATATCAGCCCTCCCTTTCCCCCACCCAGCAGCTTAACAAAAGAACAATGAGAAGGTAACCAGATAACCGCTCCCTAACACAAGATAACAGCTGCTTGGTAGATCTAAGAACAGCACTCAATAGTAAAACCCATGTCCCACTGCCTACTATTCAACTATATTGAGAAGGGAAAAATAACAGCCTGCCAGAAAGCAGTTCCCTCCTAAAGTGCTGGCTCAAGTCACATGACCAGGGCAGCTGGGAAATTGACGAAATGTTTTCCCATGACAGTTTCCCTTTAAGGTAATGTCATGTATGTTTCATGATGGGTGCGCATATCTTATTAATAAGGCTTTCACTGTATGTAACCCTCCATATATTCATATGGATGTATGACAACTTGAATTGGATTTTATTATGGTTTCATATTTTCAGTAGATTTTATGCATGATGATTCAAATGATAGTAATACGCAGTTTAAGAAAACACACAAGGTTCAGTGCCTTCTGAATAACACATCTGATACCTATAGTTGAATTTGCAGAACCGTATGTGTAACATAAAGATCTAGTAAGAGTATCATAGCAAAAGTATTATTTTCTGCTCTTTAGATATCACCAACACATGTACTCAATGCATTTACTCAACACGTACTCAGAGATTATCCATCATTCACCCAGTTCCTGCTTCAGTGGAGTTTACAATCTGTGGTTAGGGATGGCGCGAACCGCCGAAAAAAAGTTCTCGAACATGTTCGCGTACTTCCGGAAATTTGCGAACGGTTCGCGAAGCCCATAGACTTCAATGGGAAGGCGAACTTTAACAGCTAAAAAAGATATTTCTGGCCAGAAAAATGATTTTAAAGTTGTTTAAAGGGTGCAACGACCTGGACAGTGGCATGCCAGAGGGGGATCAAGGGCAAAAATGTATCTGAAAAATACATTGTTGACACAGCGCTGCGTTTTGTGCGGTAAAGGGAAAAAAGTCACTCAGGTTGTTGTGGACACTGTAATATTATTGATATTTAGACAGAATGTGAACAAACTCACACAGCTAGATGGCAGTTGTTTGAAGAACACACTGGGCAAAAAATGCCTACAGGGCAAATAATGGGTACAAGGTCAACGTATACACTACTACAGCGGTGGATACGGATTACGTAAAATATATTATGGCTGCTTGAAAAAAGTCACTCAGGTGCTTTTTGTGGAGACTGTAATATTATGGATATTTAGACAGAATGTAAACAAGCTCACACAGCTAGATGGCAGTTGTTTGAAGTACAGTAGATTACTAGCCAGCAAACTTACTATCCACTGTCCCTGAAATCACTAACAGGCAGCTCTCTCCCTACACTATCTCTTCAGCACACACAGGCAGAGTGAAAAAACGCTGCAGGGCTTCGGTTTTTATAGGGAAGGGGAGTGGTCCAGGGGGTGTGGGGGTGGTCCAGGAGGGAGAGCTTACTGATTGGCTGCCATGTATCTGCTGGTCTGGGGGAGAAATGGCAAAATAAAAGCGCCAACTAAGGCGAACCCAAATTGGCGAACGTCGCACGACGTTCGCGAACTTCCGGCGAGCGCGAACACCCGATGTTCGTGTGAACAAGTTCGCAGGCGAACAGTTCGCGCCATCCCTATCTGTGGTCCCTAGCACATTCACACACAGTAGGAGCTATTATTTTTCAACAGTTTACCTGTTTGCATGTTATTTGGAGTGTGGGAGGGAAAACCTGATTAACTGGAGAATTTATGCAGAAAACCAGTAAAGACATTTACTTATAATCATGTAAAATTTGTAATATTGTATAATATATTGTAGGGATACAGAACATTAATTTCCCCTTGAAAATGTGAGCTACATGGTTTACCTAGAGTTTGAAAGGGGCTGGACCCTTGCCCTTGTGCAGAATGGCTGGCAGATACCAGAGGGTCTCACAAGGTTTTGCTGCTGCACCACTTTTGTGTATATAGGAGATGTCATGTGCTCATAGTGGATTTCCTACATTCGCTTCCATGGAGAAAAGGTGGACAGAACTCATGCTAAGATGTAGGGGCTAAAGTGGAGTTTGATAGCCCTGCGGGCTGATGCATGGTAGCCTGGTAAGCTCCACCATGTGGGTTTGGAGCTTGAATGGACATCTTGTGTGCTTGCACTATGGACAGTCTTGGGAGCCGTAGTTCTGCAGAGGAGGATTTTTAAATGCTTGTGCTATGGACAGCACTGGGAGATGGTTGTAAGGAGTAAAGTGGGGTTATCATGCTCGTGCTGGGAGCAATACCCTGAAGATAAAGAAAGTTGTGTGCTAGGCTAGGAGAGCCTGGAGCTTCTGAGGAATTCATCGCTGCAAATGCCTATTCCAGCTCTGGAGGAGCGTATCCATCTGTGTTACTCCCGAGGGTGAATTGTGCCTAAGGGAGGGTAGAAAAAGAATAAGTATCCAGCGTGTCTCCTGTTTATGAAACAGGCTTTTTGTGTGCCTGCCACGTGGGAGCAAATATCTTGTCCAGCGGGGAAAGTATTTGGGCAGGTAGTGCTACCTGGGACACTGGTACTCTTTTGGGGAAAAGGGACTGAGACTCTTTGTCTGCCAAAGGGAGTGGTGGCGGACTTTGCCTGACAGGGAGGTGCCAGAAGGGACCCAGGGAAGTGGTTCATTTATGGATGTAAATTAAGTTTTACTTTGCCTTTAATTTTGCATAACATTATATTTGTTACACAATGAAGTGTGTGTTTGAGTGTTTTCCTAATGGGGCCACCCACAGGTGTATTCCCGGATCCCATTAGGTGGAGGCACGGCCAGGAGAAGAAAATGCCCAGTACCCTCTCACCTTGCAAAGGGGACTCTGCATTTGAAGTATGGTAAGCAGGTACAACCTTGGCACCAGGGGGTGGCCAAGGGGCCGTTACAATATAATAATTTGCCTGCGCTATCATCGACCATTTGAAATTACTTAGTCTTAGGGCTGGTTTAAGGAAAGGCAACGGGCTGAAATATAAATCTTATTTGGGCTGAAAGCTGTCTAAGACTTGTTGGGTACTTCTAGGCATCATGTCCATGAAGATGAAAATGCCTAATGCAGACTGACATTTGTATAGATGAGAGCATGTTCTGTATGATAAATGGTAAGGAGTATCAACTAGTTGGCCTCGGAAACTGCAACTGTGGCAATTACATGGCACTAGAATTTAGACTGTGATCATTTTTATATTAAAATTGAAATCATTATCTGCCCAGTGTTGTTAAAAAAAACAAACAATTTAATTGAACTAGCAGAAATCAAATTTTACTGAAAATAACTAATTGTAATTGAAAAATAAATTCATCTCTGGCGTAGAAATGCATTCAGTTACATGAACAGTTAAGATGAGTCCAATATGATGGTGCCCTTGTGAAGGATACAAGTAGAAGTGAGTAAATCTGAAACGCACACAGCATCAAAATATTTGATAGAAAATAGAAACACTGTGCTCACCACTACAAACATTTTTATTTGTAGATCAGTGAGTGTGATTGCCATATTGCAGCAAATTTTGCATTAAAAATGGAAGCTCACCTAAAAATTACATTTTAGAATGATATAGATCAATGTAGACAACTTGCAGCTGGTCTTTATTTTTCTCTTTTATTACTGTGAACTCTCTGGTTTCATTCATTTCTGAGCCACTGGGTAGTGGTTTGAAAATCAGAAGCAAATATGACTAATAATTGATTTAATAATTGATTTAATATAAAGCAAAATTCCCCTTATTTTCAGCCAGCCAGCTGGGGAAGGAGGCCCTTGGGGGGATTTGGGGGCTCTGATGTAGAAGCCCCAGTGGACCCTGACCCCCCCATCCAACACAACAGTTTGTATTTCCTTATCAGGAAACTGCTATCCAGAAACTTCCCAACAAACTAAAAGGACGGCACTCCAGTAAAAGACATGTATTTATTGCAGGTAACTGTGGATATACATGGCCTTACTCGTTTCTGGAACAGAATCCCTTAACTTAATGAATAGCACCAATATTAACACCAGTTTGCCACCTACTTGCATTGGAGAACAGACCCAGGGATGTACGTAGGTCAATAAAGGCAATGCCACAGTCAGCTGATGGGATGCAGCAGCTCCAGCCTAGAAGTTCTCCAGAGCTTAATGCAGAGTACATAGTGTGTGAGATACATCAGTGCTTTGTATTAGAATCCTTTACAAAAGCAGAGCTCTATATATAAGATTCCATATCCCAATCATTGTAAGTGTTGTTAAGGGCTCTGATAAATACCTTCATGTAGCCAACACATAGGAACGTGCCTTTATATGAACAGCATACACCACATGTATCTTTAATGCTGGTCCATACTGTCACCACTTTGGATGGATTCTCTTTAACTCTTAATAACTTCCTATTACAACAATTTATTTTTATTAAAATGCATGCAGCAAGGACATTGTTTACTTTTTCTTTGCTCTGTTTCCCTTGGATAGGTATTTTCAACCCATATTAGCCTTGATAATTGGGATGTGCAATTTTCCTATTGTTGGAATGTATTGTCTGCTTTATATTTGTAGTATAGAACATTATATAATGCACATACAAATAACACAATTTGCATTATAATAGAAAGAAATCTGGCCTGCTAAGTTTGTTGGCAGTTGCAACTGATGACATGCAGGGATCATATTGATCTGATTTATGTCATTAAAACTAATGGGCATTACTGTAGATGTAGGGATATTCTGCACCATGAGCAGGCATTCAGCTTTTCTTAGCAACATATTAAATTAGGATCATCCTTTTTAAGCTCAAAAGAATGCATACTCAGATTTAGTTTTCACCTACTGAATTTTACTTACTAAATTTTCTGTGTATGTAAAGTAGCTTTTGTTTAAATAAAGGGCACTATAGGTTAAAAAAAAAACTGGATGAAACTCATCTAAAAATTAACTTGAAGTAAAAATATTTTCTGCACTTTGCCCACATAGTATAACAAAGATGGCAATGGGACTAGCCCTCTGACAAAGATGAACAAACTACTGTAACAAACATACTACAATAACAAAATATGGTCTGTCTACTAGATATAAACTATAGGACATGTTTGAAGGGTTGTTCACCTTTAAATTAACTTTTAGTATGATGTAGGGTGATATTCTGAGACAGTTTACAATTGGTTATATTTTTTTATTTGTGTTTTTGTTATTTAACTTTTTATTCAGCAGCTTCAATTCAGTTCAGTTTCCAATTTTGACAAATTGAGTCCAAATTACCTTGGTTGTTTGCACAGAATTAACTTCTGTTTTGCGCATTCCGCTACTTCCTTGTTAGTGACGTCACTTCCATACACATCACATCCGTGGACCTTCAGTTTGACTGTATCGAATTTTGGTCGAATTTTAAACCTTCCAATTCAAATATCGAAATTTGAAGGGTTTTAATATAATTTGAGCGATGGAATTTAAAAAATTTGATCGAACGATTAACCATTTGATCAAAAAAAAATTTTATTCGATCTAAAAAAAACGTAGAAAACCCCTATCGGAGCTTACCATAGGGTTTAATAGCAATTCTGTAGGTTCAATTCGAATATTCAAATAGAATTTTATTAAAAATTCAATAGTCGAAGTGGCCACAAAAAATATTCGAAAATTGGAATCATTCATGTGAATTTAATAAATCTGCCCCTTACTGTTTGTGACCATATTTGAGTGGTATGTATTGTTCGCCCTACTGTGTATGTATGACTAAATTGTCTTTTTTTGTGATTCTTGAACTTAAAAAAAATTATTTTTTTTTCACTACCACTTGGTCTGTTCATTTGGAGTACAAGCCCTTCATATGATATTTAGTCAATTGTTTGGCCTATTGTTTTTTTAGGGCTGACTGCACCCGCAACTAACAAAATCATTCGTAAATATTTGTACATTAGAGTGCCCGCCACTGACGAATATTTTCCAAATTACCTTACCAACCATGCATTGATTTGAATATGTGACTGAAATATGAGTAGGAGATGGACTAAAAAGTAGCAATAACAATAAATGTGCACTGGGAAATATGGTTCTTTTCCCTCTTGGAAATCATCATATTCTGAAAGTGCACCAACACTGCAGAATAGCAATACAACAATGGACAGGTCTGGACAAAGGATCTGCTGTTTTCATTAGTACCTATATTTATACCCTGATCAAAACATCATTAAGATTTTTGATTATGTAGTACATTTGGTATCATTTTCATGTTATTTAATTAAACGAATATCTAGCACTTGCATCTTATTGGTTTTTGATAAGCAGCATCATTTGTTACAAGGTAGATGTTCAATCATAACTTTGTCCAGCTGCAACATTCCCTTTCGACTATAAGATCACAACCTTTGTTTAATAACCATTCCTGGAGACTTTTCCATTTATCTTTGCAAAGCAGTTTCTGTTGATAATATTTTATGCAACAGCAGGCAAATCTTGTCAGCTTGACCTAAGAAGAAGAGATATGGCTGCAGAATTTCCAGCTTGACCTGACTATGAGGACTACTGCCTTATTTATGATCTTAACAGCACTCCTACAGAACATTTGTGTTTTTTAGATGGGATCAGTGACCCCTGGTTAGAAATAGTAATTCTGAATTCTGTTAGATTCTAAGATCATAATTTCCAGCTTGACCTGACTATGAGGCCTACTGCCTTAACATCACTCTTACAGAGCATTTGTTTTTTAGATGATGTCAGTGACCCTATATGAAAGCAGGAAAGAGTTAGAAGATATAGGAAAATAATAAAAAAGTATATAAAAAAATTAAGGCCAATTAAAAAGTTGGTTAAAATTGTCATTCTATTACATAATAAAAGAAGTATATAAAAAAAGTTGGTTAAAATTGTCATTCTATTACATAATAAAAGATAACGTAAAGGTGAACCACCCCTTTAAGAAGAACCTGCAAACAAATGCTAGAGGCTCAAATTATACCCCTTATTACTTAATCAACACATCATGCTGCATTATGCAAGGCCTGTTGGATTAGAATTCAGAGTAACATGCAGATTACAATACTATCCAAACAATTGGTACTTGGTACCACTGATATCTTTAACGGAACTATAAC
>CM044448.1:78542744-78579106 GCA_024363595.1 Xenopus borealis | reverse complement strand
TATAAATAGTTACATTTTATTCATTTAAAGATAAAATACACCCTTTCAGAAGTTAGTTTTATTTTGGCTATGTCTTCTTTTGTTATCAATATATAGATTTGTGTTGGAATTGCCATATTCTTTCTTCAGCTGTATAAAAACAGAAATCAGTCTTACTGAAATTAGTGGAGGATGTTGGGCTGAAGCCACAGCACTTTTACTTGCTATAATAAAAAATTATTTATATGGGATAAGTAGAGGTGTATCTAACAACTTGTATTTTCCCTATTTGACAAATACCCTTATAAAAATCCCATAGGAATGAATGGATGAATGAGTAGTGAATGAGAATTCTGCTGTGGGCGAGCACTCTCCCTTTTTTGGCATATGTTCATACTTTCCCCTTTCAGTATTTCAGTATTTGTTGGTACTTGTTTCATCCAAGAAATTGCCCCCACCTGCTGCGCATTACATTACAGCAAGGAAATGTACAATTTCGTTGAAACCCTGTATTCATTACAGATGTTCTATAAACAACTTGGACTTGATGAGGAGGGAAGTCCTTGAATTACAAAAAAAAATACATGTGTAAAAGAAATTAACACATTTGCTTGTGTAGTTATGTCTACTTTCTTATTTAAATGTAAGAATTGGACAATTGATTTGGCATCTCGACAACAAAAGAGTTAACAGCTCTTCCCCCCATGGTTTGCATTTCCCAGAGTGGTGATCTCATTCTGGATGAGCCATCATCCCACAAAAAGCATGAGGCAAGCCTCCCTATACTCACACCCACACATATTTCTACCATGACACCATAGTGTCGGACAAAAGTGTAGAGGAAGGTGCTTTCAAGTATTTCCTTTTGTGGGATCTTGGATAAATACCTTAACTTTCCATGCTGTGCCTGACAAAAGATTCTTTTTTTTTGCTTCATTTAAACAAAATACCAAAAATGTCCTATTTATAAAAGTCACAGAACCAAAAGCAGTTTCTTTACCAATTGATTCAATAAAACATGGGAAAAAAATATCTTTTAATATTTTAGCAAAATAAAAAAATTGGACATTTTTTTAAAAAGTGTAAATATTTTGAAAAATACAAATTTGTTTTTATACCATGTGACGCAGTACTGCAATACATGGAATTTGTTTAAATGGAAAACCTTATGATAATGTTCTTATTGTATATTGTAATTTGGCATATGGTTATCCATCTGAACTAAATGTATCTAAAGTTACAAATCATGTCTGTAACCACTGTACGCTTACACTGCAAGTTGGATTTTCTTTGTTCCCCAGAGTATTCTAAGGGACATAGTTGCTTAGCTATCACAATTAAAGCTTTTTGTTGACTGACCATAAAACTGTACTGTGACTTATAGCAATATATACATATATATTGTGGTGAGGTCACTACTAGGATACCTGGGAAACTCCAAGACGGAGCTTATTTATGCCCCAGGTTCCTTACAGAGTGGTTCTGGGACTGCTAGTCCAGCCCAGGTGTTTTGTGTTGTCCTGAGACATCTCAGGTGAATAATTGAAAAGGCAGCTCAAGCCAGAGTGTAGAGTTCCTGTCTGAAAAAAAGACACAGGAAAGCTGCCTGTGTGAGCTCACTGAGAGGGATTGAAAACACCACAAGATTTGGGGTTTGTATATTCCTGAATGCTCTCTGTTTTTTGGGAGACAGGCGGTAGGCCTCTACCTGATTAATTAAGGAAAACTGACCTGTATTAGTTAGAAGCCCATTAAGTGGCAAGGATTTTATTTTGAATTGCTTGTTTTGTTTATTTTGATGCAAGTATATATATATATATATATATATATATATATATATATATATATATATATATATATATATATATATATATATATAGACCAAAAATAGATGAATCACGGCACTCACGATATGGAAGGAACACAGGTGCCTGGGTGCAGTCCAGCGTAGTGAGGATAACAGCGTGAAAAAACTGGTCGCACCCACAGGACTTATGGTAATCTTAGATTCTTTATTGTAAATTCAGGCAGAGGGCTGAATTTACAATAAAGAATTCTTTATTGTAAATTCAGCCCTCTGCCTGAATTTACAATAAAGAATCTAAGATTACCATAAGTCCTGTGGGTGCGACCAGTTTTTTCACGCTATATATATATATATATATATATATATATATTTATATACACATACAAAGGTTGCCACTTGGACTGAAAATGATGATTCATGCTATTTGAAATTAAAAAAAAGAAATAAAACTCATATCTATATAAAGCATAACCACTAAAATAACAGCCATTACGACACATTTAACAGTCATTCAGTCATGTACCTTAGTATAATGGCCTGGAAGTGATTGCCTGAAGTCTAAGGTTTGAAAGAATATCCGTTTACAATCAGTTCACAAATAGGATCCTACTTAGACATCAGATGGGACACAGCCTTGATTAAAAATAAAACATCTTCAGCAGCAAGTAGTCCGTATCTGATGTCTTTTATGTCTCTAGGGCACTTTATCATAAATGAAATTGCTCAATAATGGGCACATCTTAAACCATTTACAAAGCGCATTCCTATCCATCACTGAAAAGCAAAAAACATATGTTCAGAGCTTTAACCATGCCCAGAACTGAGCATTGTATGGCTATATGGGTGCATAAAAATAAGGAACATTTTAGCAAAATGAATAGAATGACAAATGGCTTAAAAATTCACCAATACCGGGTACCATTTTTTCTTTAAATGGTGGCATTTAGGCTCCAGGGCCAGCTACCTGTTATAAAAGACTCCCAAAATTTATAATAAAAAAAATCATGTATAGTCAGCTTAATCTGCTTTTTTTTCAGGCACAGAAGATAATACAATTTGCTTATTATTCTGTAATATGTTTAATTTTGTTTCTCAAAAAAAAGTCTTTAATGAGACCATCTCAGATCATCTTCCATGAATTCTTACAGTTTCTCTTGCTTTCTCAGCTGGTATATAACAATTTGAAAAGCTTTTTTCATGTTTTTTTGATGTGCCTTTTGCTTTTTACATTTAAATTGAAAGCTCTAGATTACTTTAATCGGATCAACACACCATAAAAGACAGCACTGCCCACTGAGAATATAGAATTGAGTGAAAATGTTTGAGTGAATTGCATGATCTACAATAGTAGTAGTGAACGAAGACCAATTGTAGAGAAACAGCAAGAGCCTGCAAAATTCAGACAATGTTAGTAGCTGATAAAAGAATTTCGTTTGTGGTGTATGTTTTAATGAAAGCAGATGCACTGTATTCTTTATCCACAGAGCATGTAAAAATAAATTATATATCAGCTCTCAGCACTGGCTAATCCAATCCTATGTTAATCTATCCAGTGTATTCCCACTGGCCTATTATAATATTTTCAATAATAGTGGCTTAAAGAACAATCTGGTTTACTGAATTGTTAAAAATATACTTGCCTGGATGTCTAACATAATAGCCAGAACACTACTTCCTGCTTTTCAGCTCTCTAACTCTGAGTTGGTCAGCGACTTGAAGGGGGCCACATAACTGTTCAGTGCGTTTGCAATTGATCCTCAGAATTCAGCTCAGATTCAAAAGGAACAGGTTTGATCCATGTGCCCCCCCCTCAAGTCACAGATTGATTGGTCACCAGTGTACCCAGCCACTGGAAACCAAGAGAGCTGCAAAGCAGAAAGTAGTGTTCTGTCTATTATGTTAGACATCCAGTAATTCCAGCCTTTATACAGTACATTTTTGCCTAACTATATAAGAAACATGTTTTATTTTACACAGCCTATTTACACAGTTTTTTTGGAGTTTGGAGTTTTTTTCATTTAACAATTCAGTCAGTGGTTGAAGTCATTTGGACTATTAACACAATCATGACTATTCTCGATCTTAGCATGTAACATTTTATTACATAGTATTTTAGATTCAATACTCTTACACTTAAATATAAGTTTTAGTCAATTGTGGCATAAAACGCACCCAGATATCTTTTGGAGGTTAGTTGCAGCTGTGTGTGGAAGCTAGTCATATATAATCTACAGATGGTACTTTTTGGTTAAACAGCAACATGGTTAAATAGTGTAGTAATAGGGACCATTGCCAGTCAGTTGATATTGGAGTCTTTGTTTTCAAATGAAAAAGCAGCTGTAACTTAGAGGCCCAAGTCCTAAGTCCGAATTTTTCTCAATATTTTCTGAAAACAACTCTGACCAAATCCGTACGTGTTTTGTTTCCTTATTTATCAATACACTTTCGTGAAAATTTTATTTGCTGGCAAAAACCCGAAAAAAGTGTGAAAAAAATGAATCCTACAAAAGTTTCAGATTTTCCACTGAAAACTCAGATTTTTTCCTGAAAACCACAAAATTTTCTGAATATTGTATGAAACCCAGTACAGATCAAAATATCTTTGGGTCTTCTTCCATTGACTAATATGAAACCTCAGCAGGTCTGAGATGCTGGATTTTTGGATTTGGAGTTTTTCCATCGTCTGGGTATAATAACCCAAAAAATGTTTGTTTTTATTCCACTAAAAATTCGTATTTTATATTTAAAAAAAAACACAATTTCTTGGGGTTTCTGGCATTCAGAGTTTAGTAAATAACCCCCATAATGGTTAGGAGGAAAATTTTGATTCTGGTTTGCGAATTCTGACACAAAGTGAAAAGCTGCAGATTTGCTTCAAAACAACCCTGTCTATCATACACAGGGTCATATAAACATATTGAATGTAGGCATAACAAAGAGTAGGACTAAATTATATGTATGTGAGGTTGTTTTAACAGGGGATGTGGCAACATGCTATTGGTTCTAAGCCTAGGAGGGAGGGATCTCTTGGGGTTTAAATTCTGTGGCCAAGCAGTGTGAGATTAATGCCTAAGTACCTGAGAGGTATGAAACGCGTAAGGCGGAACAACAAATGGTCCTAATGCCTATTCTTTTGATTAATAAACAGTGATTTTTTAACTTAAAAATTGATTTGTTGGAAGATATTTATTAGGTCAGATATATATGCCCTTGGAACTGGGGGCTATATTCCAATTTAACTTGGCCCTCTAGACTGGCCCTATACGATTGGGGCATATTATAACCTTGGACCTAAATATCTCTGGCAATTTTTTTGTTCCAAAATCTATACCTGGCAAAAAATTGTGCTCATAGATTGTGAAATATGACAAGCATAATAATTAATTAAAAGCATTAATGACATATAACAATTATGTTTAACCAAGGTCACCATCAGAAAACTAAACCTGCATTGTAACTATGGCATGACATAATATCACAAAATTTAAGGGAAAAAAACTTGACGAAAGAAATATGCTTATATTTCTTAAGTGCATTTGTGCTGCTATAAACTTTAATCTACCAAAATATGATGGCTTTGCAGAAATGGTCATTGTGCTAGATTAAGTAAGCCTTTGTGTGAAAGCTAGATTCACCCCATAATGACTTGACAATGACATGTGACCTTGAAATACCCTTACGATAATGACTGGAGAAGAAAAATGCTGACCAGAAAGTTAAGATAAATGTATTTGTCATTATCATGTCATACCATGTATATTCCAGTGGGAGGAATTAACACGGTTTACCTGATATAGGCAGGTTTTAAACATATAAACATGTGCCAAAGCCAAAGACCTGTGATAAAGTAGCTGTGTACTAAGCTGTTTGACAGCATTGCTTTGTGTTGCTAATGTTCTAGTCAATAAAACATGCTTTCTTTTCACTCCCAATGATTCATCGCTAATTAGCATGTGTTATATGAGAAATTCCATGTAATGAATGATTCCACAGTTAAAAGGAGAAAAAGCTAAACTGCATTTGACTGCACAAAAATGCATTTTAACCTTACCTAATATAGGGCAACTTAATTCTTTGAGAAGAATTCATTCTGCGTATCAACAATAGTGTTATGATATAGCAACGTATGCAAATGCATTTCTTTTTGCCTGTGGTAAGTGATTTAATTATAATATGCAACTGAAATTTTCATGAAAATAGTGGATTGTCCTTTCTCTTTCTATGGAACCAAGACCTCTACTAATTTAATTGTGTCTACCAGTCACCTTGACCTCTGTCTATAGTATACATCTCTGGTTATTCATTCTTTTTCTTATAAAAGAAAAAGCTTGCCATTTGAGGAGTTTTTTACTCATAAGGGCATAAACAAACATTTCTAAACACTATATATCACTATAAAAAAATAAAACCCTTAAATGTGAGAGTGCCCTTAGAGCACATTGAGTACATGGAGCACCTGAGCCTCAACTATTGTTAAATGAAACATTTTTATAGTAGAAGCAAAATAAAAAAAAATCCATAGCACTGTGCAGAACAGAGCTTGCAATGGAACCCTGTTATGTCCAAATGCAAATGCATGCCAGCTCCCATGTATTATGCATTAGCATTGTATACATAAATACATTTAAGCACCACAAGAATAAAAAGATAGGCAAAATGCAAAAAATATTGCACTTTGAGCCATTGTAAAGAAGATATAGTTTTTATTCATGATCAGTTAAGACTTGAAAAAAAATTGATTTATTAGAATTTGGAAACTTTTTTTAACTTGCATAGGGCTGTAAATCGGATGATTAAGCTTCCTTCCTGGTTGTATAAATGGGAGCCTCTGTTCTCCATTTTAAAGCAAGACCTTAGGCAATTCAGAAGAGGGCAGGGAAGTGTGCAATAAATCTGTTTTTTAGTTTTTGCACTCTGCTCCTTATTCTCTATAATTCTCTAAAACTGAAGCATCTGTTACAGCACAAATCTAAGCATGACTTAATAATTTGCTGTTTCTGCTGATAAAATATAACCACATTAACTTTCAAGAGACATTAGAACAATTTGATACTCAAAACATATTTGGCACCAATGAATGCCCAATAAAAAAGAAAATCAGTGCAAACAATACAAAGAGTACAGTCTGTATAATAAAAAAATGCACACAAACATTTCTGTTCACACAACTGACAATGAGAATTTTAAGTGTCTCTTAATTTTGAGCACTGTAAACGGTTATTTAATAACTGCATATATTTATTTACAGGGAATCTGTCATGGGAAAATATGTAATTTAGAGATCAACAGGATACTATAAAAATAATGGCAGAATCTCTTTAAAGCAGTCAGTGAAGACACTGGTGTTGTGGGGCCTCCCAACTCCCACCTTAGTGTGCCAATGCTTTTCTGTGTGACTGTCACTCACTGCTTGTATTTGAATATAACTATACTGTAAGTTGCATTTTTTTTTCATCAAGGCCCTTGTGGGAAACAATGTTAAATGTGAAATTATCTGACATCTCTTACTTTCTTTCCAACAGACCTTAGCCAGAATTATTTTCTGATGTTACTGGTTAAATGTCCTTTGCAATAGGCTTCCGGATAACAAAGGTATTGAGTTATACTGGAACTATTTCTTAAGCACATTGGGCTTCTAAGATTTTCTTCTTGACTTTGAACTTGACAATACACTTCACAATTTTGTTTCATTTTCTTTTATATAAGCACCATCTAAGTGAGACAGAGTGTTATTAAACATGTTGTTTTGTAAAGCAGAGCATCCTTTATTTTTTAATAACTAATGAATTTGTCATTGACAATTGTAGTAACCTTGCCAACATTCTTACCTTCAATCCAAAGTTCCCAAAGATCAAACAAAATTAGAGAGAGACTGAAAAGACCCATTAAAATCCAAGATACTGATGTTTTTCTGTGAAGGAGGCAGAAAAGTCAATTTGGGAATTTGTACTTCGGATCTACTGTATATAAATATGTAATTGGGGAATATTAAATAATAAACATAAGAAACCCCTTATCCAATGCCAACATGTGGAAATTCCCTTTCACTTGTCTTATTTAAACAAATTTTGAATTCTTGACAAACTTCCTTTTACTCTGTAGAGGTAAGACCGTACAGTACCTTGTATGTCGTAATAACTATACTGTATAAATCTATGTTTGCAGCAAAGCTATCCAATAGGTTTTATTTAATTTTTAAATATTTTCTTAAATTTAAAATGATGGTTCCAGATAAAAAGCAGAGTACCTATCACTTTGACCAGAGGTCTTGCCTGATGGAACACCCACAGTGCTCCATTTTTTTCAGTCTCTTCTATAGTCCATCTTGGGTCTCCTACATCAGCTATAATGTAATGTCCTGCTTGGAGATGAACCAGGGACCTGGTGTTTTTGTACTGTTTGCATTTCCATTGTGTTATGACAGCAGATGGCTAAAGTCCTGGTTCACACATATTGCTTGGCTTGTTTTTCATTGTTATCAATCTTGCAACAGGTGACCTGTGTATGCCATTATGCAGCCTATAAAAAACCCCAACACAGCACTGACTCATTTGACCACTCTTCTGGATCCTGACTTTGTACCATGTTACTGATTGGTTTTGACTCTGGCCTGTTTATCCTTACTACGTTCCTGATTCTCTGCTGTACTGTCCATCCGGTACTGTTCTGGCCTGTTTATCCTGATTACGTTCCTGATTCTGTACAGATTAGTACATCTGTACTATCTGTTCCCTGTCCTTCCTGTATATATTATGGTTCCCTTGCCTGCCCAGAAATTCCTCCTCTCACTTTAAGACCTAATGGCATCAGAGTACCGGAGAGCCCTTCCCAAAACAAAAGGCGGTTGTAAGAGGCAGAAGTGTGAGCCGTGACCAGGACCTTGGGGCTTGTTCTGAGTTTTGGGGTACCATAATTGGCATATAATCATAGCACATGACTTTGTAACTCCTGTTTCTCTTACAGAACACTCTATTCAGAAATGCAAAATACCCTATTGAAAACCCACTGAAATGTAAGAAAGCTAATGAAGAGAAAAATCATATTTATTATTTTTAACAGAACATGGCAGAGACAGGAATGTTTACAAGAGATATATGAGATACATGACTGTAGTATCAGTTTCAGGCACACAATTCTCCAAGAATACATTATCAATTCAGTTCTACTTACAGACAGAGATTAGGGAAAGTATTTGAGACCCATGGCCTAATTATAAAAGGTTGAAAGGAAAATTTGCCACATCATTTGCAATACATTTCCTGGGCAAGTTTCTCCAAATAATATTTCATTTAAAAAATAGGAAAACAATACAAGAAAAATACTTAAAGAAAATGCTGTCATGTTTTGACACATTTTTGTTTGGTAATTCTTGCGGCGCCTCTGTGACCCAAATCCCATATGAAGCGACCACAGGCCTGATGTTATACAAACTGTGTGTTATGAGATGAGGATTGTGAGATTCAATTTAAGGTATTTTTGGATTTGCAACATAAAAGTCCAATATTAAAAAGTCTTCTGGATTTTAACCAAAAGCATCAGTTTTGCAAGCAAACCAAATAAAAAATACTGTAGGACTGATGCATACTGCTGGTGGTCATTAAACTACTACTTTAAATGGAACATGTACAAGGTTATATAGTAATTTTGGTGGATAAAAGCTACTCAACCATGGAGTTCAAGAGTTTTGTCCAATTTAAAGAGTTACTTTCATATCTGCCAGTATAACCACTCCAGGGAAAGAATTTCACAGCTTCACAGCTCTCAGCGTAATGGTTGCCCTTGTGTTTGTCAGAAGGACCTGCTGGTAAATTAAGAATTGGAGCTTATTATATGTTCTCATTACATATTTATACATATATATCATGCACAGAGCCGCTTCTTCTTTGTAAACTTCATTGTAAACAATGGAACCTCACCTTACCTCATAACTGAGACCTCCCATACTTTTTATCAGCTTATTTATTTCAGTATCATCCCTTTTGAGCACTGGAGACTAAAACTGCAGGACATATTCAAGTTGAGGCCTTACCAGTCCTTTTTAAAGGACAAGAGTTACCCTCCCCTCCCTATATGGCCCTATTAATAAAGCTCAAACCCTTGCTGCTGCTGACTGGCATTGCTTGCTATAACTAAATTGATTATGATTATAAACAGCATGTCCCTGCTGCACAAACTATACATTATATTCTTATAGTGGCATGTTCTGGCATCAGAACACTGCATCTAGAATTTAAATAGACAAGAAACTATTTTTGTCTCATCACTTGTCAGTGGATTGGCCATCCCTATACATGTATAATCAGGTCACTCTTTGTACAAGCTCCTGTATCAGCCAGTATTTCTATACATTTGGTATGTTTCATGAAGACAAGCATCTATGGTACAACTTTGTGGAATATTCTGGTGCTTAATAATGATAATGACTAATTGACACAAAATATGCAGATGCTGAATATATGTGTCAAACAGACAGAATAATACATGAATTACCTCAATAACATGCATTTGTAAATGGAACGCATATGTCATTTGAAAAAAAAAAAGCTGAACACAAGTTGCTGGCCATGAATTAAATGCAATCAGTACATGCATTAGTAGGGTTTCTTAGAGGTGTCCCTGATGATCCAATACCTTGATTGACATGAATATCCCTATATACAAATGAATGCCA
Organism: Xenopus borealis; assembly: GCA_024363595.1. NCBI lineage: Eukaryota > Metazoa > Chordata > Amphibia > Anura > Pipidae > Xenopus > Xenopus borealis. Next base: position 78,568,649 of record CM044448.1, on the reverse strand, counting down.
CATACAAATATTCTGTCACTGTTGTAATTAACAATCTGAAACAGATGCTTTATTTTCAAACAAATTTAACATTTCACTGCCTCTAGGGTTATTTTGTGTGGGTAATTTCCTTTTTATGCTTCTCTTAGTTTTTAGCTGTAATTTAGTGAGGCTGAAACAATTGTAATTCTGGCAGAAAGATTACAAAGACTACTGAACATTTATGGCCAGTCTTTAAATTGTGCTGTTTTATTTCTGTATGGGCTAGTTTTGTCGTTGCTGGTAATCTGTGCATTTTTGGCTTGTATTTAAGTGGTAAATAATTTATATCTGCCATCTGGCCCTTATAATCTCTTCTTTCATTCTTTTCCCTCCACTTACCTTTCTGTTCTCCATTCCTTTGTCTCTTTAGCACACAATAGAGGACATTAGCTATTCCATCTTCCAGCTGGAGACCTGGGCAATGTTTGCAATCAGACTTATTAGATAATTAGTATTGAATAGATTTAACAATAATGTAGAAAACTCTTTACTGAATAATTGTTTCCCTTATCTCCCACACCTGTTGTTATTAATGCAAAGTAACCTTACACGCATATGTGTTTTAGCTGTGATTCCAGCTGACTCAGATTTGAATTACATGTAATAATGTTCTGTGAAATCCCAAAGTACAGATGTGTGGTATGAAACAACTTTGCTATGGACTTGTGTGTGCCCTACAACATTATTAAATATGGTTATGATCCAAATCATTTGTATCTGAGTTGTGTATCTAATGGATCCAGTCCGACCCTGGCTACATAACGCATACAGTATACATTTTTCAAGTTAAGGTAAAATAATTTGAGTAATGAAAACATTCGGTTCACCTAAGTTAATATCATGTAACCTTTGATATGGTAGGAAAGCTTTTTTTATATCACTTAACTAATGGGTAGCTAAATCCCTGTGAAGACATGGGGCAGATTCATTAAATGGTGAATTGTCGCCAGCGACCACTTTGCACACTTTGCACCACTTCGCCAGTCACAAATTCGTTACCACTACACTACTTGCGTCCTGGGTGACCGAATGTTGGTGACTTTTTGCTAGCTATACTTCTTCAGTGCGATCATTTCATAGCGAAGATTCGCTAGCGTTCTTTGTAGCTAGTGAAAATTCATTAGTAATCTTATTATGCGTAGGTCAATTTGAATAGGGGAGGAGCATAAGTCATATAGACATCGGTTTTTTTTTTTTTTATAGAGATGGTTAAATGCTTGAAGTGGCCACTTTTTTTTTTTAAAATGACCAAAGGAGCTTCATAAAAGCAAAAAAGCTCCTTGAATGCCCTAGATATGAACCCACCATCATCAAATGTGTTTAAAAAAATGCTCACACAAAAATAGTTAATAATTTGCAGTTTTGAAGGCAATCCTGCTTTAAAAATAGAAAAGTCACCTGTGGTTTTTACGCTTTTTACGACTTTCTGAGGTACAGGATATGATGTCACTGACAACAGATTGAGGAAGATGTAGCTTCATTTCAGCAGCTTGCCTGGTCTGAGGTGGCAAATGAAACTCTGGAAGAAAGAGATAACATTCAGTAAAATCCCCAATTTAGTGAAGTTGCTCTAAACATTATACCCCATAGACTCCAAAGGGATAAAAAAACTGTGCATCAAAAAAATTTGACATGCAAAAGTTTTTTTTTCAGTGGAAAACTCAATTCGAGTTTTCAGGGCAGGTCTATTGGATCGAATTTTAGATTTTCAAATTTTTTCATAAATAAAATAACATTCAAATTGTGAATAAAATTTAATTTATTCAAGTTTAAAAACATTAGGATAACCCCCTAAATGTTGGAAGGATAATATCGCATGCTAAATTAAATAGGTATATTCCCTGATTATTTCTGGCCAACATAAGTAGCAAGTGAATTAAAATTTAATAGAGATATTTGTGGAATGTCTTTTCATGCATTCAAAAATATGCTCCAATACTGTTCATATAAAATGGGTAAGATCTGATAGATATAAGTGAATGACCTTTAGGGTCCTCAACAAATGAGAGTTTCAGCCCAGTCAGATAGAGATCTGAGTGACCTCTTAGCAGTAAAGATCTGTGTCTCCAAAGATGCCCCAGTAGCTCCCCATCTTCTTTTCTGCTGATTCACGGATTCACATGCTCTGTGCTGCTGTCACTTACTGAGGTTAGTTAGGGGCCGACTCAAAAAATACAGTACACATAGGGGCAGATTTACTAAATTCACCTGAAGGATTCGAAATTCGATCGAACTTTTATGAAGATTCAAATTTTGAAGCTACTTCGACCATCGAATTTCAAAAATTCAATCAAATTCGATTGTTTCGAATTACTCAAATAAAAATCTATTCGATCATTCGATGGTCAAAGTACTTACCCTTTAAAGAACATTTTAATCCCTAGTTCGCCTGATGAAACCTACCGAATTGCTGTATAACCCTATGGGAAGCTCCCATAGGGTTATTTCAGCATTTTAAGATCGAATAAAAAATAATTTGATCAAATGGTTAAAATCGGTTGATTCAAACGATTTGATAGTTCAATTGACTTTTTCATATTCGATTGTTCGTTCGATCGAATTTTGTTATAACCCTTCAAATTTGATATTCGAATTTGAAGGGTTTAAATTCGATTGAATTTCAACCAAAATTCGATGGTTGAATTTGAGGGTTAATTAACCCTTGAATTTAACCCTTTGTAAATCTGCCCCATAGAATAAGGCTAATTAGTAATTAATACAGATAAATACTACATGGCAGCACAGAAACCAGTGCAATTAGATTCAGTATTTAATAATCAGCCCTGTATGACAGGCCAACCTCATTTTCTGCTTGGTAATTTTCAATAGCCCTAAGCTTAGCTTCAGCTGCTCAGAGCCTACTGAACATGAGTGTCACAGACACTTTCCAAGATGGTGACCCCCTTTTGACAAGTTTGAAGTCCTAGATCATTGCTGCTATTGAGAAGCTGAAACTTTAGGCTGGTGCAATAAGTTCCCTATATAAAACGTGGCATTTTTAGTCCTATTAATTTTTAGGGGTTCCTTCTCTTTTAAACTACTGACGAGGAAAGGCAATGAGTTTTGGAACATTTGGGGGTAGATAGTGTGGCTGTTCAGTGTCAGTCAGGTGCAAAAAGTCAGACCCTTCCCAAGTTGTGTCTAGGGCATACCTCATGGCATAATAGCATCTGATGTACCCTTGTTTGGACATATTCATATTCATTTCAAATGTGAAACCTGTAAGAATTTGCAGCTGTAAATATTAGCTGGAAGCATGCTTTCACATAAATTATTCTAAGCATTTAGTATCTAATCCCATTTTAAATCCAGATTTTTAAATATTTAAATGTTTTGTCTCAATGTCAGAACCTTTATTTTACCATTGAATAATGTAAGACATTTATAAATATATGTTTAATATCTTAATGTTGTGCTTGAGCTTAAGATATTTAATTCCACCTCCAAGATGCCCTTCTCTAAACAAGTACCATATTAAACTAGAAAGAAATTCAGAGAATTAAATGCTGATGTTGAAAAGGGGTTTACCAAAAAGAGCTGTGTAGTGCATTTTCCACCTAGTTTCATTAACTAGTATGAAAATATGTCATATACATATATATATATATATATATATATATATACAGTATATATATTTATATATAATTATAGGCAATAGTAAATAATAGTGATGGGCGAATCTCCCGAGATTCGCTTCGCCGAATTTTTCGCGAATTTCTAGAGAAATTAGCGAAACGGCGAAAAATTCGCGAAACGAGTTGCGGGACGATTTTGTCGCGCGTCGCGTCAATTTTGTCGCGCGTCTGTCGCGCGTCGCGTCGTTTTCGGCGCGCGTCGCGTCAAAAACGACGCGCGACTGACGCGCGACTCGTTTTCAGCGAATTTTCGCCAAGCGACATTTCGCTGGTGATTCGCGAATCGCGGGAATTCGCCGCGAATTCGACCTAGGCGAATAAATTCGCCCATCACTAGTAAATAAAAGATAATAAATAGAAGTAGGGCATGGCATGTTAGAGTACCTAGTAGAACATGAGCCATACATAAGATGACTCGCCCACCAATTGTTTGGGGTGGAATATTGGAATATAGGTCCATGTCACTTTGTTACACATATTCGGTTGGTTGGTAAAAGGGAAATTGAGTAAACTTTTTAATGAAAACAGAAAAAGGCAAAATAAACCCTATATCTGTGTGGGTTTGCTCCTGATAGTCTGGGTATCCTACACTCCAAAAGTACACAGGCAGGTTAATTGGCTTCTACATAACTTAACCATAGTGTGTGTTCAATTAAAAAGTGTGTGATAGGGACTTTAGATTGTAAGCTCCTTTTGGGAAGGGATTTATGGGAATGGTGTAAAATCTCAGTAAAGCTCTGCAGAAATGTGTCTGTGCTTTGTAAATACCAGGAAATAAATACAATTATAGTGATGACAACCTTATACATCCCTCTGCTTGGGAGATTGCTGACCAAGAAAAGGATTATCTGGTTTGTAGTTACTTTATGATCTGACCAGGGTAAGGTTGCCATCTTTTTATAGAAAAAAAATACCGGCCTTTCTATATATTTTTCTATTTTCCCTATTAACAGGGCTGGACTGGGAAGAAAAAGCAGCCCTGGCAAAGGTATCGAAGCAGTCCATGTATTCACGTGCATGCAAAGCATTTCCAACCTCAAGATTAACTAGAATCTTGTTGTTTATTAATATATATTTTAAGAGTCCATTGTCATATAATCTCCAGCAATAACATACACCCTATGTGCTGGAACTGGTCCTTGCAACAAATATCTCACCCTAGTTTCTATCACAACTATTCTATCTGATGAATTAGTGACCCTTTTCTTACAGTATAAATTTTACTTTGTGTGCCCCCAGCTAGACCATGCATCTGAACAGAGAACTTTAATTACCATGTGTGTCACAGGGCCCAAGTGTGGCATACTTGAAAAGGCAAGGCTGTCTCATGCAATTTATTATACATATCACAGTTTGTCCAATATACAGGCTGAAGTGACTGTTCTGAGCATGGATCCTCCTGTTGCCAACATACCTATCATAAGCATAAGGGATTGGGTATATAGCAAACAACTCTAATATTACTAATCGGAGTTGGTCAGAATTCCTGGTTCCACCCATATGCAAGTACTGAGCACTAACAAATGCAGGCATCAGCTTAGCTGTGACTGGCTATTATGGACAGCTAATTTACATTTCTATTGGTTAATATACATATTAAAGACAGACCTAATTTGCATTTTTTTGGTGTGCAGTCCATTTACATTTCAAAGCAAGCAGCCCATCGGGCATTTGCCTAAAACCACAGATTGCCAGTCCGGACCTGCCTATGAATAACATTAGGATATACCATAATTTTTACCACTGACCAGGTGGCAACTCTAGACCAGGGTTAACGCTACCTGTAAACCCATTGGTTTGTATGATATGAGTGCTAATTTGCATGAAGATTATTATTTATATTATCAGCTCATTTGCATATTTGTGTTTGACTACTGGTTAAAAAGTAGTAGATAATGTTATTTTAATTCATTTATTTTGAAAATACTTAATAAAAATAGAACTAGAGAATTCAGACAACTGATATTTCTTTCCAGCAGGTTAGAAATTCACACCCATAAGTCACTCCATGGTGAAACAATGTTGTCTTCTATTTCTGCCAGTGCTCTTAATGAAATAAGTTGAATTACTATCATTTACAGAGCATCTGTGCACATGTTCCATAAAAAAACACAGGTCAGAGATCACTGGCAGTCTCCAGGGGATGACCTCTGCAGGGAGCAGTCTAATTGGCTTCTATTGATCTACAAATTGAGACCTTGTTTGATTAATGCTATCTTGTAAGCCTTGCCAGGTCGTATACTGTGGGTGAAGGCTAGTTTAGGAAACATACATGCTCCTTTCTCTCAGAACCACAGCTATTTAATGGTTTGTCAGGATGCTGTGACTGACCTGTGAAGCTGTATGTGTTTAACTGTACTATTTTTTCTAATGGTAACTTGATAGCTTGCTAATGCACAGTGACAAAAGTTACTATCATGATGCAGATTTAGATTTATTACTATTAAGGATAATAATGTGTAGCCAAGACATTATCACAGCAACCCTACACTGCATTTGTTCTTCCGTGGCCCTTCCTATATTGCTTGTGTGTTCAAATAATAAGAACTCCTGTGTTTAGAGGATTGATATTATTGATTGTGAGCATGGTAATATAAAAACATGTATTTCATTTCATCATGTAACGATTAGTGTAATCCTGAGAGTGAGATGAGAGAGTAACAAAAAGCATTAAACACTGGTTGATGGCTAATAAATCATCAGACATACCAGATGCAAAAGGGACAATTTATCCAGTCAAAAATGAAACATTTTAGTTCAATCTTGGCAGAAAATTTCTTTCCATCCCAAACACTGAGAAGAATTTTGAATCTGCCCTTATCTTTATGGGGCAAATTCATTAAGCCCTAAAAATGTGCTAGTGACGCCTTTGCTGTACTTCGCCAGGCAAATTTTTGCCAGGGTGACGCTAATTTACTATAATGCGAATTTGAACTCAGGGAGGCAAAATGTAGGGAAGTTACACTAGTGATGCAAACCAAAGTTACACTAGTGATGCCTAATTTGCATATGGTGAAATGTTTAAGTACAATGGATGTATATGTAGCCACAAATACATTATAATAAACAAGCCTGGGAAACCTTCAACCAATAAAATATTATTTTACCCTAAACATGTACCCACTGTTTAGTTTAGGTGCCATGTAGGGGGGAAGGAGGGTACACAAAAGAAAATTTACAATCTTTTTCAGCTTATCACCCTTAAAAAAGTAAGACGCCAGGGTTTTTTTGGACTTTTTTAAAGAAACTCTATTGCACTTCGTCTGGTCTGAGTCAAGTTAAACTCATCCGAGTGACTTCTTCAGTTAAACTCATCTGAGTGGCTTCTTCAGTTCTTCTTCGGTTCAACTCATTCAAGCGGCTTTTTTCAATTCAACTAATACTAAAAATTCTGTGGAATTCTCTACTCGGTTGAACTGATGAATTTTTCAATAATAACTCTAAGGGGGTTATTTATTAAAGTTGAAGCTTTGAAGGGGAAAACTATTTTTTTGGTGGGGAAAAACATTTTTCAGGATTTATAAAACCCAGAGACTGCTAAAAGTCTGAATAAAAAAGTACTTCATCTCAAAACTGCTGCGTGTAGAAGTAATGGCAGATGTCCCTTTTATAATTGCAAGACATCATGATCTGCCCTGGGTTTCGTACAGTAATGCGAAGGATTTGTGATTTTTGGGTGATAATCGTAAAATGAGTTTTTGGACAACAAATCTGAAAAAAACATAAAAATCTGATTTTTTTTTCACAATTTTTCCACACCAGATTTTTTTCAATTAAATGTATTGATAAATACAGTAAAAATGTGCATGGCAGTTTGGTCAAAGTGGTTTTAAGAGAACAGGGGGTTATTTACAAACATTTCTCACTAAGAGTCCAGTTGCCTTTGCATTAATTCTACTAGATAGTGTCACTGCCTTTGACCACAAATAAGTGTTTATGCAATTAGTAATAGCAAAAAGCTGGCCATACCTGTTAAGGTTTGCTTGTTACAAACAATAAGTTAACTGGAAAAGGTCCTTTAAGCCTCACTCACTTAACAGATAATTCTCACCTTCCAATGGCTGAGCACTCCAACTTCTTTTTGTTACACAATGTTGGGAAACTAGAAACCCTAGGATTACCAAATGGACATACTTTGAGAGATGTCAAGACTATATCCCTTTTATACCGTTATTTGATTTCTCCTAAACAGATTGCAGATCTTGCCTATATTAAAACTTGGGAAAGTAAACTGGTTAACATCTAGGGTTGCCACCTTTTCTTGAAAAAAATACCAGCCTTCCTATATATTTATCTTTTTTTCCTATTAATAACATTGGGCTCAGCCAGCAAAAATACCGGCCAGGCCGGTAAAATACCGGCCAGGTGGCAACCCTATTAACATCTTACCTAAGAATCAATGGTATATACTATGGGACACCTTGAAACAAAGCTCTGTAAATGAAATACAATTCTTTTAAAGCTATAAAGTTCTCTTAGTTGGTATTTAATCTCAGCTAAACTGTACAATCATCTAATTAATTAGTAATTTTGGTAGTGCTCTTCAGCAGGGCTACTGAGATAATCTGAATTCTGCTATGTAACCTGTGTCTTTTCTCTTTTTTAAGCCTGAATGCTGCTCCATAACTACATAGCAGCTTATTTGTATACACCTTTAGTAGTGTTTCTGAAGCAGACATTCAAGTTTTACCAGTGCAGGGCAATGATACATAAAATTTTATATGCTTTAAAACATTCATCTTTTGATGTTACTGTTCTTTTAAATTTGACAGTGAATGACAATGAGGTTTAACTGAGGAAACGTGAATGAATGCACTGAACTTGTGTAACTCTTAAAGGGGTTGTTCACCTTTGAGTTAACTTTTAGTATAATGTAGAGAGTGATATTCTGAGACAATTTGCAATTGGTTTTCGTTTTTTATTGTTTTTGGTTTTATAGATATTTAACTTTTTATTCAGCAGCTCTTTATTTTGCAGTGTCAGCAATTTGGTTTCTAGGGTACAAATTACCCTAGCAACCCTGCATTGAATTGAATAAGAGACTGGAATATGAATAGGAGAGGGACTGAATAGAATAATAAGTAATAAAAAGTGGCAATAACAATACATTTGTAGCCTTACAGGGCATTTGTTTTTAGATGGTGTCAGTGACCCCCATTTGAAAGCTGCAAAGAAACAGAAGAAAATTGCAAATGATTAAAAAACTATGAAAAATAAATAATGAAGACCAATTGAAAAGTTTCTTAGAATTGACCCTTCTACAATATACTAAAAGTTAACTTGAAGGTGAACCACCCCTTTAAAACTTGTGATGATGGAATGGTCTAAAAGGGTGATTATATGATGGCTTGTTGTACTTATTATAAGACAACTGTATTCTTTTAATACTCAGGGCTGATATTTGACTGTTTATGTTTTTTAAATTGCTGCTGTGCTACAGAACAACACTCATTTCCCTCCTGCATGAAAACGACAGTAAATGGTAAATGTTTTTTCAGGTGCTAATTTATATATACAGTGAGCAGCCGTCAGTGAAGGGCTCCTATTCATACTACAGCAATGACTTACTGGAAAGTCCTGCAAAATGTACAATTATGATTGTTCTCTTGAAGTCATTTAATGTAATCTTATTACATTAACTGCATTTCTTGGTGTGTGGCTAGCAGTTCAAGGCAGCACAGGAGGAACTGGAAAAGAAAATTGTGAGATTGTCTGAATATGAATGTGACTGCTGAACCGTATACAAAGTGTTTTTGGATTCGCAAGTTCTATTTTCCATAAAACAGTCCCTGAGACTTATCAGTTAGTGGATACAATAAAACAGGTCCCTGTCCCAATTTGTCTTTCATTTTCTTTCTTTTCCTTACAATGCAAGTTGAATCTTCTGGGAAGTTCTTTCATTGCTGGGAAGATATTTCATTGCTTGGAAAGGGCAGTGTTCCAATACAGTAACTTTCATTAAGTAAAGGAAAGTACCAGGGAAATTTTGGAATAAAAGATAACATCTGAATTACAATAAACTATTTACAACCTCCACAGAAATGTCTAAAATAAGAAATATACAAGATCACTCTTTCTTCTGTACTGAAAGGTGCTTTACAAAAAATGTGTATGAAAACTAGCTAGCTAACATTTTTAATGCATGTTTGCATAAAATGATAACCCCTTTTTCATGTTTAAAAGTAATCAACCTTAGAACCCAAAGAATACATTAAAATACAAGTTTTGCTTTTGTGCAATTTTAAAGCCTTTATTATTCTGCGTTAGTAGTTAAAATGGTTATGTTATTTGCCATGTATTTGTTATTGTTTATTGTGGATATATGGCATGTGTAGGCCTATTTATTTAAATTTGAATTTTAGAGGTTTTTGAAACCACAAAAGCGAACTTCCACAAATGTCATGACAAAAAGCCCGACCCGAAAGTTTTGTGCTTTAATAAATTGGTGCTAGTGTATGAGAACATGCTGTTTTAATTAGAGTTAGAATATAGCACTTTAAACCATAATGTTGCGTATATATATATATATATATATATATATATATATATATATATAGCATACTATATAATAAACATATTTTTTCACCTGCACATTTTATTTCGCCAGATCAGGATTTTTTTTTGGGTGAAAAAAAGTGCCAGTTTTTTGTGCCAGAAAAAGCACCAACAGCAGAATTACTATATAATGTCTCCATGCATATTTGTTCTGGGAAAAACATGTAAAAAAATGTTGCTCATCATTAGTAACATTAAGGTTTACCATGTCTGTGTTATATAGTCTTATAGTGCAGTATTCTGCACTTCCGCTATCTTGCCTTTCTTTGCGGGATAACATAGTACTGTATGTATGGAGAGGAAAATGGTTGTGGAAGGCCTTCTTATCAAACTTTACATTTGTCTCATTTTAGCGTTTTTTTCCTACTAGGAAGAAAAAAGCATGTAAAAACTTGTTTGCTTATTTATTAAAAAATATAAAATATTTTAACAAAATAGTTGGGAAAAAAACAAAAAAAACTCAAATTGGTCAAATTGACATGCTCGAAAACACATTTGAAAAACACAAAAAAAAGTTTGCCCAAGACAACTCCCCCTGACTTGGCAACTTTGATATGCCAATATTTTTTTAATTCAATGGTTTTTTGTGCTTAATAAATCTCTAAAATTTGAGTTTATAAAACTCTAATTTGAGTTTTAGCTCAAAATTGTGAAAAAAATTCCAAGTTGAGTGCTAATAAATCACTCCCTAAAGATGAAATGACACAATTAAAGGGGAATGTTAGAGAAATATTTGTTCTGAACTATATCTTGCTACAAAATAAAACAATTCAAGCCCCTAGAAGAATAAAAAATAAGATACATTGAAAGCCATGTATAATATAATAAAATTCAGCAGGGCGTTGGCCACACAGGACTGTGCCTTCTACAGAAATAGTTTGACCTAAACTATTCTGTGCACATGCAATTTTATAACAGAAACCTCAATAAAGGGCCTCTTGTATGCACATAAAACATAATGTCATGCACCTATATCTAAGCAGTTTGTTTCCTGATAGTATTTGATAGATTTCAATGTCAACAGAATTTAAAGGAGAGCTGTGTTTATCACACTGGATCCCTCCCATGTAATCCAATTCATGCTTTGGTGGTCCTGTCACTTTCAATTAGGTTGGTGCTGGGCACATCACAGAACAGTAAATACCTGTCACGGTAATACCATTTTCTGCAGTGTCCTATATAGAAGGTCAGACACAGGACATTTCAGGAAAGCTGAGACCACAGATTTCACAATGTCAAATCACCTGTATATGGCCTTACCGTGGTTATTGCACTGCAGTAACTCCCAGCAACTCCCCCAAAAAATGTGCTTGTTTTACTGCTATGGTTTGCAGCTCAAAAACAGCTTGCAGGTAATTTATACAAAAATTATATTTGTATATTTCTTTATTTTTTATTTTATTATGCATTTGTGGTCATATTATATATTAAAAATATTTTAATACTATTTGACAATATTACTTTAATACTAAAGCATTTTACAAAAAAAGTGTGGGACCAAATAGGTTTCTGTCTGTAGACCGAGGGAAATTTAATTTCTTTCTGGACTTTTCCTGCGACCTGGTAACTTTTCACTCTGGCGAACAGTCGTTACTCTGCTAATTGTTAAGTGCGAATTTTACTGAATGTTTCCTTCCTCTTTCACCAGAGTTGACTTTGCCACCTCAGACCAGGCGAACTGCTAAAATGAAGCTAGACCTTCCTCGATCTTATGTCAGTTGCACCATATCCTGTGTGCCGGAAATGCATTAAAGTTGTAAAAACACTGGTGACTTGTCCTTTTTTAAGCGGGATTGCCTGCAAAAGTCCTAGTTACATTTTTTTGGGTTAGCATTTTTCCCCAGACATTTGAGGTCCATGGAATATTAATTTTACTGTGAGCTCAAGTGTAGGGAATTAGAAGATCTCTTTTGTCTTTATTAAGGTTTCTTATACATTTGTAATAAAAAGTGTCCACTTCAAGCATTTGCACCAACATCTCTAATAAAGACATCCATACAACTTTAATTCAAATTGACCTAGTGACTTTTCACTAGGTGAAAACGAACGTTGGCGGATCTTCGCTATTTAATAATTACACTGAAGAAGTGTCACCAGCGTTTCGCTGCCAGGATGCAACTTGGCATTATAGTGATAGTTATTAGCTTAGTAATGAATTTTCACCTCGCAAAGTTTGTGAAGCAGTTGCTGGTTACAATTCGCTCTTTAGTGAATCTGTCCCTATGTATGTAGTGCATTTAAAAATCAAGTCCCCCAGCACACAGTGTGATTTCACTAGAGCTCCTTAACTGCTGGAGACTTCTGAGGAAGTCTGGCAGCTATGCTGAGGGGTAGCAGTGAGGGGGTTAGGAGCTCAATGTTGCAGTGGAAATCAGATAATACATAACCAGAAGTGATGTCATGTTTCATACTGGGGGCACCCTGAAATCTGGTGCTTAAGGTGGCACTAGACTTAAATACAGCACTGCTTTACATGAGTGATCTGCTTTTGCTTCATTTCAACACTATGGGGCAAATTTACAAAATTCACATGAAGAATTTGAAGTTCGATCGAATACAATTTTTTTTCGTATATTCGAATATTCAAATTTGGCCTCTTCGATTATCGAATGATCGGATATTCGATAATTCGATCATTCGATGATCGAAGAATTTAAAATTTTAAAATCCTTCGAATGCCCACTTCGCCAGATTGAACCTAAGGAATACCAATAGAAGCCAATGGGAACCCCCCCATAGGCTTCTTTTGCTAAGTCCTGCTCGAATACCATTCGTACGATCGAACACTTCGCTCATTCGAATCGTACAAATTTTTCGGAGGCTCGAAATAAAAAGTACGATTTTCTCAAGAAATCAAACGATCGGTATCCGATCGTACGATTTCATAGAGAAATCGAATATTGAACAAAAAACATAGCCTAAAACTATTCGATAAGCATTCGATAGTCGAATGCTTATCGAAGTTCGAATAAATTCATAGGATTGTAGGTGAATTTTAGTAAATTTGCCCCTATGCATCACGAACCTTTGATTTTCTCTTGTTGAAAGCACATCCCTAAACATGGATTTATTGACCACTGGCTATGGCTCTCCCGTAATTCAGAGCTTTCTGGAGAATGGATACCATACTTGCATAACATCAGGCACTACAAATATCATGTATCCATAAACCCTTCAAGAGGGTACATTTCAAACACTTAGGGGAAGATTTACTAAATTCACATTAAATTCACATGAAGAATCGAAGTTCGATCGAATTTGTATCAAATTCGACTTCAAATCTTCGAATATGCCAATTAGGCAAATTCGACCATCGAATATTCGAATTCGAATGATTCGAATATTCAAATAAAATTTAATTTGAATATTCGATGGTCGAATACTTCCACTTAAAATTTTTATTCGACCACCTACTTCGCCAGATTTAAGCTACCGAAATGGGGATCCTTCCCTGAGATCGAATATAAAAAATTTGATCGATTAAAATCGTTCTAATATTCTATTCGAATTCGATCTAATTTCCTATATTTGATCGTTCGATTGATCAAATTGCAGTAAAAGCCTTTGAATTCGATAGTCAAATTCTAAGGATTTTACTTCCCCACTATTCCCTTGGTCGAATTTCGAATAGTAAATCTGCCCCTTATAGTTGCTTGGATGAGTTCTGCTAGAATTTCCTTCTTGTCATTAGTATTTTGGTGTCATAGCATAAAGGTGCTTATTTGCATATTAATACCACTGATTTCTCGTGCCATGCAGTGACTTCCATGTATTATAATATAGAATGTGAATAACTGAATATGAATAAGTCCTGAAGGTTTAAACTATAACCATAAGGATAAATGAACCAGTTTATTTAGACCTTGCAGTAGTAACATTAATGAACAATACCAGCCCTGCTTTGGCTCATAAAAAGGTTTACTGATACAAAATAATTGTTTTTTTTTATTTTTTTTACTTTATTTTTTACCAAGCATTGTGCTGCTTGGATTAAATTGTTGCTGTGTATGGTTCCACTGTTTTTCTTGTGATTGTTGAATATCCGTGGCTCGCACCTCCAGGCAGGCATCAGGTTAATTCCCATATGAATTCCCTGATAAATTAAATACAAATGTCATGCTCCAATATTAATAGTTATACAGCACAGTGAAGGACATTGCGTATTTATCTTCCTCAGGTCAGGATTACAGTGTAAAAGGCCCCAAACACTGTGGGAGATTCATAAAACATGAGGGCAGGCTGATTCACAGAATCCCTTAGAATCAACACAAAAGAGGTGAGTTGAGTCAACAAAAGCGAAGGAATACCATAATAGATATTCTAGCAGACACAATATAATTTCTAGAAAGTAATTTAAAGAGGATAAAAGCTGAATGGAAAATGACTTCCAAGAGCATTAGTTATTCAATTCTAGATTATAAAACACTGACTGTGTTAAAGTAGAGCTCTACACAATCTTAGAAACGTAATCTTTTAGAAATGTCTGTCGATTTCAGGCTCTATTATATACCATTTTAGTAATTTGTCCCCACATTTATGGTATTATACTCTGTAAATCAGACTAAGGCCAAGGTTAAGTACCTACCAGCATTTATGAAATCAAATAAGAAATACAAAAAAATGCTTAAACTGTAATCGTCCCTCTGCTTTTTCACAGTTCAGTGTAATTTATATGCACATTATAGCCACATATGTTTTTTCCTGTGCTTCAATAAATCAGGTACAGGTATTGGATCCCTTATCCGGAAACCCGTTATCCAGAAAGCTCTGAATTATGGAATGGCCATCCCCCATAGACTCCATTATAATGAAAGAATCCAAATTTTCTGATTTATTATAATTTTTTTTAAATAATAAAACAGTAACTTGTAATTGAGCCCAACTAAGATATAACTAATGCTTATTGGAAGCAAAACCAACCTATTGGGTTTATTTAATTTTTACGTGATTTTCTAGTAGATTTCAATTATGAAGCTCCAAATTACAGAACGATCCATTATCCAGCAAACCCCAGGTCCCGAGCATTCTGGATAACGGGTCCAATATATGTACTTTCTTCCCAGACTGTGTATCCATTTATATATCAGTACTTTCTGGATAAAGGGTTTCCAGATAACTGATCCAATACTTGTACATTCTTCAAGCAATACTGCAAAGATTTGGCTTAAAGGGGTGTTTACTATGTTAGAGAATGGCAAGCTCTAAGCAACTTTTCAATTGGTCTTCAGTTTTTTTTTATAGTTTTTTAATTATTTGCATTAGTCTGACGCTTCCAAGCTTTCAAACAGCAGTCCCTGACCCATCTAAAAATCAAATGCTGTGTAAGCTTACAAGTTTAATGTTATTGATACTTTTTATTAGTCATCTTTTTATTCAGATCCTCTAATTTAATTTTCCAGTCTCACATTCTAATAAATTGCATGGTTGCTAGGGTAATTTATTTGATAGCAGAAGGCCCTCATATGATATACCTAATATAACTTTTTTTAAACTATATCCAATTAAATAAATAGTTAATAGTATGCCATTAGCCTAAATTCTCAATATTAGTATGTTGTTTAGGCATGCACAATTTTTTGCCTGATACTAGTGATGGGCGAATCTACCCCGTTTAGCTTCGCCTTAAAATTCGCTAATTTCCAGCGAAATTCGCGAATTGGCGAAAAAATTTGCGAAACGAGTCGCGTGTAATTTTTGACACTCGTCGTGTCAACTTCGGCGCGTCCGTTGTTTGCGATGCGCGTCGCGTCGTTTTCGGCGCGCGTCACGTCAAAAACACGCGACTCGGATTTTCGCTGGTGTTTCGCGAATTTATTCGCCAGCGGCGAATCGGGGAAATTCGCCGCGAATTCGCCCCTGCCGAATAAATTCGCCCATCACTACCTGATACAGATTCTTGCCAACACTGTTTTCATAAAGGAAAGAAACACCTGAGAAAATGACACTCCTTTACCAAAATGCATTTGGTGCAAGTAAAAAATTTGAAAAAGTGCCCATTGACGTCAATGCATATGGCTTGAGAAAAAATGCAGCAAAAAACAGCTATTGACTTCAATGCACTTGGCAAAATTTTGCTGAAACTTCACCACTTCATAAATTTTTCCATTGTTTGAAGAAACATGCCAATTTTTTAATTACTAAAGCTGGTCACACACATTCCAGTATTCTATGCTGTTTGATTAATTTTTTTATACCAAAAACCATTCTGACCTAGACCAGCTTGATAGTAGCCATGTCCAGTGTCCGAAAACACTTAGGTGGCTATATTCACATTCCTATCCACTTCCCTTGTGACATTCTGGCTAGATTCACCGGCTAGATAAGACATTTTTCTTCTGGATTTTATAACTAGTGATGGGCGAAACTCCCGCGTTTCGCTTCGCCAAAAAATTCGCGAATTTCCAGAGAAATTCGCAAATTGGCGAAAAATTTGCGAAACGAGTCGCGCGTTGTTTTCAATCGCGTTGCGTCACGTCGTTTCAGTCGCGTCGTTTCTGTTGCATCGCGTCGTTTTTGGCGCGCGTCGCGTCGTTTTCGGCGCGTCGCGTCAAAAACGACGCGCAACTCGTTTTTGTTGGCTAATTTTTCGGCGGCAAATTTTTGCTGCCGTTTCGCGAATTTATTCGCCAGTGGCGAATCGCGGGAATTCGCCGCGAATTCGCCCCTGGCGAATAAATTCGCCCATCACTATTTATAACTACATCCTCAAATGAATAAGCAACTCCATAGAATTTTTGCCTTGTTTTGCAGATTCTGGTACAGCCACCATAATCCCATAAGAAATTTTGTTTACATTGAGCATAATAAAAATAATATGGCTAAACAAATGACTGAAGAAATAAGCTTATCATCATTTAGGGGGTTATTTATTTAAGTCTGGTATTATAACAACATTTTCTGTTACAAACTCCGATCAAATCCAAAAGCTCAGATTTCTTATGCTTTTTGACCAAAAACTTCAGGGTATTGCACAAACCCCACATATATCAAAAATTAATTGGAACTTCTCCCATTGACTTACGTATATGCAACCTTGACAGGTCTGAGACGCTGGATTTTCTGATTTTGACTTTTCCAGCCTCGGGTTTAATTTTTTTTTTTTTATTAAACGTCCGATTTTGGTCGAATACTTCCCCTTTAAATTTAAATTCGATCACCTACTTTGCCAGATTAAACCTACCGAAATGGGGATCATTCCCTAAAATAGAATAGGAAAAATTTGATCGATCGTTTAAAAATCGTTCGAAAATCCGATTCGAATTCGATCGAATTTCCCTATTCGATCATTCAATTGATCGAATTGCGCTAAAAAAGTTCTAATTCTAATTCGAAATCAAATTTTTTTAATTCCCCACTATTCCCCCACTATTCCCTGGTCGAATTTCAATTTTTTTTGCCATTCGAAATTCGACTCTTAGTAAATTTGCCCCATGGCTTATATAATTTTCACCTAATCCAGTGCAAATACCTTGTCATTGTGAGGGCATGGAATGCCCTGTCGTGATATTGGTATGGCAGATGAACCCAAGAGTATGGTAATTTCCATAATTTTATCTATGTAAGTGAATACATATTCTTTCTCTCTATCATCTAATCTCTCTTTCTCTTATATCTATCTCTCTATAGTAATGTAAATTACTAAAAAATGTATAACAACTGCCAGTAAAGTCCATACTATGTACTTAGGGAAACATACTTACAAGTTGTGTATTTGAATAAGAACACTGATACAACCTTTTAAGGTTACAAAAAATAAATTTGTTTACATTTGTGATTTATTTTCTTGCTTGACACTTATTTACTATAATATAGCCTGCTTTGTTTGTACACATTTTTTAGTTCCTATTTAACGTGACACTGGTGTGTGGAACAATAACCCTGATGAATTCTCCCAAATGGGACCAAAACTCACTTATGATGTGTTTAATAGACCTAACATTTATTGTGGACTGGATAGAAGCAACATTAAAACAGAACAGAACTCCAAAACATTTTTTTGAAACTTGGGAGACATATATACACTCACTCCTGCCACTGCTTAGACACCTCCCAATACAAACTTTTCAATACACAACCTGGTATGACACTGAAATCTTATGTAACAACCCACTATTCTTAGAAGCACAAAACTATTTTCAGAACAATCCAGGAATGCAATTTACCAGCACACCCTCCAGGAGATGAAGACCAGGACTGGAAGCCCTAACTGAGATGAGTTGAATACTTTATATTCCAAATTCTGTTATGTTAAACTTATTATATCAAATATTTTCTTTATTATCTAGGTTTGTATACCCAGAAAATGCAAAAAAAAAAAAAAAAAAAAAAAAAAAAAAAAAAAAAAAAACATTTATTTAACAAAATTAACCATATTGTGGCCCAATGGTACAGGGACTAACATATAATTAAGGGCTGTGGGATATATTGTGGCTATATGAAGAATAATAAAATAAGCCTATGTTCTAAACAAATAATCCTTGAAAAAAAGCTATTCGGCTAGATAGTATTGGCAGACCTGGGGTCCATATGCAAAGTTTTCTGCAAACTAAATATCAGCTTTCCTCTATCTGCTAACTTTATTTCCTGTTAATAACATTGCCATCAATCATCATTTATACCAACTGGGTTGTTAATATACTTGTCAGGAGGCAACCCTGTAACCTTATAGAATATACTGTTGCACCGATGAAAGAAATACCTTTATACTTACCTGTACCTGAAAAGCAGTGACCATATCTAACAGTCCTCTTCATGCAATATTTACTTTTCAGTGAGACAAACTGGCTATTTGGATATAGGATTTTCGGGTAAATTATAATAACCTTTACCAGTTGTGTCCAGCAGGTGTCAGAGATAGAAACAAATTACTGTATGTATCTGCAATAAAACATCAGCAGCAGCTATGCCATTGTATGCGGGCAAAGGGTTAAGGGTTAAGATGCCAATGGTCATAACGAATAAGCGTTTGGATATCTGCCCAGACATTTCAACTACAATGTACTAAGCCCTCTCTCACAGGTGAGCTCTGTCCTTTGATTTATTAATGACTACAAGTTTACGGAACGTAGATGGAACCATTGGCTTTCCTGGCCTGATTTTTTTAAGAGGCCAGTTTGGTTGAGCTGTAATGAGTATGGACCAGATAAAATGTTTTTCATTATCACATACCACTTTTTATTTCAAGAGCTCTAACTTTGTTTTTCATTTGGATCACCGGGATTTTATAATATACAGTTAAAGCACCTGGCTACAAGGTTAAACTTGGTCAGTACACTACTGTAAACAATGCATTAGAGATGCACCGAATCCAGGATTCCTTTGGGATTTGGCCAGGATTCAGCCTTTTTCAGAAGGATTAGAATCCTTCTGCCTGGCCAAACCAAATTGGAATCCTAATTTGCATATGCAAATTAGGGGCAGGGAGGTACATCACATGACTTTTTGTTACAAAACAAGGAAGTAAAAAATGTTTCCCCCTTCCCATCCCTAATTTCCATATGCAAATTAGAATTTGGATTTGGTTCGTTATTCAGCCGAATCTTTCTCAAAGGATTCAGGGGTTCCTCTGAATCCATAATAGTGGATTTGGTGCATCCCTACAATGCATATCCATATATATCTATAACAAACACAATTATCCTTATAAATTGTGTTTATTTTATTTCTAGGGATGAATAGGCAAACTTTTTCCAGGCCTAGCATTCTTCATTTATTTGGAAAATTTGTGAATTCAGCTATCATGTCAGTTCTGCAGGATATATCACTTCCACACCTGCAAAATGAGGTTTGGTGTGCCCCCTCTGACTTTTCTGTCCATTTAAATGAAAAAATAAAGTTAACACCTATCTATAATTTTTTTAAACCGTAAACTATGACAGTACAACTAACTGAATTCAAATTGTATTTGTACTTATGGGTTAGGGCTGCCATGTTGCTTGCTTTAGCAACAGAAAGCTTGGCTATGAATCAGAAGTTACAATAACCACAACTGTAGTCGTCTCAAGCAGATGGTAATGGTTTTCTGTTCTGCCTAGGCCATAGTTAAAAGAAAAGAATACTTCTCGAAGGTACAGCATAAATACAAATAGACAGAAAATTATATTCTGTGCATGCAATGCATTATACGCTCCATTACTGTATGAAAGATAGAAAGCAACCTAACTTTCCATATTAAAAGCATACATTTTCCATTCCTCATCTCTCATGTTTGTCTTTTATAAAAAAAAGTTTGTCTTTTATTAAACAAAAAATATTTAAAAATCACTTTGGATGATTAAACATTTTAAAACACAATTTTTACATTACATAAACACTGCAGTTATGATTTGTAACTGGTATTACAGTAGAATATTGCCTTATTATAGCCAATGACATTGTACAGAATTTGCATCTATTTTCACCTGCACAGTGGTTTGAAGATATGTAGACTCCAGCTCATTCAGGCTCTTGTGATGGATTAAGCACAGCCAGTTATCCCATCTCTAGCAGTGGGTAAATGTAACACAGCCTAAATTATAAACAAGCCCTTTAATAAAACAAAGGCTGTCAGATGCACAAATGCACGCTCTCATTTTGCTGACATAAAATTGCATTCTTAAAAGTAATTTATTTCGATTTCTTAAAGATTTTTTTTGCTTTATAGTGCGTATAAGATAAACTGATATTTCTGTGTGTTTTATGCTTAACGAATGTGTAATTTTATAGAAAACCATTATAGCACCTATAGCATTTCCAACTCTCATAACAAACATACCAAACTGCCTTACATTGATATTAATGGGGATAATAATGTATACATTTCCACTTTTATTGCATTAGCTCTTAAGACTAATTTTCACTGTGGTAGACAGTGGTGTAAAAGATGAACAATCTCTGTAATGCACTGATGGACATGCCAGGTTTATATAAATAAAAGACTATTATAATAATCACATATGTTAGTAAAATGGACCCTATGGGGCAGGTTCACGAAAGGGCAAAGTGCCTAACGCTATTGAAAAATTCCCCATTTAGTTATTTTGCCAATTTACGGGCGAGACGCTAGGCTTGCTTTGCACTCTTAATGCCAGGCAAATGGACGTAACTCTGCTAATTCACTAAGAATTGCGGATTTTTATGAACGTTACCTCTTTCCCTAGACTTGCCTTCACTAGCTCAGACTTGGCGAAGTGTAAATGAGTGCATAGAACATCCTCAATCTTCAATTACTATCATAATTTAATATATAATAATAATAATATATAGATGCAACTGTATGCTGACGTTGGGGCACTGTTAGTTCTTGGGTGGGGAGGGTGGCAGGCAGCAGGAAGAACCAGACCTTCACCCACCCATGGCCAAAATATTTTATGTCAGTTTCACCGAAACCTGCCAGACCCATGGGCTTCGGGTTGGCCCGCACGTTACTAATTCCCATTGTGAGGTGTCAAAATGTCCTCAAGCCAACATTACACTTCCTACAACTCCCTGTGAGAAAGAAAATTGTATAAATATAATTGTGGATGATTAATTGCTAAAATAATGTAAGGGTACATTGTTTCAGGGGTAGTGATTAGCAAATCTGTCCTATTTTGCTTCACCGAAAAATTAGCAAAGCTGCAACATTTTTTTTAGAAAAGTGCAATGAAATTAATTGGTGTCTAAAATGTTTTCTAATTTCAAATGCATTAAAGTCAATGGGCTTTTTTCTTGTGGCAGCTACTGTTTTGTCTCAGTGACTTTTTTTTGTCTCACCGGCTTTTTTCTCCCAGTGACTTTTTTCTCCAAACGTATTAAGAGCCATGGGCATTTTTCTTATGCTGACTTTTTTTGCCTTGGCAACTTTTTTGTTACAGTGAAATTTTAAAATTTTTGCCGGAGTTTCACAAGAAAATGAGTAGATGGCAAACTGCAGAAATTTTCCACGAATCCATGCCTGGCATATGGCAGAAATACCATAGACAGATGAATATCATTAGCAATTATATTTACAAACTAATAAATTATTGAAATAATTTATCGGAAATTTTCTTAGAATTATTTTCATTCATGAAATATATATAATAAAAAAAAACATATTTAGGCAGAGAGCTAATAATATTACTGCTGTAGAAATCTGACAGATCTTGGGGATCATGCCCTGAACAAAGTAGGGGAACAGGGAAATCCTTGTATTTCTGCATCTGAATCACAGCAAAGGTATCATGTAAAAGTTGGTTCCATTTATCTTAAGAAGGAATCTTGGGTAGCAGGCAATTAAAATCCACCAGGGAACTCTATAACAGCATAGAAGCAATAGATATTCTGAGATATTATGCACGTGCATGATTAGTTGTGCAACTGTCAGTGTTAGGAGCACAATATTTCCAGCTTATTTTACTTTATTACTTTTATTTTACTTTACTTTAATTTATTCCAGCTTATTTTACTTTTACAGCTCTTGTTAATCATTGTTAATTTTATGTAACAGAGCTTTTGTTTTTCTATAACTTTATATGCAACATATCATGAATAATATGAGTATATTTCCATCAAATGTAC
The DNA here is from genome assembly GCA_024363595.1 of Xenopus borealis. Lineage (NCBI taxonomy): Eukaryota > Metazoa > Chordata > Amphibia > Anura > Pipidae > Xenopus > Xenopus borealis. Next base: position 78,545,919 of record CM044448.1, on the reverse strand, counting down.
AGAGGTTTGACCTCAAAGTGCTAACATTTCTATATGGAGACATTTTAAAAGTACATAGTATATATATATTCAGTTAACCTCACAATAAAAAGGGATCATTTACAAACACAAGTGCTGAATTGCACAGGTTTACTGACCAAAGCAACCAGTCAGATCATTATCATCATTTTCTAGCTTGTAACTGCTGACTGGTTCCTATTGCTAAGTTCTCTTGTCCAATTAAGTACCTATGTTCAAAGAAGAACCCTGAAAACTTTCAACACCAATCCCTAAAAGCCAAGCTTGAAATGGTGATCAGAATAACTTGTAATGGCTTGTTTAACTAAAGTCACATTTGTGAAGCTTGACAAATTAACACCCTGTGCTACACTGTCTGCTTAAACCTCAAAATAATTTAATAAAGGGACTAAATTAACTGAAAAAGTAAAGCACCAAATGCAAAGCCATTTCTCCAAAACACTTTCAAGTAATTTCAAGTCTAAAGAATGGTCTTCCTTCTTTAATATTTAGTGCAGAGCTGGACCAGAAGCTCCCAAGGCAAGGGTAGCAACCTGTGCTCCCGTTTACACAGAAATGGGGGAGACCAGAAGGCTCATTTAAAGGGGAACTAAAGTCTAAAATAGAATAATGCTAGAAATGCTGTATTTTGTATACTAACCATAAACTTACTGCACCAGAAGCCCAATTAAACAAATGATTTATGCTTTGAAAGTTGGCAGCAGGGGGCTGTCATCTTGTAACTTTGTTAACAATTTTTGCAAGACCAAGACTACACACATGCTCAGTGTGGTCTGGGCTTCAGTTCTGAGGTTAAGCTTAGGGATTGTCATAAATTATCACAACAGGACAAGTCAAATAATATCTGCCATAGAAGCAGATACAGAAAGACTTATTAATAAACAAAATATGCAAACTGCACTGGGTCTGTGGATACAAATCTATAGTACAGTTGCAAGCTGATCTACAGGGAAATAAACAAAGATGCTCAAGTTCTGGGAAGTAAAGTGGGGGACTCTCCCTGCCATTTGAAAGTATGATAATTTCCCTGCAGAGCAGTTAGTGACCGTCTGCAGCTGTCTGAGTAACTAAAACAAAGGGAAATTTCACTGCATATAGTCAGGTTTATTATAAAAACGGTACACATTTTTTAATTAAAGTATATTGGATATATATTTCTTTTTCATTACAGGAGGTAAAAATTGGGTTTTATTTTATGCCTTTACATCCCCTTCAAGCTTTTAGGTGCTAAAGTTTTTCTTCATTTCAAAAGCCTGTATGGGTAAAACTATGGAAATTGCAGAGGTTTTTCATCCTGAATCCCAACTTGAGTTAGGATACTAATGTGGGGTTTCCTTAAGGAAAAGCATGAACAATCTTAAATAAGACCCGAAATGATTTGTACATAATTGTTGTCATTGATAGTTTATTGGATTTGGACCATGAAACAAGCAAACAAACGAAAAACCCTATAAAATGTATCCAGAACTTATTGTTCAGCCGAAATTACTGTGCATCTATATACCTTAAACTGTAGCCAGGAACCTTTGCTGCAAAATGTGGTCCCTTCTTTAGGGCATCACATGTTTACAGAATGGATCTGAGTGAGAACTACATGGTTACAGAGAAATGCAGATTGTTACAAGCAGTAGCAAAATCTGTGTGGTTCTAATCTAAACATACAGTATTTATATATCCAAGTATATAGTGTATCACTGCAGAGGCATTCTATTTCAGTGTTTTTAATGACATTTTTATGAAACTTGTGGAAACAATCTTATTTGTATTAAACAACAGTTTTCCAAGGCAAATGAAAATTGCATTATTTTCAACGTGAAGTATAACATGTGTACAGGTTTACACAATTTCTCACAGCTATTTAAATAGCAGCATTCTTATCCACTTTCTTTCAGTACAGCCACATTACATATTATTTAAATAAATGACTATATAAGCTATACTGTTGTAAAGTTTCAATACACTCTAACATGTATAAAAAGACCACTGATGGATTTGCTCATCTTGTTCACTGCACTTGAAATTCTGCCCCATTTCAAGTATAATTTCTACAAAGTGAAGCTTACTGTATTTAAAAATACCCTTTTGGTATATATATATACTATATTGTATATATATATATATACTGCCAGAAATCATCACAGCATTATCATAAACAGTATGGAAATGTGTCATAGAAGCTGGTGCTACAGGGCTGATTATTCAAAAATATTGATGCAGATTGCACTTGTTTTTCTGTTGCCATGTGGTGTGAATTAATTACTAAACCGCCTTGTACTCTTCCTTTTCTATTGTATTTAGACTGTATATTTGGAGACACATATCTGCTAAAGGGTTTTGGTTGCTATGGGCTGTAACAGAAAATTAAAAAGTAATTGGTGGAATCTGGAATGTAATAACAGTAATTTAAGGAAAAATGTGTTCATGTGAAAAATTATTGCTTTGTGCCAACATTTTTAACTTTTCAAGAATTTGTTATGGCTTTTGAGAACCCAGAAAGTATTTAGCAACCCCATGAGTCTTTAGAGATGACAAATGCAGAAATGGAATGTAATGTGCGCATGGTTAGCAGAACTCTTTTATAGACCTCAATATTTAACTGGCTTTCATGCAGTCACAGCATATGAACGTGTGGCAATACGCAGGTAGAAAGAAAGTGGTAGAGTGAACGCTTGTTGGTATATATGTTCTTCATATTGATTTACCAGTGTGTCTATATACTGCATATATAAACTATTGTTCCACCTTGGCTGTCCTACACACAGCAGAGCATTCTAAGTACACTGCATGACATCCATAAATTGTCTTTTTTTATGCCTGTGATGAGTAACATAAAGTATCTCAGTTGTGACTTTTGTGTTCCTTTGTAAATCCTATTGCTGTTTCTCACTTTGAAGTTTTATTGTAATACTAACATCAAAGAATAAGTACAAGGCAATAATCGTTAATTCTGCTATGAGATAAAATACTGAACTGTTAATTAAATAACAGCAATAAAGTATTAATCCCTTAAAGCAGTGCTGTCCAACTGGTGGCCCGTGACCGCCCTTGTGTGGCCCTGCTGCGATTCATTACCTTGCGTAAGATTTAAAAGGTATCAGTACTTAAGATTAACTGGACCCTGCATTGTTTACACCTCAAACTCAGACCGTAAACTACT
>CM044448.1:78508502-78529998 GCA_024363595.1 Xenopus borealis | reverse complement strand
TATATATATATATATATATATATATATATATATATACACATACATATATACATTATGCATAAATTAAGCCGCACACAGCACTCTTTGGATTTATCTGAATTAACTTAATGTATTGTGAAATCAATGTTTCGGTCTTAATGTCAGACCTTTAACTGTGCTGCGTTCTTCTTGATGGATGGCACCCAGGTTGTTGACTTATTTTGGTACAGTATGTGTCCTTTTTCTTGAAAAACATATAATTATATATATTTGGAAGGAACTTGTATTTGAGAGCATATTAGTTTGAGCTGTCTTAAACAGAGGGCCTTTCAAAGCGATAATATTAAATAGTGCAAATAAAGGGCAATCTGCACCCACGTCATAATATACACTTCTAATCTTCTGGTGGTTGACCGGAGTAGCAAAGGCAATTTACATTGGGGGTGCCAAAAGTTAGGCAAGTGTGTATATTTACTTACCTGACACCTTGGGCTAGTGGTCCTATCAGCAGAAATCTGCACCTGTCCCGGGTTCTTCCAGTGAGCACTACAGAGTGTTCCTCTTGCTTCTTCGATTTTCCAATTCCCCAGTGCAGACGTTTGTACAGTACAAAAGGCTTGGTCCGTGGTGCTCACTGGAAGAACCCCTGGCTGGTGCAGTTTTCTGCTGATAAGAGCACTGACCCAGGGTGTCGGGTAAGTAAATATTATCACTTGGAGGAACCTAACTTTTGGCATATACATGTCCTGTACAAATTGTTCATTAGGATGATATTAATTTGTAGTATCTCATTAGGCTGATATTAAGTTGCAGCAACTCTTTATGGGCTATTATAAGAAAGGCATCTTGATTACTGCAAATAACAGCTGCCACAGCACTTGAAGGATTGCTGTAGAGAGCAATAATAAAATGCTAGGGGTCATTTGGGAGTTAATATTATTACTCTGGTATAGACCACTGTGCATTTTCAGGAGCCAGTTGCAGAGTTCTGCTATTTCACATTGGTTTTATGTTTAAGCAACCCACGTGGTTCTTGACAATTAGATCACTGTTAGTTGCATGTATAAAGATCAAACTGCTTTATCGGCACTGTTTCCAATAGTATTATATTGTATATAGTATAATGCACTCCTTACTGTATACTATGAGAATACTAGACGTTATCGAGCATTAGCATATAAAGCAAAGAAAACTAACATTATTACAAGATGCCCAGGATGTTGATTATGGTCTAACAGTCTATCACTTTAAAGTTCCTGTGGCCATATAATTCAGTGCATTTCAGTTAATTGGGTTACACAGAATTGCCTCTGTGCCATACTGCTATGAGTTCTTAAGTGTCATGGTCATGTCATGCCAAGCACCCTGGTCTTGGCTCATGCTTCACCTGTAGTGTGACCACCATTGGCCTCGGGAGGAGCCCTTAGCTACTTGAAAACCACCAGGACTTAAATGAGAGGTGCAAGGCAAAAGGTTCTGGATAGGCAAAGGGGCACAACTGTTAGCAAAGTCTTTGAGCAGAAGGTTGTGGTACAAGGTGTTAGACAGAATCATGGTCAGATAAGGCCAGGTCAGGCAGGCAGAGAATAAACTTAGTCAGCCAGGCAAGGGTCAAATCAGGTAGTCAATCAGAGTGTTAAAGAAGAATCGAAGTTGGATATCGGGCAAAGGTCAGGATACAGAAGTTCAGGATAGTCAAATAGCCAGGCAGGGTCAAACACAGGAAACAGATAGTAATCAGGGCACAGAATAAGCTCAAGGCACCAGGAACAAAATCCTATAATGGGCAATGAGTTGAAATCCAAATGCGCCTTTTAAGCAGTTTGAATTCCGTGCTGACGTGATGATGTGCCAGTAAATAAGGAAGAGGCGCACTCTAAATTACAGCACAAAAGAGAAGCGACGTGGCGGGCGTCCTCGCCAATGGCATGGTGGGCATCCCCGCCGGACCACCAAGGCAAGTAGTTTTTATTACATTAAGGTAGATCTCATGATAAGAAGTCAGGTGGCAAGAGTAGAGCACGAGGTGAAAAAGTCTGGGCACCCCTTCCTTAGTTGAAACTTTTGTACAAAGTTAAACAAATGTAAAAGTGTGATTTGGCCATGATCCTGTCTTCAGCATTAGAAGAATGTAATTAGTCATCAAAGGAAAAAATACTTGCAGTGTGAAAAAATTATTCAAACTATTTTTACTTTGAACAATCTTCATTTAGTTTAGCTAAAGGACAGCAATTGGTGTCCATATGAACCAGTGGATTTAGTATTTTTTTTTTCCTTTTTTTTACTGAAAACTGATTTATAATATTGATTGTGTTATAGACCTTTATGATATGAAACTAAGGGCTTTGTTTTGGTTGATTAAAACAAATCAAACTTTGGGCCAGATTCAATGCCACTAACTTTTTTTTTAATGGTTTCTCCGGCTAGATTCAGTTCCACGAGAAAAATATATTGTATGGCTCACTTAAAAACTTAAATTTGAGGAGAAATTATATTTTCCCCTTATTCAGTTCCAGTTTTTTTCCCAGTTTAGACTTCTGTAGTGTTTGTATGTGATTTACAGTGATAAGTGAACACTTCTCATGACACGAGTTCTTGTTACTATGCATGTGAGTACTTGGATTGACAAGAAAAGCAGCATTTTGCAGAAATATTACCTGAATTCATCTATGAACTGAACACACCAACTTCAACTAGTACTTGTCATAATTGCCAATAGTTGTATAGTACAAAATAATTATTAAAAGAAACAAGACTCTCTATCACTGTTACTAGATCATTCATTTCTTTGTAGCCAAGAAATAATTTAGAGAGGTAACGTATAAATGAAGAGATAACACATAAACGAAGAACTCTTTTTATTAATGCATAGTAGTGATGTTTGTAAGAGAGAGAGAGACACTAAGCATTTCCTATTTGCATTCCATATGATCACACAGCATATTAATATTCTCACAGGAGCCAGGGATTATGGGTAATCATATGTAAATCAGTGATCATAGTACATTTTTTTTTTATCTAGTTTCATGATCAGAATTCTAAAGTGGTGCAGAAGTGAAGGATAAACACTGTTTTTTAAATAATAGTTTCTTCACTGTGTTGCAGACCAATATGCAGCCCTACAGTATTCAATATATCACTATTAGACAAGACTGGGAATGCTCACTTTATTATACAGATATGGGATCTATTATTTTCTTTGGACTTGGCATCTTCTGGATAAGGGATATTTCTGTAATTTGCATCACCGTACCTTAAGTCTGCTAAACCATAAACCCAATAGGATTATTTTGCCCCCAATATGGACACATACAGCTTGGCTGAAATGTAAAAAATATGGAGCACCACGTAGCGTTAAAACACGATGTTTATTCTACTATTAAAATAATTCTCATAAAATCATCAAACATGGGAATCAAACAAAAATTATATATAAGAACCTTACGCTTAACGCGTTTCATAACCCTCTAGTCACTTTCTCAAAAGCTACATGCAGCTTGGTTACCATCAAGTACAAGGTACTGTTTTATTTATTTATTTTCAGAGAACTGGAAATATCTAAAAATAAAATGATTTGCTAAAAAAGGACTCTATGGAAGATGGACTTCCTATAATTTTGAGCTTTCTGACAACCCCAAAACACTCCAAGAATGCAAGAATGTTCCAATTATGACCATAAAGCTGAAATTCTCAAGCAAGTTTGGGCTATTATCTTATAAAGATAGGAGGTCACTCAAAATTAAGTTCTGCTGAATAATATTACAATGACAATATGGCAATCACATCCCTAGATACAAGACTTGACCACACATTTTGACATAGGTATTGCTTCTTCACCAGCATATTTCTGGCTGGTACCCATTTCTTTAATTGGTGATGCCACCTGAACTGCCCAGTTCTTCCTGACTCTGACATGGATGGCAATCACCTGTGCTGCATATGATAGGCCATTTGTGAATGAAAGGAGGCATGGGAGGTATTGAGCATTTCTTTGTATAATGCGTAGGTAATTACCCTTAGGAAAAACAGTTTTCAATATGTTCTTTTGAATTTTCAATAGCCACGTACACGCTGACTAGCACTGGTAACTTTTCCAGGTATTAGAAGAGGCTATAGTTTATAATATACAATACCTTTCTCACTATAGCGTTAAAACTTAAAATGACTACAGTATGTACTGATACTACAGTATATGAGAAAGCTTATAGAGCATACCATACCCCCATACAGAAACACAATTTCAATCTCCATATCTCAGTTCAGTCAATCTTTAGTCCTGGTAGCTAAGCTCAAGATCTCCTGACCTTTTCAGAACTGGCACTTTTGATTGAAAACACTGTTCTGCTCCCAAAGGTTCTGTCCCTACTAACAACAGATACTGGATACCAGGAGTATCTATGTGCACTAAGCAGAGGTATGCCTGTAAAGCTAATAGTGTTTCTTTTTATTGGGATCAGAAAGGCAAATAGGTTTGTATTTGTACTCCTCCACACATAAAATATAATAGCCGTGCCAATTATAATTAAATCTAAAATCATTTAAACATTTAATAAATCCAAGAGAATGGTTTTACCTCCAATAATGATGAATCATATCTTAGATGGGATCAATTACAAGGTTCTGTTTTATTATTACAGAGAAATGGTAAATATGTATAATATTTTGTATTAATAGATTAAAATAGAGTCAATGGGAGATGGCTCCCATAATTGGGAAGTGAATAATGGGTTTCTGCATAATGGATCCCATACCTGTACCAACAGTTTTAAAGCCCATCCACAGATGACTGCAAATGTATTTAGACAAGACAAAATACAGGGCATATTTAGCACCTTCAGTTTCTGAGAAGAGTACAGGTATGGGATCCATTATCTGGAAACCCATTATCCAGAAAGTTCAGAATTACGTAAAAGCAGTCTCCCATAAACTCCATTATAATAAATGAATCCAATTTTCTAAAAATTATTTCCTTTTTTCTGTAATAATAAAACATTAGCTTGATCTCAACTAAGATATAATTAATCCTTATTGGACGCAAAACCAGTATATTGGGTTTATTTAACGTTTACATGATTCTCTAGTAGACTTAAGGTATGAAGATCCAAAATACAGAAAACCCCAGTTCCTGAGCATTCTGGATAACAGGTCCCATACCTGTATCACAAATATGGCTTCTATGTCTTTAGACACTGAAATGTTTCATGACATTCAATGATAACATACGTGTGTGTACCTATATGTTGTTTAAGCTGTAAATAAAAATAATATAGAATAGTATAGTATAGAATAATATAAAAAGTAATATAGGACAGGTTAAGTAAAAAGTGACTAAAGCTGTAAAGTTTCATGGGGTCAGTATGTACTACCTTTTAATATGTTAATCGGATACATTTGTACTTTTACAGATTATGAGTCACATGATATATTTTTGGTGAATAGCTTTTTAACTGTGTCCAGGGAACTGGGGCAAGATCCTGGTACTTTATTGCCCAATACGGACTGGCAGTATAGACCCCCCCTAACTATTCTATTGTTTTAAAGCTGTAAGAGCTAACTCCTCAAATATTAAGATATGTGACTCAATAACATACATGTCGTACATGCTAAGCATCTGTTGTCTGGTTCTGTTCTGGAAATCATACATACATAGTTAGAATTGGATATGTGTATTTATGTATTGATCCATTTTTGTTCACATCTCAATTCTGGCCAATACTTTCATTCATGTCAGTGACAGGTGGCGTAGATAGGGTATCAAGTATTTTTCTGCCAGCTAAATATTCTTGTAAAAAAAACATTATTGTCACTTATGAAATTGGTTTCAGTTTATTGAAATCTGAAGCATTTTTCTAAATTTAATTAGCCTAACCTTTTTAATGCTAATTAAACAAATCTTCCCCAGGAGACTATTAAAGGTTAGACTGTTTCCCCTATGGTAGAAACACTGTATTATTACACAGCATAGCATAAGAAGCTTGGCTTATTCATCCCATACAAGCGCTATTCATGCATCTGATTGGCATTCTGATTAGCCTAGAGAGGATGAGTAAGATGGATTACATCACATAGTGCACCCGGTAATTGGTAATATGAAAAGTAATTTTACATTCAAAAGTTATATATCAGTCCTGGACTCAGCACAGTTTAATGACCCAGATTGCCTATTTACTCCTACTAATAGGAAAGACAGGCACCACACAGCACATGTACAGATATATATTTATCAGGATCTGCTCTATCTGGTGCATGTGTAGCTAATAAAATTTGACCAGAGAGTGTCAAAAAATTATGCAAATCTGATTCCCAAGTTGCAGCTCAATTTGTTTTAGTGATATGTCTTGGGCTTTATTTAGTTCACACTGTTTGATATCTATATGACATTATAATGGCTGGTGCTGTGTTCCTGTCTGAAAGTCGCAGGCCATTTTAGCAGGTGGCAAAGAAATTTGCAGATGAAATGGAATTTCAAAAGCGGTGACGGTAGTTTTTTTTACACTAATGCCCATTCTTGTTAAACTCAAGTATAAAATCATTTCAAGGAATTATACATAGTATTTTATGCAGTGTATAATAATATTAATGTGGTTTTTTGCTGCACAGTTTCAAAAATATGCCATTATTGAGTTATATTATATATTTCCAATGAATAGATAAAAATAATGTTTCTGTGTCTTATCTGTCATGATCCAAACCATTTTTTCTTACAAAAAAATAGCCAACTTGCCCCATCTATGTTGCTATTGCTTTGCAATAATTCTATATTTACCTTGCATTTAGGCAATTTTTTTTGTCTACTTATTTTTGACCTTTTATTTTGCCTATTTATAAAAGTTGTTTTCCTATTTTATAATTGTAAATTGCTCTACTATGGCCATCCATGAACTAGTTTCAGAAGGAAATAACTAATACATTATTAATAATTATATTTGTTTTGTTTTTTTCACAAGGTGTTTCCTACTATTAAGACTTCTGCATTCCCAGTTTCCAATTAAATGACATGATTATGATGATGGCATTCATCTTTGTTATAGTATAATATGATAGGAACACTTTTTTTTTAATTAGCTAGAAGTACTAGCTCTCTCAGAAATGTATACAGTATCTATTGATTCAAGATGTTTGGGAAAAATATAATTTGAATTACAAGCAGCAATTCCATTATTTGCCTGCTGGAGGTTTTGGATAAAGAAAATTATCAGTGAAATCTAGTTTTATATCATTGAATCTATAAAGGACATTTCCCTGCACAGGCTGTCCATGCAAAGAGTTATTGCTACAGTTTGTTTTCCTATCTCTGAGCCTTATCTCTTCATAGGAAAGATTTAAAAAAAAAAAAAATGGCAAATAACATGTTATGTTTTTGCTGCAATAGCAAACGATGACTTCTAGAAGTATAACCTTGATACACCGGGAGGTACCTTTATCCACATTCTAACTTTTGAGTAGTTAGAGGTTTTCTAAGCCACAATTAAATTAATTTTCTCTGAAACCACGAAAGCCATAAAAATGATTAAAAGGTCTGATTATAAATGACCATTGCATCTAAGCGATCCAAAATAAAACCCGAAAACTTACATTTTTTTTGAATGAACCAATGACAATGAACAGAGCTCTTAAAAAACTCTAAAAGCACACACAATAAAACACAGAAAGGGCAATTTCCATTGACTTCTACATAACCTTGACAGCTTTTAATTTGGGTAGATTTGTATTGATGGATTTTATGGCTTGGGCGCTTGATAAATGATGAAATAATTGTGGATTAAGGTACTATGAGAAAAAATATGATCATTCGAGCACAATGTCTGATTCATAGAAACAAGTTTCCTGAATGTTCTTAAATTGGCCCCTAAGTGTTATTGTGGTATTAATTCAGTAAAGCCAATTATGTATAAATACATTTTCATTTGGTGCACAAGGACAAATTAATCTATGCATAAAACTGACCTGGTAACCCTCTAGGCTAAAACTGCTGAAGAGTCGGAAGGAGATAGTTAGGCCCTGTAATGACAAAGACAACAAAGCTGCTGTTGGGATCTGATGGGTACAGCGAATATGACTAAAACTTATAAAAACCTTAGTACTTCTGTAAGGATTATCTGTTTGCAGTTTGTCCTCCCACCACTTAAACCACTGTTATACCACACTGGGTATCTGCCCTTTACAAAGATGCCCACCAGTGTGTCTCTTTTTTCAGGATTTATTTTTTATCTAACTCAAAGATGGATATCTGTGCTTCTTTTTGTGGCCAATTTTGATATTGCACTTCCTCTGTAGAACTACTTAAGTCGGGAAGCTGGCTATATGCATTGCAGAAGCAGGGTGTTTACTAAGAATAACGTTTTTTGGGGACTGTAGACTCTTAGGGGTAGATTCATCAAAGAGTGAAGTTAAGAGTGAAGTTCCGCCACTAGAGGGAAATTCCACAGCTCTCAATTCATTTCTATGGGATTTTTAAAGGCGTATTCATCAAAGGGTGAACTTTCACTTCACCCATTGATGAATACGCCTTGCAAAATCCCATAGAAATGAATTGAGAGCTGTGGAATTTCCCTCTAGCGTATTCATCAAAGGGTGAACTTTCACTTCACGCTTTGATGAATCTACCCCTTACAGTGGCCCTGCTAGTGAACTTTACCTATATAGATATCCCTTTAGATAAACTAGAGAATTATACAATGATGTATATGAAGCCCTTAGAGAGGCTGGGGGTAATACCTTTCTGAAGAATTGTGGAGGTTCTCCCACTGGGGTGTCCCTATTGAATGCCAATTAATCCAACTATAATTTTGGATAACTTAATATAACACATACAATAAATGTGTATGACCAAAGGGTCTTTGGCAGTTAACACAGACGTCAAGTAACCCACAGCAACCAAACCAAAGTTTACTTTTAAAAAGCTGAGTGCTAAATTTTACCTAGGGTTTATAAGAATTCCAGTGAATCTACATAGGGGCAGAAATATACAGTCCAAGCTATTATCACTCTCTCTCACTCTCTCTCTCTCTCTCTCTCTAGACCATGTCATTTCTGATATTGTATGAGAGTGCAAGTTTGTACATTTAAATGTATTAGTTTAATTTGTTTCATAACAACACCATTAACCTAGGTTCTTATAGAGTGCCTCCCACACCCTTGGTATCGGTATTTAGTATTTGCATGGAAACTGGGTCCACCACACATTTGTTGGACCAAGCTGGACGTCATGTGCATAGAAAGATACAAAAACATGTGATTCACTTTCAATTTAATTTTTTCACTCTCATTTATTTTGTACTGTAACCTAACATTAGAAAATGATACATGCATTTCAACGCCGTAGAGCACCTGTGTAGCACTTACAGTTCTAGCATTGTTGCAGTTGGAGTAGCCTTGTATAAATTGGGATCTATCTGTCTGTCCCTCAATTCAAAACAGCAAGGAGCAGGGGTCTGTATTTTTTTTTGTGTATTCCCATGAGTTATGTTATTGGGTGAATAGGATAAAGATATTCTGCTATTACTTTGAGGGTTATTTATTAAGCTCCAAATTCTGAAAAAAACCTGAGGATGAAAAACTCAGAATATTAAAATCCAGCATCTCTAACCTGCCGGGGTTGCATATAAGTCAATGGGAGAAGTCTGCACTGTGTTTTGTGAAATTGCACAATATTATCGGAGCTTTCAGAGGAAAAGTCCGAAATATTTGTGGTTTTCGGAAAGATATTTTTGGGAAAATGTTATAATAAATAAGCCTAAAAAAATAGGCAAGGATTTTCTCTGAGTTTCTAAAAGAAAATATTGAGATAAATTTGGAGCTTGATAAAAACCCTCTTAGTGTATGATTGCGTCAAGCATGCGTTGTAATACAGCAACACATTCCACAATTCTGCATAGTAATAGAAATCAGAGAGAATCTTTTGCTTAAAGAGAACAAAGGCTTAAAGTGCCTGCTGACAAAAGCTACAGTATAGTATCAGTGGCTAAAACAATGATACATCAAAACCAGCATTTACCTTGGCCACAGGTATGTTATACAGTAGCAAAGCTGGAGACAACGCAAAGCTAAACTCACATGTGCTGGTGTGTGTCCCAATAATCTTCATTACTGTATCTATCTCTAGTAGTATATAGAATTTGCTGTTTATTTTTGTCCAGTTAAAAAAAAAGAGAAATGGACTGAGGTGTTAGAGAGTTGTAACTATACCCAAATAGAGTTTCACATAAAAGCTTGTTTTGTAAAATACAGTGTTTCATACTATATATTGACACTGTAATAATAAATAAATATCATTATAATAATTTCTGCATTATATCCAGTGAATCACTGCCACAGCAGACACTTTTTACCAGTATAAAAAGAGTTAACAAAGATTACACCATTCTACACTAAAGAGCGTTTTCCTTTGTTCTAGGGAACACAAAGCAGATGAGGTCATAAATTAATTCCCATGAGCAACCCCACTCTCATGTTCATCTGTTAGCTGTATTTGGATGATTAACTTGGTGGGTGGGGTAGACATACTCAGACCCCCCCGGCTTTACCATTCCTATTCCTGTGTTACTAGGTTGTTTGTGTTCATAAAGTGAGTCAATCCTTAGCTTGTGTTTCATGTCCTCATCCTGCTTTTGTTGAGTAGTGTTTGGGTGAAAATAGCCGCTGGCCATGATTTACCAATTCTTACACCTGTGGCTGTTTTTGTATAGTCTGCCATGGCTGCAAGGGCCCACACTGGTTTTTACAACAGTGCTGCTGGTGAGCAATCATTATGAACGTGCAAAAATGTAGAATCATACCCCAGGGGGTAACGAGAATAGGGAGTTTAAGATCATTGTATCTTCTCAGCTACCTTTCTTTAATATTGTAAAACAAATTCAGCCCAAACACTGGAGCATGGAAGGGGTTGGCACGAGTAATTATATGTAGTTAGAACAACAACAATGTACTGTGCCAAAAACATCTTGCATCTTTTCATTTGGTACTTATTCCTAATTATGGGAAATAAATCTCCTTAATCCAATCAGATTAGCTGCACTATAGCTGCAAATTATAGCCTATATTGTATGGTTTCCTATGGAATCCTCTACTGTAGATAAAGTATATGAAATACTGCTCTTATTTCAAACATTGTAGTATGCTGTGAGGTTTCAAGATATAAATATTTTTTATCTGGCACAGTAACACTATAGGGTCTGATTTTGAACAGACCGGTGTTGCATCCTCTATTTTAGCAGCAAGTTATAGTTGCCCCACATGGAACAATTAGTAATGTTGTAATCGCTTTAGCATTATCCCATGAGTGATCTTTTGAGACCTCCCACCTATATGTTAAACCTATTATTTACTATTTATATAGCGCTTTTATTACAATGGTTGTACATTATTCACATCCATAACCCATGAATTACAGCATAATATTGGGCTTCACTAAGAAATTAAAATTTGATTGTGTCTATTTTGGTATATAGCCCTCACAAGTTTTCCACAGTGGGAATGGTCTCGCTTTTGCCACATTATTATGTATAGTGTGAATAACCGCACTATTGTCTGATTTACTTGCTCCAAGTCAGTTGTGGCTTCAGATTAGCACTTTGTGTCAGGGCCCGGAGGCTCCAAGATGGTTTGCCGACCAAGGAGGAAGCAAGTTCAAAACAGTTTGTGGTATCCAAGGGGTTAAACAGAAGAAAGGTCAAGTCCAGGCAAAAAAGGTCAATCCAGGCAGAACAGGTTCAATAGTCGAAGGCAGGCCGTAGTCAATAACAGGAATCAATGAATATAAACACACCCAGGCACTCACAAAGTAAGACCTATATTTGGGCAGTGATCACAGGTCTCAGGCTCCCTTAAATAGTCCTAGGTTTGGCGCCAAACGTGAGAGGGGCGTGATGATGTCACAAAGTTGACGCGCATGCCTTTTTGTGCCCGCGTGATTGCGTTGGCGTTTTTGCGCCGGCGTGGTAGCGCTGGGGACAGAGTGCCGCCATCTTGGGAGATGGTAGGTACACTTTGCAGTTGTACTTGCACTGGTAACTGAGCTCCTTATACACTTTTCTAATCATCTGAGATTCTTCTACGGGTTTATGTGTGATTATATTGTATTTTTAATAACAGCAGTGCCTTTTTCGTCTTTTTAAACACATCACTTCAAAGAACAATATGTTTTTGGGTTGCTGCTCTGCCTTTGAAACAGGTGTTTTCCAGGGCAGCAAATGCTACATCATGTGCAGTGGATGGTATGTGCCTGCTTTAAACTATTACCAATCCATGTTCCAAAAAACATAAAATGATAGTTTTGATAAAAGCATACAGAAACTGCAACACCTCAGTCCATTGTTAAACTATGCCAAATTCATTTATGCACACAGTACCTCTACTTGTAGATCCTGATACATATAATGTGCCCATTATTTGAAGCCTCATGCCCAGGCATTGCAATATTTTATCACATATATAATAGAAATAATCATTTTCTGTGATAGGTCTTTAATTGTTGCCAAGTCTGTATATTCTACAAAAAACCACATCAGTTATAAAGAAGACTATGCAATCTTGGATTGATTACAATAAAGACAAAATAATGTTCCTTCCCTACTTGACTATTAGAGTTCTGCACTGATAAGCTTTACTAATCCCATTAGATGTGAAAGAGTAAATGTAATGTGTATTTGGGTGAGAAGAACCACAAGAATTTTTTTTCTCCCCCACTGGTAAAAATATAGATCCCATCACATTTTATAAATTAAACAGTCAAGTTTCAAAGAGTGATCAATGACCATGGAGTGTGAAGAATAATGTATGTACACATAATGGAAGTAAATGCGGTGTCACTGGGAAGATAACACTTAGCTGGGTGGGCAGTCATATTGATTGAACGACTCACAATAGGAATCCTTTTATCTATTCACAATAAAGTTCAGGCACAAAGGCACAAGAAAGAGAGGTGGAGCAGGGGTATGGCCATACAGAATAGGCTACAAGAGTCTTGCTTCACTACTTGTCCTTCAAATCTCCTTGAAAACATAAAGTGCTTTATCAAGTAAAGAATTCTAAATGTATTGTAAATGAGTGTTTTTAATGTTACATAGAGTAAGGGTATATTTCTTGCATGCATTGATGTGTTACCTGTCACCACAAAGTACAAGCTAGGGAACCCTATGGGTTTACCTGCAGATTGGTCATTAAGGTACTGATACAAATACAGGTTAGGCCAGAATGAAGACTTGCCCCTCTTATTTTGATGACACCATTTGAGTCACAAAATTCCAGTGCTGAATTTGGAGATTAGAGGTGTTCATTGGTATGGTTGTGACCTGATTGGTAATGTATTGCCGTAGCTGGTAAAACTGATACTTGATGCCAATAGTATTCATAGGGAAGAAAGATAACTAACACAAGGCCAGTATTTTTCCAGACTGGTTAATTTCCCTCTTATATATTGTACTTTAAAGAGGGAAAAAATGTAACTATTTATCAACAAACATCATCTTCTAGTCAATTTTTTTTTAAAATCTAGAATCATGTTACTAACATAGATGCTAAATTGTGCAAAATCTGGTTCACCAATCTCTCTAGAACTACCCTACAGAACTGTCAACCCACGCCCTATTTTTGGGGAGTTACAAGATTGGACTCAGTCGCCTGGTTTTCCGTCTCTCTTATGTATTCCCTAAATTTCTGATGAGTTTCTACAATTTGATTTGTGGTGAAAATTCAATGTTCATTTATAGCACATAGGTAGAACATTTCAGTACCGTCAGTGGAGTGATGTGCGTGTGCACGATAAGGGATCTTTGGCTTCAGGAGAGGTCTGCGCATGTGTGTGACATCACATCTGCCGACGTTACTTCTAGGATGCAAACATTCTCCTAGAAACAAGCACTCTGACCCTAGTCTACATGTTAGATGTGTCCCTGCTTTCGCAAATGATCTGGTCCTTTGTTTGGTTGCAGCTCTCATTGATCCTAAAATGGAATGTGAAGAGCTATGTATTGCTTTTAACATACCCTGCCTATTTTCAGCAATTCTGCATTCAACATGTATTACTACAAATTGTGATTTATTGTGAATTGCAATGTTTGTCTGCAAACATGTGCAGAGGTTGTTGATGAATTTTTTTTTTAATGAATTGATGCGACATATACCATGCATGAGCCCAAAACAAGCATGTTTTTCAACTGAAATTTGCTTGAACAACTTACTTTAGTGAATTAAATCACTATGAAAAAATATTGGGCAAACAGATTGTATAACTTCACTGGATGATCCTGACATTAAGCTATACCCATTTCTCATTACAGCAACTTATGGTGCCAGTTGAAAGCAGGCTGCAGCATCAGATTGGGTTTACTCATTCACTGCATTTTAAAGAGGTGGTTCACCTTCAAGTTAACTTTTAGTATATTGTAGAAGGGCCAGTTCTAATAAACTTTTCATTTGGTCTTCATTATTTATTTTTCATAGTTTTTTATTGATGTGCAATTTTCTTCTGTTTCTTTGCAGTTTTCAAATGGGGGTCACTGACACCATCTAAAATCAAATGCTCTGTAAGGCTACAAATGTATTGTTATTGCCACTTTTTATTACTTATCATTCTATTCAGTCCATCTCCATTTCATATTCCAGTCTCTTATTCAAATCAATGCAGGGTTGCTAGGACAATTTGTACCCTATAAACCAAATTGTTGACACTGCAAACTGGAGAGCTGCTGAATAAAAAGCTAAATAACTCAAAAACCACAAATAATAAAAAATCAAAACCAATTGCAAATTGTCTCAGAATGTCACTCTCTACATTATAATAAACGTTAACTCAAAGGTGAACAACTCCTTTAAGTGTCCTTTACTTCATACAATTCTTGAGAGTTCTGGTTTCAGTTTTATCCTGTATATTCCATAATATATATAATTTTATTCCATAAAATTCGAATTTCGAAGTCATTTTGGGCTACTTCGACTATCAAATAGCCCAAAATTCGATTTGAAAAAAATTCGAATTTCGAAGTACTGGCCCTTTAAAAAAAATCCCATTTTAGCCTATGGGGGACCTCACAGAACTTGTCCTGAAATTTTATCTAAGTTCTGAGAAATCTAAGGATTTTGGTGAAAATCGTTCATTTGAATCGAACTATTCAAACAATTTTTATTTGATCGAATATGCCCATATTCGATCGAAAATGAACCCCCCAAAAATTTGATGGTCGAATTCCAAAGTTTTTTCACTTTGAAATTCGACCCTTAGTAAATCAGCCCTTTAATGTAATCGGCACAATCCTTATTTTTCATATAATCTGGTATCCTTTAAATATTTTGTAACAAATGTAACAATTGCCTAAAGATGCAAATAACATATTATAATTGCAATAATTAACACTGACACTTTATCACCATTAATCAATGGCATATGTTAAACATTACCTTTGAGGGTATGGAGATGCAAATGTGGCTTCTACACCTTGATGAAGGGCAATTTTGTTCTGGCGTAATTCCAATATTTACAATGGTGTATATACTGCCAACCAACATTATGTGAATAAAGGCCTTTGCAAAGTCAGTTTGTTACAGTATATTTTACCATTTTAGAAAATTACAGTTGTTGTGGTGAATTACCATTTTATGACATTTCCTTGATTGGTAAATAATTGCCCTATAATTATAATTCTTCTGCTTTTCTACAAAGGAAGATAAAAGGGATGATTAGGTAGAATTGGTGTTATATGCCATTTGGTTAAACTAAGGGGCTATATTTTTTGTATATATTGTAATATATTTTATATAATTTTTATTATATCAAAAAGAATTTGAAACTATGATTTTTTATAATTTTTTTTGTGCGTTTGACAATTTTTTCTCAGTCCAAATGCATTAAAGTTAAATGGCCATTTATTCTTAGGGCAATACTTTTGTCTCTGATACAATTTTGTCTTGTCAGCTTTTTTTGTTGCTGTGAAATTTTTCGCGGCATGACTCCATCCCTGGGAAAAAAAATGTGCTCATCACTATTTTTGATCTCTTGAGGATTGTGGTCAGGCACCTAAAAACTGGTAAGATTTTTTTATTGTAAAAACACTGCAGGTTTTATAAATCAGAATCATGAAAAAACCCAAAACCGGATGCAAAAAAAAACCCAAATGAGTTCAGGAAGTCACATGTCTTTTCTGTTTTTGTTTTGCCTGGCCATGATCCATCAGGGATCATAAATAAGCCCCTAAATGTTTCCAAGCTGCTCAACAGCTGTGAAGCCAATATTTTCCACTTTTTATTAAAAAAGTGATGAGCTCTCGTAAATGGATTTTTCTGCTAACTGTGCCATTATGTAACCTGGAATCTACTAAAAGAAGTATATTTAATTTTTATATGGTTTGTTTTTGCATATTGACTGCTCAAAGCTCTGACTTGCTCAATGTTAGAAAGAGTGTAATAAAGCATGTGAAGGAGGCTACCTCTGTTCAGTCGGCTTTATTATTTTCATTGGAGAATTTATACACAAAGACACTCCTTCTCGTAAATCTGGCAGTACCAGAGGAATAAACCTGGAATCTCCAATTATCATTTCGGTAACGTCAAATGCAGAATCTATAACTTTTGCTTGCAAAAGAAGCTATGCTCTAAAGGAGCTGTTTTTACCATTTAGATACTTGAGAGAAAATGGCATTGTAAGACAAATATGACTACAGAAAGGAAGATGACTCAGGGAAAATAAAATTAGGCTAAAATACAATGAAAGCTTCTTTGGATTCATAACCTAACAACATGGTTAATATATTTTTATGCATAGTCCAAATCCAGTAAAGCCTTTAACATACAGAAGTTCACTTTTGATATTAAAGGAAAACTAAAGCTTAACAAAAGAATTAGGGAAGAAATATTATACAGGTAAATCATATAAAATCCAATAAGCTGGTTTTGTTTCCAGTAAAGATAAATTACAGTATATATTAGTTTATATCAAGTCCAATGCACTGTTTTCTTATTATGGAGAAAAAAAAAATATATATATATAAAATATTGGATTTGATTATAATGTAGTCTATGGGAGACATCCTTTCCATAATCCAGACCTTTCTGGATAACAGATTTCTGGATAATGGATCTGATTTGTGTGTGGGCTATTGTGATCCACAGTCACACTGACCTGCACCAATGTCCACATCCAGATATTTTGGGGTAACTCACAGGTACCAGACCTGCAGAAAGAACAGCATTGGCTATTCTGCTTCAGGTCAGGTCAGTGTAACTATGATTATTAATATTGGTGGATAACTTTAGCTCAACACCATGTTAGGCACATAGTCTTGTGTATTTGTTTTTCAGAGTGAAAGTTGAAGCTGTTATCTCCAACTACCACATATGCACAGGATGGTCGTCTTCAATGAAAATCACATCACGAAAACAGTTCTGTAGAACGGCTGCTTGGCTTTAATAAGCAATTATTTCTTTATTAAACATCTAACAGACATTGAAAACCTTCTTTATTTGTGTACAGAAATCCCAAACCTACTGATATGTTTTGGTAGCTGAGGATGAGCAGAGTATAACAGTACTTTATTAGCAGGTTCATGCAGCCATTACCCATCAGCAGTAACTTGAACTCTAACACTTTTAAACAGTAGTGACACTTACAGGCACCTTGCACAAACATCACATATTCCTCCTATAGTAGAAAAGCATCTGGGCAAATATAATAAACAGCAGCAATAAAATATTATGCATTTTTCACATCACATAATCCTTGGTCCATGCAGGTAGTGTTCTGATTCTCTCATTACACCTCATAGGTTCACTTTCTTCTGGCCTATTGCAGTTGGCATCAGGAGTAGGGAAATGTCCTTCATCAAATGGAACATCTCCAAAACCATACCTAACAGGACCAAGACAACTTGCATTCCATATGTGTCCATCAGACAGTTTATATGCGTATGGTCCTCCATTGGATTACCTTCTCTGCTGAAGACTGTAGACAGAAATGTTATTACTGTAGCTGATGTTATATGAGAAACAAATGCAAATCAGAGTTAAAGCAAATCTGCAGTCTATAGGAACATCTGCAAAAGCACCCACAATATCAATAGCAAGTTTTTCCCATGATGTATCAGGGAATGGTACTGGCTGAAGTGGTGGTGTATGTGTGATAGCTGTTTTGTCATGATTCTGACAAGTAACACAAGAATCAATGGCAGTTACCACATCAGCATCCATTGCTGGCCACCAGTACAGCTCTCGTGGTCTTTGTTTTGTACGTACAATTCCTTGATGACTCTCGTGCAAATTGTATGAGCTTTTCTCTCAAGGTCTCTGGTACCAGTAAGCGTGAGCTCCATGGACAACATAGCTATTTACTAAGGACAGTTTGTGTCTAATCCTGTAGTAAGGTTGAAGATCAGGAATGAGTTTCTTCTCAGCATTTGGCCATTTGCATTGTAAGATGTCCCCGTAGTTTTACTTGAATTGGACATGTGAGGCAAGCTTGCTTAAAATCAGCAGCTGTAACTGTAGATGAAAATATATCAGTCAATGCTACAACTTCAATGTCCTCATCCAGTGTATCAGAAGCTGCAGGTAAAGGTAGATGTGACAAATAATCGGCAGTAACATTTTTCAAACCTGGTTTGTATTGCATTTTGTAGTAGAAATTCAGTAGCCTTGCTGACCATCTAGCTATACGCATTCCAGCTCTTCCTAGTCCCTTTGTTGTAAGTAGTGTAGTTAAAGGGCTATGATCTGTACATAAGGTAAAGTCTCTACCCCATAGGTAGGTTCTTCATAGTTGAATACTTACGCTCTGTCTCTGTACGTGTTCTGGATGCAAATGCGACATTTTTCTCTGTATGATCGGCATGGATCTGTGTGAGAACTGCACCAATGCCATAGTCTGAAGCATCTGTAGTAACCATAGTGGGTAGTGCAGAATCAAATAAAGTTAGTGCTGGACTGTTCACAATTACAGTAACTGTTTCACTATTTCAAAACTATGTTGAGCAGTCTCTGACCAAACCAGACTAAGTTCCACATAGTAGTGCTTGAAGTGGCTCCACAACTAAAGCATAGTTGGGAATAAACTTTGAATACCATGAAGTAAGACATAAGAAAGATGCTTGTGTAACAGCATTGACATGGTCAGGGTCAGGCAGTAATCCCTCTTGTGAAATTATATGACCCAGAAATGATAGCTGAGTTTGTCTGAAGTGGCATTTGGAAAGGTGCAGGTTGCTGCAGAGGTAGAAGAGACATCTCGTTGCCATTTATTCATGCAGCAGTCACCAATTTGTTATGTTTTGGTAGTCGAGGATGAGCAGAGTATAACAGTGCGTTATTAGCAGGTTCATGCAGCCATTAAACATCAGCAGTGACTTGAACTCTAAAGCTTTTAAACAGTATATAAAGTACAGTGTATGCACAGTATACTCTTGTGCACAGTGACACCTACAGGCACCTTGCACAAACACCACAACTACTTTCTAAATTCAAAATAGGTGGATATAATACCCAAATAGAGGCCTGATATTTTATGGTTTTAGGTATTTTGTGGCATCCATTTGAAATAAAAATGATGTATTAGATTTTCCACCACCAAGCATAATTGTAAGATGTTAAAAGCCATTTCTATTTTCTATATTCTAGCACAATTCTCTTGTTTTTTTTTTCTATTAAAAATACTGTACATTTTATGTGGCCAAGTAAAGATACTGTTTGCTTAATGCTTACACCAAATTACACAGATATATATATATATTATACTTATATATAATCACATACTGAATTGCCCTTTCATCTTACTCTATGCCCTTTATCTTTCTGTCTCACTGCCACTCTGGGATGTATATGGCCATATAAATGTCAGTTTCAGTTACATAAGCATTTGGAGAGAACAGACTTAAATGCCTCAAATGGGGCATGAAAAGAAACCAGTTCCTAGAAATAAAAAGACAGAGCAGGAGTACACTGATGTTATTGGTATTTCAAATCTGTGTGTTGCCAACCAAAGTAGTTTCCAAAAACAAATACAACTGTGGCCACAAAGCATTTAAAATATATTGGGGAAAGCCTCCATACTGACTGATATTATGAGATAAAGCATATATATTCTTGTTATCAGTAGACACCAACAATACAAAATCCCAAGGCATATGATTGTCATGTAAAAATTTGTTCTACCAAACAACAACATTTCCAGTCTCTCAGAAATGTAACCATAGTTAATTACTAAGCCATAACACCAGTTGTCATCATATCATATATGATCCACAGAATCCAGTGCCTCATTTACCCCTCTTACTGTCCTCTCTTCATTTATTTTTTTTTACCAGTGCCAGACAATTTCCTCTTTTCTCCCCAGGAAGCAGCCTTTGGTCAATGTCATGTGAATTAAATCAATTGACAGTAAATCTGATTGGCTGCTGACTCATGTCTGACTGAGCTCCCAAAGGATTGCACAAAAGCTCTGCTATCTCGGTTAGGTGGTGGTGAACAAAGCGACAGACATATTCTGTCCCCATTCATTTGTCTGTACTATTGTATATGAAAAAGGAAAGAAAAGCTTTGACAAAGCAGTTTCATGCTTACAGATAAAAATATGCTTATGGAAATATAGTTTTCATTTGCTGTAAAGATGAAGTGGCCAGACAGCCCCACATAGTCTACACAATGACATATTGAGGGATTTTTTTGTGTCCTCCATCCACACGTCCACTGTTCTGCATATTCAGATGAAAATAAATAAATAAAAAGCACTTTCAAAATGTTTCTTTCTTGAGTGCAGGGCAAGGCCAGAACTAAGGGTAGGCAAAGCAGGCATGTGCCTAGGGGGCAAAGCCATATAACCTTACAATGAAAAAAATTACTATTAAAGTTTCACTTACTGCTTAGCTTCATCAGTCCTTGGTATGAATGCTTTTAGTCTTTCATACATTGCCTGCATGCAGATATATTCATAAGCATGTACTGAATCAGGTCATACAGATACACACACAGACCTAACATAATGTAAAGTGATCAGTATTGTTTTCACTCTTCTTCAGCTTTCATTAGCAGGCTAATGCAGTGTGACAGTGCCAATGTATTCTCAATTTAGCCGATTAATGGAAAACTGACATTTATTGCAAACTGTAATGCATGTGCATTTTAAGAAGCAGATAAAACTATGAAAAGATGGCAATATAATTTAGCAGTCATTGCAGCAAAAATATGAAAATGCAATTTGGCACTCTGTTTTCGCTCAGCAAGGACATCCACTGGCAGAAAGCAGTATAATCAAAATAGTAATGATTTGACTGAAAAAGGGACAAGTCTATAGTTGAAATGGAGGCTCTTGTGAACTGCTGGATTGATATTAAGTTCAGTGTCAGATTGCTTTATCTTCTAATACTGATAAATTTCACCTGAAAAAAATAAATCATGAGTAGAAACTATAAATACGCTCGATTTTTGTAGGTTCTGAAATTTTCCACTGTCAACATTTTTTTGTTTTTACAGTATGTATTGGCTCTATGTCACACAGTTATATAATTCATTTGGCATGAAAAATGCTACTGTCCATCGT
>CM044448.1:78481712-78495371 GCA_024363595.1 Xenopus borealis | reverse complement strand
CTTCCTGCCACCTACTCATGTTTGCATAGTACATGTTGATCTAATGCACCATCCATCCTTCTACATGTGGTGGAAGTTTTTAATATATTGATTCTGGTTCCAAGCTAAAACGCAAGAACCAGAATCAAAGACCAGGACCAGCATGTCCACACACATAAACAACACCAAAGGCTATTTCAATGGTCTCTGATTGTGGAATACTGTTACTTTTTTCTGTTGACCTGATTATATACTTGTCAGAGTCTGCTAGATTGTTTTTATCTTAGAATAAATGAAGTATTCATGTGATGTAACATGGACTACAGCTGCTGTATCCTAAAATTACCAGTGCCGTCAGTGAGAAACTGGCGATTCAGGGACTCGTTGTTCATGGTAGCTTCTGAGCAGTGAATTTGACATCCACCGAACACTGAGTAGGCTTCCTCCAGGAAAACATCTCTATTTTTAATGCATATGTGGCACATTTACATTTTCCCTCAAGGATTACTAAAAAAAAAAACAGCATTGCAACCTGCTAGTCCTTCTATAACAGCTTGCTGTATAATGATAAAGCTGTGTGCCTGAATTTCATACCTGCAAATGAGATGAGGCATTTTCACAGACTAACATCATTCAAATGTGTAAAAGATCTGCTCAGATGATATTTAACATACTTAAAAGAAATATATTAGCCCTGTACTGTATTTCACAAACTAACTGTAGCGATAAACCAGCTATATAGCAACGTTTTGTACCATTCAAATCTTCCATTAAAAGGATACTTGTACCATTCAAATCTTCCATTAAAAGGATACTTGTACCAATCAAATATTACATTAAAAGGATACTATCTTAAAAAAAAAAACTTCTGTTAATTTGTATGCAATGCAAAGTGAAGCCTTCTGAAATCAGAATATATTTACTTCTCTCACCCTAACCAGGTTCGGTTCTCCTTTTAATGCAATCCAATGCTGACTCCAGCAGGGTAAAAGTAGTCCTTGGACACAGGGTAGGCAGAACATAGTCATCCCAAATGTAGGTGGAGTGTCAGAAAAACTCTGGAGGATTTTCAACAAACACCAAATCCGTGTGTTTTTCAAGCCTAGCAACGCACAGAGACTAAAACTGGTACACTTAAAGGATCCAACACCAAAAGAAAAACAAAGTAATGTGGTATACGCAGTCCAATGTAGAGAGGAACGCACTGATCTATACATTGGGGAGACAAAACAATAGCTCACCAAACAAATGGCTCAACATAGAAGGGTGAACTCTACAGGGCAAGATTCAGCTGTCTTTCTACACCTAAAAGACAAGGTACACTTCTTTGAAGATAACAATGTCCAAATCTTGGAAAAAGAAGGCCGCTGATTTGAAAGAGGCATGAAAGAGACAATTAATGTCAAGGTGGAGAAACCATCCCCGAACAGAGGCAGGGTGTTCAACACCACCTGTTTGCTACATACAATGCTGTTCTCACAACTTTTCCCCTGTGGTTTCAGAAGACTTCACACACTCTATTCATGCAAATCTCATAAGTAACATAAGAAATAAAAAAAAATTAACTTTTTCTCTTAAAAAAGCTTGTAAAACTTCTTCATCAAAATTCCCTCAGAAATCTTCCTTCTTTGGCTCAGTGCCTAAAGCAGACGGAGAAAGCATACAACATATAAAAAAAATATGGTGTAGTATTTTGATCAATAGTTTAATACAGATTTATAAAAAAAAAACTTTAAAAATAATAACGTATTGCACTCACATTTGTTTCATGAGTTTCAGTCACATATAAGCAAGTCCTTTGGAAGGTATCACTAGCCGGAATAAGGAGAAGGTTTGCCGGCATTGTTCTCCCTCATGGTGTTTACCCGCAGCTTGCTGTGACTTCACTTCTGCCTGGCGGGTAAACTCCATGAGGGAGAACAATGCCGGCAAACCTCCTTATTCCGGCTAGTGATACCTGCCAAAGGACTTGCTTATACGTGACTGAAACTCATGAAACAAATGTGAGTTCAATACTTTAAAAACAAAGTTTTTTTTTTAAATAAATCATTATTATACTATGCAATTTCTTCTCCTTCACCCTGGAGTTTAACCTTGACCTGTGGAAAAGGGGAGACTATGGCCTGTCTAATATTACAGGCACTACAGAAATCGTGTGCGTAGGCACCAAATTTGGTGAAGGTCCCGGGAACCACGCTAATTAATTCCCCACACGTTTGGAACTAAAAAGAAAAAGCACTTTTTTCCGTTTTTAAAGGGGAACTAACACAATATAGTTTTACCAGCACATGGTGTTCCCAAAATTGATCAAAATGCTACACCATATTTTTGTATACAGTAGAACCCCCATTTTACATATTTCAGGGGACCAGGAAAAAATTATGTAAAATCAGGGAAAATTTAAAATCAGGGAAATGTGATAACGTAACTTTTTATTCAAGTACTGAAAGGATAAAAGCACAGGAGTCTGTTTTACTTTGAGATACAATATTTAGTGTGTTAATAACAAAGGTTAATAATTGCAGTGTTAATGTTACACTATGGGGGGCATGTGGAAGACTCTATGTCAGTCACATACACAACCTAAAGCAATAAGTGATTGGTGCAGAACTGTATAAGGGATAGAATCATTGGAAATGACCATTTACAGGCAGAACCATGGCAAAATATGCATCTGGTTAGTATTTTATACCTCTTTATTTCACAAATAATAACATTCATAGAGGAAAAAAACTGGTTTTGGGAACAGCAGGACAAAATTTTGAAGTAAAATCAGGGAAAATGTGACTTAAAATCAGGGAAATGTAATTTTATTGAAGTTTTACAAGCTTTTTTATGAAATTTTTTCAAAGGACTTTTTTTATTTCTTATTTTGCATGATAAATACAGCCGGGAGACTGTAAAAGAATGGCACGAGAGAGCTAATTTAAAGGACAGACATACGTTTTGTTGTGTTTCTCACAAGTAACACCTGTTTCTAGGAGTTGCATAATACCTTGGTAATCTTATCACAGTAACCCCACAGAATCACCCCCGCCCCCTGTGAATTTCAGATGTCACCTCTCTGAAGAGTTACAATTGTCATTGTGATTGGATTTGTGAAAGAGAAGGACTTCCCATACCAGTCAGTTGAACTGAAGAAGCTGCTCGGATGAGTAGTGAAACGTCTTCAATAATTACTCAGCAAGTCCAGTTGTATTAGAATTATTTATACTAGATAAAGCATGACCTGGATGAATGAAAATCTTTATAGTCAGGCCTCTCAAATCTTTGCATGGTAATCTTCTTGTTCTCACAGATCGTTCTGTTCAGAGTCTTCACAGCTATCAAAATTTCCCTTCAGTTAATAAAAAAAAAATTTCCCTCCCATAATCGTTAACTGAAGTGATACATCTGTTTAAAATAGCCTGCAACTAAAGCACAAGATTTTTTTGCCAGCTTTCATTTCTAAACCTATAGCCATTTCCACTGATCTTCACAATTCAGCATCTCTTATAAAATGCCTGGATTTGAGCCATGTCAAAAGAAAATGATGAAATCAGCATCCATTTATGATAATATATTTGTAGTGCCAGCTAGATCTTTACTTTATATCAGATATCTTTATTTTAAAGAAATCTGCATTGAATATGTTTTGAAATTAAGTGTGCTTTTTAAGGTAACTCTCTTGGTAAACTGCAAATAACAAGTCACACAATTCTTAAGGCTCCCATACATGGGCTGATAAGAGCTGCCCACAGAACGCTTGTGGGGCCTTCCGGCGGGCTTCCACAATTTTATATCTGGCCAAAAGTTGGGCAGGGTTAACAATCCCTTCTGATCATAGACGAATCTGCTCGTTGATGCAGTCCAGCGATCCGACCGCCTTTATTACCTGCATTGTGATCCGATCGTAGGGCCCTAAGGCCCATGATCAGTCAGCCTACCTAACTATGTGGGCATATGGAGGAGAGATCCAATCGTTTGGCAACATCCCTGTGTATGACAGCCTTTAGTCTTTTTTTAAACTTATAATTTGGTCCTGAAAGAAACATAATGACATTTACAGTAACCCACAGCAACACACTAGCAGGACTGGTTACAAGGGAATACTAGGCCTGTGCAAGCAATCTGCATTTGATTACATAACTCATTTGTATATCCACTGTGGTAGAGTGACCACAGAAATTGGTAAACGTATGTTTGGCCTATGATTTCTCCGCAGGGAATGAGATAGGATCCAGGAATGGAGTTGATGAACAGACAATGCATTCTCTACAAGGATTGTAGTAGCCAGACACTCCATTCCCCAGATCCAGTCTGGATATTGGAGCTCCACAAGAGGGCTGTACTGTGGAAAGGGTATTTAAAGGTAACTAGAATTTTTTAAGGGGTTTCTCAGCAGGGCACAGCAGGTAGGAGACCTGGCTTGCGAGGAACTCCCAGAAGAGTTGGGAGTGCTTCCTGCAGCTGCACAGTGGAGGTGACTGTGACCATGATTGTGACTCTGACCAAGAGTTTGGTTGGCAAAGTGAGGGAGGCCAGAAGGCTGAACACTTTCCAGGAAAGGAGTATTGTAAAGTACAGTGGTGAGACAAACGTGTTTTGTTTTTTGCTGGTAGTCCACAAGGGGCCCAGTCCAGTAAGGGAATTCTTTAAATGTCTGAAGTTAGCGCCCAGTGGGCAGGGTTTAGTTTTATGATTTATGTTGTCTATGCTGAAATGGTCACCCCTGGGCTAAATCCTAACTGTGAAAAGCTGAATGTCTGATGAGGCATGCCGAGACTGTTCTGTTTGAAAATTTGGCAAACTAAACCTGTGTTTTCTCTGAAGAGCCATGGTGCCACTGTCTTACTGCTCCTTTTCCTATGACTGCCTACCTAACATTTGCTAATTCCTCCAAAAATTGTGTACAAGCAGCCAGATTGTCACACCCCATACATTAATACATATCAATAGTAATCTATCCTCATGATCAATAGCTTTCTATATGACTTGGTTGGTATCTAAGCCAAAACACAAAAACAGATAAATTCAACCAAAGTACCTTACTTAATTTTTCAGCATATTCCTGTGGTGCATAAATAAGCCTACTAACCCTTTTCACACAGTAACCTTAGACATACTATTTACATCCAATGATTACTACTAAGTAGAACAGAGTCACCTGACAGGCAATACAAGGTCCTTTTATGGAAATGTTATCCACAAAGCTCTGAATTATGGGAACGCACTCTCTTTTCTCTGTAATAAAAAACAATACCTCTAGATCCAAAATAAGCTTCATGAATCCATACAGGTGGCAAAATAATACCTTTGGGTTTATTCAATGTATTCTGTTTTTATTTCTTTTTTAACATAGAAGACACTATTTAAAACATAAGTTAATTGTTGCAGTCAGTACAGTTTACTGACCATTAATACAGTCTTAAATACATAGTCATAGTATATCCAACAGTAACCGAATACAATATAAAGAGCATAGTAAATAGTTCAAAACTGTATAAAGCCCTTTGCTGAAATTATTGCAAGGGTGGGGATATATCCTGTTTACCGTGTCATCATGAATATTATGGGGGTTAGTTATAACTCGATTTATTCTAGTCAAGTTTTTTTAGTGAAAAAAACTTGAATTTTTCCAGATGCTAAAGGTTCACTACTCTCTAAGGCTATTTTGTCAAACAGAATATTATTCACACATATTCATGCATTTGGTTCTCTGTATAAAAGTTTGATCCAGAAGTCCTTCTGTGCCCTGAATTTGGGAATATTGTAAACGTGTAAACACTCTATGGAGATTAATGGCTGCAGTTTTGTTAGGCATAAAACCTGATTGGTCACTATGAACTATTCCAGTTATTATATGTATGTATATGATTGAGGCTATCTTGACTGGTCCTGCAATGGAATAACCATTGTACGCACAGGGACAAATATCTACATTATTCATTGATCTTGTTACAGTAATAAAATATCACTTGGGGTATACTGCCCAACTGTGATCTCCAATCCCACCCTGGTTCCCTCTTTTACCCCTTCCCTCTCATTTATTTGTATACTTTTTATTTTATAATGCTAAACCTTATAAAATTAAAAGCAAAATAACCCCAAAATCTAAAATAACTATCTGCTATATGTATAAAAGTGTCATGGCTGTCGGCAGAGTTTCTGAAATTGCACACTTTGGATGCAGTCAGCTCATAAATGTTAATAAAGCATTTTTATATGCCACTAGAATTCTAATAATAGGTCTTAATATTTAATCAGTCTTTAGGTTTCTCCAAAGGATAAACTGCCTCCTTCCCTGATTTCTCTAAATTGGTTAAAATAAGTTTAACAAGTAACTGTGAAAGCCCTAAGGCTTCTCTTCAGTAAGACATTGTTTTACTGTGCAAAATGCAGAAATGGATGTGTGCATGAGAGAAGGGCATTGTTCCAACTCTGCTGCAGAATGGGAATCTAGGTCAGGAAAGTTGTTTGACAGAACTGAGAATTGAACTCGTCACCTTGGAGGCCCATTGGTGTTGCAAGTGAAAGCTGGCACAGCAGTCTGAGGAGAAAATGTGGCACCAGAGCGCTGAGAGAAACAGCAGGGAAAGAAGATGCTGCATTTTCTCTGTATTCTTTCCTCTCACGGCTAAGTAAGTCATGTGAGCTTGTTAAGCTTTTAGAGAACCTTGAGGTCTCAGAGGAGCAAATATGCTTCATTTGGCAAATCTGCAACCATACCAGATTTCATTTTCTCAGTATATGCAACCCTAGAGCCTTTTCTCTTACAGATGGAGGATTGAAACAGAATACAGAGAATGTATAGCTGAATTACATGAATCATCATGTACAGTAATGCAATTACAATGACTTGAAACAGGTTTAAAATTCAAGTTGCACTTAAAGGGAAAATGAACACTATTTAGATATTACTTTTCATTTCTTTCCTCTTAAATTGTTGGTCATACAGTAGTTTAGTAAACATAGCATTGCATCTCTGCTTTATTACATCATTACACATATAACAAGATTCCATCTTGTTGCTATTTAGCAGTAATACAGAATGTTGTTTTAAAGGCTCTAGCGATTAGTGGTCACCTGCTGCAGAAGATGGAGTCCAGGGACATACTGTAGCTTTCCTAATTTGCACTTATTCTAACTGCTCGAAATGTACAATATGTTATATAACACATAAATGGCCTATTTATTAAAGGTTGAATAGTAGTGGTTTCAGAGGGTTTTAAATCCACAATTAAACTAAATTCCTCTAAAACCACGAATGCCATGAAAATATTTTCAAAGATCCAAATATAAAAAGTACAAATAAAATAAAATGCTGAACGACATGCTTAAGATACTACTATCTCTAAAACACTCTAAAATTAGATTTTTTTTTTCTGGACAATTACTAATGAAAAAAAATCCAAAAACCTCTAAAAGTCTGAATGGTTAAAAATAGGATCAGTGCAGGTTTTATAATAGTGATAGTTCCCCATTATTTTGGCTTATGTTACTGACTGGTTTACAGGATTCTCTTGTTTTGTGTGAATGTGATGGTGATCTTTAATTGTAAGCTTCACTGGGGCAGGGATGTTATATGTTCAAATATATTTTCAGTTCTGAGGGTGGAGGATATTTTCTTTGTATTTACACCCGAACATTATATAGTGACATACATTTGGTCCCACAGACACTGCATCACCTCTACCAACAAGCAATAGATGTAAATGTAGACAGGTGTGGATATCGAGCGGGGATGGTGGGATGGAAGGGTCATTCGTTTTTACTTGGCCAGAGACTGCAACAATAAATATATAGGGGCAGATTTATCATGGTTCATATTTCGAAGTGAATATACTTGAAATTCAAATAGTTTTTTGGATCGAATAGGTCAGTTTTTTATTGAATTCAAATAGTTCGAATCGTTCAATTTAATCGTTCGAACAATTGGAACGAATTCTGAAAAATTTCCAAAAGACTCCATAAAGTTAATAGGAGGTCCCCCATAGGTTAAAACAGCAATTCGACAAGTTTAAGGTGGTGAAGGGTCAAATTCGATTTTTTTAAAGAGAAAGTACTTTGATTATCGAATGGTCAAATCGAATTTTGGCCTATTCGATAGCCGAAGTTCCCAAAAATTACTTCGAAATTCGAATTTTGTTTAATAAAATCTGACCCCTAGTGTAAGCAAGTAAGTTGATGCAGGTTTCCCTTTGTTTCCCTTCCACTGTGCTCTGGTATGCTTAGTTTACAGGTGTGTTTGATTGTGTTACTGTGAATTTATATTATCATGTTTGGCTCCTTGAATTTTTCTGTGTCATCTTATCTGTTACTTATGTACATAAGTACTGAACATCTTCATTCTAAGTATCTCCAGCCTACAGACTGCTATACAAATAGAGCAAAATCTTAGTAGTTCATGTTACGCTCTGGTATGAGGAATGTTAACATAATTGGGTAAAGAGATAATGTTTCAGGAATAGGTCACTGTGCTGCTTGCACCGCCTCATTCCTGTAGGCAAAATATAATCTCATTGGACAACTAATAGTAACAGCAATAACCATAATGACTCATATCCATCTATGATGAGATAGGGAAAGGCTTTCTGGAATAGTATTATACTTTAACTCTTGGCTAGCTAGCAAATACAGTGCTCTTATCCTTTTTTGTTGAACTTTAATAATGTTAGTTCAAATCAGAAGTCATCCCTGGTGCTAGTTCATTTAAATAGGAGCAGATCCTGGAGAATAGACTCTTGAGAATAACTTTTTCCATATTATGGTTTTGCCACCAAACTGTGACTTCTAACTGTTGTAGCTTCAAAGAAAAATCTGCAAATTATTCAACCCATAAACAATAGTGGTCATACAGAACCAAATATACAATAACACAGCTGAACTGATTCAAGTGCTTGCTAATGATTCCTCCGGGTACTCTGGTTCCCTCCCAGACTACGAAACCATACAGACAGGATATAATTGGTTTCATATAAAGTAAACATAGTGTGTGTGAATGTGAAAGGGACCTTAGACTTTAAGCTCCAATGGGCCAAGGGTGGATGTGAATGATGCATAATTTCAGTAAAGAGCTGCAGAATATGTCAGGACTATATAAACAAAGAAGAATAATAACATAAACAGTCAACTTAGCTGTCTTTAATTATGTATTACTAATACTGCAATTGTATGATACAATATTGTATTTGTTGGGGTCTATTAATGGCTAAGCTAGTTACAATGTGCAGTGTGTTATAAAATTAATGGGGGGAAAGTACCTCAGCTTAATGATTTCATTTCTTACTATTGTCATTTGTACACCGGATAGAGAGGGAATAATGATTGAAAAACACAGACTGGCACACAGAGAAGAAGGAAGAGTGTTTACACACCTGGTTGAGCTTCAGAAAAAATATCAACCAATCTAAACGTGAAAACCTTTGGGAAAGAGAGTAGTCAAGGTTATTTAAGCTCACTTCTAAATTATTTACTTCTCAGCATATGCATAATGTGGATTCATTGCTAAGTGGCATTCATTTGGCTGTATTCGCCAAGCATGTATTTAAGATAGCTTAGCATTTTCCCCATTCCTTTTGCTCTTCTTTGCAATTGTGCAGACCATATGACTAGACACCAATAAATAATTGAAACCATCTGTACACCAGAGTATTTCTCTCTAGGGAATGGCTACTTCTTTGGTAGACGTTGAAAACAAAGATTTCTATAAAAATTTGTATATTTAAACTGCCTTTGGAAAAATGCTGTAAAGTATATTCTATCTCAGGGATCCCCAAACTTTTGAACCCGTGAGTGGATTGTCAACCTACATTGAGGCTCTGTATGGCAGTGCACCTGGTTTTTATATAACCAAAACTTGCCTCTAAGCCTGGAATTCAAAAATAAGCTCTTGCTTTGAGGCCACTGGGAGCAACATCCAAGGGGTTGGAGAGCAACATGTTGCTCGCGAGCTACTGGTTGGGGATCACTGTTCTATATTTACCAAAGTTTCTTCCAATATATAGGAAGGTAGGTAATCTGCTCTCTGAGGTACAGCTTGCTACATGCCAGTTCTTTAAATGACAGAATCAAATTATGATTTGTTGAATAGTAATAAAAGCAAAATAACCATTGGCTGCCATTTTGCAGTACATTGTGCAACATGCATGCCAAGGACTTACTTGAGAGATAGCAGGGAGTAGGTAAAAACAATGACCTATTTAAAATATATTTTACAGTGTGACCTATTTTTTCTGACATTTCAGAGCCTACTTTCTAAATTTCCTTGTTAATACAATTATATTGTACCTGCTAAGGTTCTCATAGCATCTGTAGACAAAAACCTATTTGTGCATCTTAAGTACTTTAACTGCATGTCCTTCAGTGCAGGCACCACTTTTCAGATGTGTCATCACTTTTCAAAACCAGAGTCAGCTAGTTTGTTTGGTGGAAATTCAGGTCTATGCAGTTCAATAGTGGCCAATGGTCTCCTTTACAGTTATAATGCCCAAAGTATGCAGTAAAGGCATTTACTTTGCATCTATAATTTGCGTACCAGTGAAAAGTGGCCATTGGAAAAGGTTGTCTGCCAAGAAACAGTAATTGTCATGCTGACTACTTGCTTCTAACCTACTGTGCATGGAAAGAGGCTATGATGTGGTTACTTGTTTCTTTAGCTAGATTTCACCAGAAATTGATCATTTTAGTCAGTGACACAGTGAGAGAATAACAGAAACAGCAACATCTGTTGTTTTTGTAGCTTTATTTATCCTTTTATATATAAATCTTGAGTGCATAATGGCATGATGGTGTGTGAGCTGTAACATAATGTCAACACTGTTGACCAAATGAGAAATGTAGTCAGGTGACTGCAGGAAATGCATTCTGCTTTGGTTACCATTTTAAACAGAACTTTACTAGGGGCCCAAAATGCACTGAGGTAATCCATAAACGTATTTATGCATGGGTATCAAACATGGATGAATTAAAAATAGATTAATTAAAAATATATCAGTTAGGACAGAAATTCCTTGAAAGCACCTGCTAACCTAAAAAAATATTCTACGGCCCATCAATACTCTTCAGTCCCCAAATTTAAGAGCAAGGTGCTGAAATGCTTGACACAATGATAGTGTTGAGGGGGAGCTTACTTCTATCTATTCTGCTCTTTATCTACTAATCTCTGGGCAGGAAGCTGGTGTTTCTCCTCTTGCAATAAACATATGTGGCTCAGGGGCACAATAATGAACCTAGCATAGTGTGTTCCAGCCAGGGGAATATTGCTACCAAGTAACTTACAGCCGGGTGGGGTGACTGGTGACACCAAATTGAGAGGAATGGTACTATGAAGTAACCTACAGACTGGGGTGGGCAGAACCCCCTATAGCTAGGAGAGAGCTGCTACCAAGTAAAGGTGGCCATAGACGCACAGATAACATCGTACGAAACGAATTTTCGTACGATATTCGGTGCGTGTATGGTGGGAAATGAGCCGACCGATATAGTCAGAAGATTAAGATATCCGTCGGCTGGTTGATCGGGCTGGACGGAAAATTTTGATCGGATGCCTTTGAAAGCACCCTGACATCGGCCCTTGTTAGTGCTGAATCGTCAGATACAAGTAGAATTCTATTGTTTCTAGCTGTATATATGACGATTCAGCTCTACACTTGTGTGTTGAAATGAACAATCTTTCTTGGAAAGATCTTTTCCAAGAAACATCTTAATTGTTACGTCTATGGCCAGCTTTACATAGATCAATAGGGTGCCAACAAATAACTTAAATAATCCCTCATGGTCCAAAGGGCACAATCTTGGCTAGTATTCTTCTCTTTAACGTCTTGTAAACTTGTGTGGTGCTAGATCAAAAATCAAAGCCATGAATAACCTGTAAATATGTGGCTATGAATTGTGCTTGTGATGTCATCAGTTATTGGTGCATAGTTATTTTGCTTGTCACATGACACTGAAACGTGTTATATAAAATGTATGTTATATTTATTTGTATTTCCATGTGCCATATAAAAGAACATGCATTTTAGAGGCTTATTTATTATAGGTTGGATTTTAGTGCTTTTAGAGATTTTGAAAACCACAAACTAAACAATTTTTCAAAGATTTGTAGAAAAACAAAAAATCACAATTTGATTGTTAGTAAATGGGCCCCCTAGAGTTAACTACACTTTTATAAAAGGCTTACATTTTTATATACATTCATGCCTGTGACTACTTGCTAAATATATTGCCTTGGCAATTTATTTTTAGCAATTTGAGCCTACAATGATTTCAGATTGCTTGTCCACCTGTTCTGCTACTGCTCCTATGGCCAATGCTTTGTGTGACATTTACATGTGTATTTAAAAATTCTCTAGGGGTGTAATTACAATTCAAATTTTTTTTCAGATTTTGTGCAATCATTTTTTTTAAATTCCCCTGCTCCGTAACTATAGTAATTATAATCTGTAACTTCTTGCACGTTAAATGTGGTAATCCCAGATAATAATTTAAAAAATGCCTTAATCTCCAAATATATTTCTATTAAATATTGAGCTGTTCAATGGTAGCACCATTATTATGATACATCCAGAACTTTAATTGAGGTACTTCATAGTGCATCTTTTTTTCTCTCTCCATCTCATCTGAATTATTTCATGCTAAACAGTGTCCCGTGCCTTTCACCATCAATCATGTCATGCTGAACAGCATTTTTCTACCAAAAACAACATTCTTTATTGTTCTGAATTGTCTACTAAAAGCTTCTGCATTTTATTTTATTTATTTTTTCTATAATGGTCTCTTCATCAAGTTTTTCTGTGTATGTCTGCAGCTTGGGTTGGGTGACATGAAGTTCCAGAGTATGTCTGAGTCTCAGAATGGGGCCAGATTGAGAATTCCTAGCAAGAAGCCAGATCGGAGGACCAAGCTGCAGCTATGGGGCCACATCTAAAGTTAGACCCTGCCAAGCTATAGGTGTAGCGCTACTCCAGGGGAAAAGTGCACACATTTTTGCAGCTGGAATACCTACCCATTAGGTACAGAAGAAGACTTCTAAAGGGACTGGCAATGCAGTGTAAATTGTTCCACAAAGTAAATTATATTATTACATATTTTGTTATAAGTGACCACTACAGGGAGTCAATGCTTTAAAGGAGAACTAAATTCTAAAAATGAATATGGCTAAAAATGCCATATTTTATTTACTGAACTTATTAAACCAGCCTAAAGTTTCAAGCCTTTAATAGCAGCAGTGAACTAGGACTTCAAACTTGTCACAGGTGGTCACCATCTTGGAAAGTGTCTGCAACAATCACATGCTTATTGAGTTTTGAGTATCTGTTGAGAATCTAAGCTTAGGGGTCATCGCAAATGATCAAGCATAAAATGAGGTTGACCAGCAATATAAGATGATTGTACATGGCTGATTATTAAATTCTGATGCTAGTTGCACTGGTTTCTTTACTTCCATGAAGTAATTATCTGTATTAATTAATTATCGGCCTTATAGTGTGACATTTATATTCTATGTATACTGTATATTTTATTTGGTCCCTAAGATCAGTAAGCGAGAGCAGCACAGAGCATGTGCAGTGAATCGGCAGAAAAAAAAAAAAAGATGGGGAGCTACTGGGGCATCTTTGGAGACAGAGATCTCCCCTGCTAAAGGGCTGTGGTTGCCTTGGGTTGGTACAGAGAAGCCGAAAAAATGATGTACAACATACT
>CM044448.1:78458163-78478915 GCA_024363595.1 Xenopus borealis | reverse complement strand
TTGTGATGTATGTAACTCCATATTTATTGTGATGTATACAACTCCATATGATCTATGTATGTAATTCATGTGATTTCGTTGTATAATCACATTTACCGGTTACAGCGCCATGAAATATGTTGGTGCTATAGAAATACACGTTATTAATAATAATAATAATAATAATAACCCAGTGGAATGTTTTATATACTCAGTTGGCCTACTGGAGTGGGTTAATAGTATAGGGAGGCTAGTATATATACTGTACATATATATTGGTTGTTAATTATTTTTAATAGTGAATGTATTAAGGGGGATAATTAATTTATTTATACATTTAATTTTCTAAAGTTGATAAGATGCCAGTCATGTGTATTTGGTGATAATTGAGAAGCTTGTGTAACTGAGGCCTTAAATGGCATATCTAATTATTTATTGATCCAGTTATTCATGAATTAGAAGGGTGTATTTATTTTTATCTTCATTTATGCATTTATGGGCTAATGCATTATAGTGGGTATGGCACCATTTTTAATAGCAACTTAGTGATTTGTATGGACATCTATTGTGTAATTATGCATGTGTTTAAACTGGTATCTCATTAAAGCTACATATATATCATAAAAAGGCTCTCTCTCATTGAGCTGATGTGATTAATACTGTAGTGTTTTTGAGCAGTCGTTCCTTTTGATGGTTGAGTGAACCAAATGTTGGGACTCAAAGGCAGTCTTGAACCTAAAACCTCTTTAAAACTCTGTATTAGATGATTAGTTATTCCATTAAATGTTTATGGCTCAACAAAAGGAGGCTGATATCCACATTCTTTGCTTGATGGTAAGAAATTGTGATGCTTTCTTCTTTTCCTATAATAACTTATATAATTAAATAAAAACACAAGCCTTAAAGGAGAAAAAAGATAGAATCACTGAGGGGTGCCAAGTTGTTAGTGACCCCCCACTGCTTCTATCCACTTACCTCCTACCCCAGGCAAATGTCCTGTTCTTCAAAGAATGCATTGGCCCAGGGTAATGCACCAGAGAACTGATGTTTTCTGCCATGTATCAAGAACCCCTAGACAAGGCAAACTGGAAAATTAGAGGGGGGGTTCTATAGATTCCCAGAGCTTCAACACATCTTCCATGAACAGTTCGACATTCTCACACCCTCCCTGGTCTCTCTAAGTTTAGAAGATACTCTCACTTGCCCACTCATTTGAAGCTTCTCTAAAGGGTTTATGGTGACATTCTAGAAAACCTAGGTAGTCCCTTGGAACGGTCCTACCTTCTGGGTTGAAGCCATCCTAGGTCTTAACTATGGACAATGGGAAGAGACAATAAACTCTGCACATGTTTTACTAAAAACAATTATTGTCACATAATCAAAAGTCACATGTCAAAAGGCAGGAAGACCTCTGTTTATGTTGCTGCTCTCCAGGAGCCAACTTCCTCCAGCTGTCTTGGACATGTCTCCTATACACATATTCAGGGTCAGACATAATAAAGCTTGACATGTCAACGGAAGTTGTCCCAATAGTATACTTATTGGGGGTAGCTGATGATATACTACTAACTAATAACATGAGAATTAGAATGCAAGCTCTCATATTTTATGCCAAAAAGGCAGTAATTAGTGATGGGCGAATCTCCCCAGTTTCGCTTCGCCGAAAAATTAGCGAATTTCCAGAGAAATTTGTGAATTGGTGAAAAATTCGCAAAACGAGTTGCGGCACGCTTTTGACGCGCGTCGTGTCAACTAGACGTGTGTCGTTTTCGTCGTGTCGCGCCATTTTAGTCGCGTCAAAAACGACGCGCGACTTGTTTTTTTCGCCGAATTTTCACCAGGCGAAATTTCACTGGCGTTTCGCAAATTTATTCGCCAACGGCGAATCGTGGGAATTCGCCCCTGGCGAATAAATTCGCCCATCACTAGCAGTAATTATGCATTGGATAGGGAATCCCCCCATCACAAGCTTTCTGAAGCAGTTGGTGGACAGAACCTTAGTTAAATTTAATTCTTGTTAAACTTATATAAGGAATGGGGTGTAAATTTTTATTTTCTTAGACCACTTCTTATTTGTACCCTACAAGTAAAAAAACCAGATACCACATGAAGGCTTATAAAGGAGAATATTAGGATATCTTTTAGGCTGTATATAGCATAGGTTTCTCTTTTGGCATTTGTCCTGCTGTGGCCTTAAGCAGTGGATGGCATCCCAGCCTACAGTATAAAACAGTGTGGTTGAGATCTGGGGGAGAATGTCATCTTGAAACTATAGTAAAATGTTAGAATGAAATAAAATGAAATAAATGTATTTTAAATCTGTTATGACAGAAGGTAGTCCCAAAAAAGGTTTTCAATCATATTAAATAAAGTAGACATGCAATAAATCCAGAATTTAAATGTGTCCAAAACTCTCTCAAATCCTAAGAGCATAGCTGAACTAAATCTTAACTGTTTAGTTGTAAACAGTGCAACTGAAGGGAAATGTTTTTATCTCAGATGATGCAATTTGAATATGAAAACATGGGTTTGGATTTGGTTCAATCTTTGGTGGAAGATTTAGTATTTAGCAGAATCTGAAAATGATAACTGAAAGTCAGAAAAGATATAAATAAGATATCAATATTTATTGAAGGCCATAATTTTGTGGTTTTAGAGGTTTTGGAAACCATGACTAAATTCTCATCGTCTAAACCCTAAATGTCATTTAATTTATTAAAAGATCTGATAATACAAAAAACAAAAAAAAGAGCTGAACGATATGCTATGAGTATACCTCAAAAACCTCTAAAAAATTTAGTTTTTTTCTAAAAACCTCTTTTCTAAAAACCTTTTTCTAAGCAGTCCAGTCAGATGAGGGCAGCTCCCATTGACTTCTATAGCACCTCAACAATTTTATTTATTGAAGTTTGGCATTAGAGGATTGAACTAAATACATCTACATTTTTTAGAGTTTTTAAGAAATATAGGAGAAACCACAATTTTTTTGTGGAAATTCGACTGTTAGTAAATGAGCCCATAAATGCTCAAAGTGCAGACGCCACCTTGCTGATATTGTTACTATTAATGTTAACATGCTGTTCTCGTCAAAATCTTGATGGTTCTAGGCTGAACAAATTGTACCTATTCCGCTTCTAAAGTAAATGGCATGGAGATTCAGCATGTCACAGCTCCTCAATTCTCTTACTCCAGAATGAGTTAGAAGAAGTCATTTAACCAGTTGGCTAATGTAATTAGTAGTTCAAAAATATGAAAAAAAAATTCATGCAGCATGTCCTGACATGCCCTTTTGGACAACACAGACGTTCACACATAACTTTGTTGACTTATCTATTGTGTTTGCCCCTTTGTTTTAATTTAATACATATCTCATTCTTTTTTCTTCAAGTAAATTCATTGTCATGAGCAAATACAAGTATTTGCTCTTGGTTAGGCCCCAAACAGAGCAGATATCAGTATGTTTACATTTTGTTCTAACATATGACAGTGTATACTGTAAGTATTAGGCCTGAATCCCCATATTCAGATAGGTTGTTAATCTTTTTGAGCCTCAATTTGTAAATTATTTTGTGGGGTGTTAATAATTTTGTACATGCCCCAGTCACTAACACAGGCAGAATGAATGCATGGCTGTATTTACTGTGACTTTTAAAATCCCAACTAAATATTTGTATGGCAGGTGAGATCAGATTTGTTATCTCTGACTTCACATGTGTTATATAGTTTAAATGCAAATGTAGAGTAGTCCGCAAGTCTACAAAAGTATTCTGGGACTGGCAGAAAGGACATGCATCACAATTTAAATGTAGGTCAAGGCATACATTATCTGGAGGGGCTAGGACAGTTTCTCTTGCTCTTAGCAGATGTGTGCCAAATAGCAAAGGCATTAAGATGAACAGAACCATACAGTACAGGAACACAGTAGCAATCCCTATAAATCTCTATTGAGTTCTGTCTTGCTGTTCACTCATATCAAGGTGAAAACTGCTTCAAAGCAGTATAGTGAGGTTGCCATGGTGTCCTGGCAGTTACTGCTACAGGCAGAGGTACAAAGTGTTGTTTGATTCCACTTTAGCTAAATAAAAAGTCCTTGCAAGCATAACATAATTGCAGTTTGAAGTTCAATGTACTTTATGGTACTAAGTTAAACATTTCTGTTTTTATGAGAAAAAAAATGTAATCTCAAATGCCTGATTAAGTGTTGCATGTAGTGTGTGTTTATCTGAACTGTTCGTTGTAATGGTTTTCTAGGGCACAAATTGCAGTAAAAAGATGGAGGTATTTTTATCTAGCTTGGCCTTTAGGTCACTAGTCTGACACATTTCTGTTTCAACCTCAATAATTTTAAGACTTCACCTTGCCTTTTATTTTAGAAGGAAGTAAATGTGTTCAGGGAGGTGCATTCCTCTGGGGTCCTGAGTTAGAGTTCATTTTATTTTAAGTCTGCATCATTCATTTATCTAATGTATAAAGGCTTAACTTGAGGGCTTAACATGCTTACATAATGTTTCTTTTAACTAGTTCAGAAATCACAGCAATATATACTATTTTGGCTCAGCAGCCTGAGAACCATATACATTTACTGTTCTTCTTTTTATCCTCTATTTATTCTATTTTATTTTCTTCAAGAGAAACCATTGTGGAAACCAATGTTGTGCAGCCACTTTTCACACTTCTTCAGCGAACTAGAAGACAAGTGAAAAAGTCAGGAGCTGTTAATGAATGCACCAGATCCAGTATATGAGGTAATATCAGAAACAACCTGCCTCTAGGCTTTCATTTTTCCAC
The DNA here is from genome assembly GCA_024363595.1 of Xenopus borealis. NCBI lineage: Eukaryota > Metazoa > Chordata > Amphibia > Anura > Pipidae > Xenopus > Xenopus borealis. The sequence goes on along the minus strand of CM044448.1, from coordinate 78,474,148 downwards.
TTGGGATGTCATCCTACAAAAGGCTGAGGAAGCCAAGCAAAATAACTGTAGCAGCAGAGAAAAGCATAAAAGAAGCAGAGCTGACAAATCTAGGATTACACGGAAAGATTGACTCACTTTGTCTTGGGAAGCTAATTCCTAATAGCGCTGTGTATATCATAATAATAACACAGAAACATCTCATTGAGTGCTAGCTGATTTTCATTTGTAGGTTCAGTTCCACTTAATTCCACGATATATAATTAATTTTTTTATACAGGTATGGGACCTGTTATTCAGAATGCTCAGGACCTGGGGTTTTCTGGATGATGGTTCTTTCCGTAATTTGGATTTTCATACCTTAATTCTACTAGAAAATCTTGCAAACATTAAATAAACCCAAAAAGCTTGTTTTGCTTCCAGTAAGAATTAATTATATCTTAGTTTGAATCAAGTACCAGGTACTGTTTTATTATTACAGAGAAAATCGAAATCATGTTTAAAAATGATAATTATTTCATTATAATGGAGTCTATGGGAGCTTTTTTTTTACGGGTTTATGTATAACTTATCCTATACCTGTATTGCCTTTGGCATCTCAGCAACTGCAGCCACCCTATTATATTTTATGTTGTATATGATAGTAACAGATAAAACATAACTCTAAGAAGAAAGATGTGCAGAGAGAATATTATCCCACAGCCTGCAGAACAACAAAAGAGATGCTTTAGCAAACCGGTGCAAAAGTACATTTCCTCTCTTGGTGGGACATTCACTAAGATCTGAAAAATCGCTAGCGCAGGCTTCGCGAGGGTTCGCCGCACTTCGCCAGGCGAATTTTCGCCTGCTCTACGCAAATTCACTAAAGTGCGAATTTACGCTCTGGTCGGCGAACAGTAACGTATTTAGGCTAGTGTTACTTCGCTAGGCATAGCGCAATTACGCTAGCGAAGCCTAATTTGCATATGGCGCGAATTACAAAATATAATAGAAGTGTATGGTACAGCCACTACACATGCCCAGGAAACCTTTAATCATAAAAAAATAAAGTTGTCCTATTTCCCTACATGTGCCCCCTATATAGTAGTGTTGCCATATGTCAGGAAATGTAGGGGGAAGGAGGGTAACCCCCCCCAAAAAAAACGATGTTTTTCAGACTATCACCCACAATGGTAAAACACGCCACAGCATTATTTGGGACTTAGAAAAATTTTCAATTTTTTTTTCAACCTTCTATCTATTGTATTGCACTTCGCCAGGTCTGACCTGGCGAAGTAACGTCTAGCGTAATTGCTAACGAACAGAAAAAAGTTGATCTTAGTAAATTTGCGTAATTACGATCCTTGACCAGTGCACAACTTCGCCTGGCGTAAGGGTGCGAAGTTGCGCAAGTCTATCTACTTAGCTAGCGTAAATTCGCCAGAGACGGTGTTAGTGAATTTGAGAAGTTACGATTTGACGTCACGCTGGCGAATTTGCGCTAGCGTTAGACGCTTCTCGCTTTAGTGAATCTGCCCCTTGGCCTCTCCTCCACTTCCTTCTAGGACATGATGCATCTTTGCAAACACCCTAAACCCTTGTACTGGAACTTGGCCATTTAATTTTTACAATTTCAGCTAACACTACTATCTATTAAAAGGGAAGTTCAGCTTCAGGTAAACTTTTAGTATGATTTAGATATGATTTTCTGAGACAATCTACAGCTCCCCAGTTTGGATTTTAGGCAGCTATTTTGTTCCTAAGGGCCAATTTACCCTAGCAACCAGGCAGTGGTAAATTATAGACACATAGACTGCCTGATTAAAAACTCAAACTATATAAAAACTCCATCTTCTTACTGAAACTTGTGCCCTAGAAAACCGATACATTTAAGGGGCAGCTATATTAAGGTTCGAATGGTAAATTCTAATTTGAATTTTCAATTTTTTCTGTGCCAAAAAGCAGAAATTCAAATTTAAAAGCACCAACTTGACTGTAAATTCGAATGTGAGATTTATCACACCTCGACCATGGATACCGTTCTAATTCGAATATTCGTTGAGGTCATTTACTAGACAATGGCAGATGTACGTTGAACCATTTGAATATGTTAACTGCCTTCCTGACATTCGAATTTGAATAGAATTTTCAGGTCAGGACTATTCTATTGAATATAAGAGTTTCAAGTATTCAAGTTGTGAGTACATTTGAATTTATTAAAGTAAAAAAATTCACATAAATTTGAAATTTGATTAATAAACCCTTTATTGGTTTAAATAAACACACATCATGCAAAAGTATATCAAGTGTTTGTTTAAAGCTATCAATAAAATTCTAAAGGCAGAACAAGAGTTTTTTTGGTTGTTGAGGCCAATGTCAACAAACTGTCAGATAATGGGCTAGATTCAATTCAGTGAAAAAAAGGTTAATCACGTGAAAACTCGGAAAAGATTCAATTACAGATGCAACTCAATTCAGCAAAACTTATTTTACTGTTTATCACATGAAACTCTATTGAAGTTGTGCATAATTTACAGATGCAATTCAATTCAGCAAAACTTATTTTACTGTTTATCACATGAAACTCTATTGAAGTCGATGGGAAAAAACAATAACTGAATTTTGAGAAGAGCTTTTTCTCATTGAATTGAATCTTGTTCATGAGTGTTCATGAGATAAACCATGAGAGGTTTTTTTCTCACTGAATTGAATCTGGCACAATATTTAAAAAAATGGCATCCTGTACAGGCAAGTAATTCAAAAATCTATACAAAAAAAATGAAGTCCAAATGAAAAATTCCTAAGAACAAGATATTCTATAAGATTCTATGTTTACCTAAAAGTAAACTTCCTCTTTATGTTCAAGTACAGTTTCAAATTCAAATTTGTGTACTTTCAATCTCTACTAAAGTCACATTTTATAAAAGCGCAAATGTCTACTATTTATTAACAGATCCGAATATGAAAAGCATGAACACTCAAAAAGCTGAATTAATCTGAATAAGAATACAAAAACCTTGAAATCCTAATTTTGTAAGAATTTTCGCATAACGACAAATGAAAAAAAAATCCAAAAACCTCTAAACACTCAAAGCATAGAGAGATGTTACAGTCTACCCTGTAAGTACAGCTCTCACTGACTTCAACATGACCTCACCAGCTTTTATATGGAGAAGTATTAGAGCTTTTCCTTTTTACACTTAGAAGCACATCAAAAGTAGAAGTGAAAATTCTAATTAAAAAAAAAATGTTGAAATAATTTTGGGTACTTCGATTATGGAATAGGCCAAAATTCGATTCAAATTGAAAAATTTAGACCATTGGAAAATCGAAGTACTATCTCTTTAAAAATTTCAAATTCGACACTTCGCCACCTTTATCCTGCCGAATTGCTGTTTTAGCCTATGGGGGACCTCTTTTTGAAAAATCTGATTTTTTTTTTGGAGGAAATCACTCGAATCGAATGATTCAGTTGAATCTAATTCATTTGAAAACTGACCCATTTGACCTGACCTAAAACTGACCTATTCGATCAAAAACGGTCCGTTTTCGATAGAAAAAAAACTACAAAAAAATGTGATAGTTGAATTTCAAAGTTTTTTTACCTTCGAAATTTGACCCTTGATAAATCTGCCCCTTATTATCAAATGTTTTCATGGTTTACAGTTTGTTTAATTGACAGTACTTTGAAATAAAAAAAAGTTTTCAATTCGAATTGAATTTTGGGCTATTCGATAGTCAAAGTAGCCAAAAATTACTACAAAATTAGAATTTTTTAATTCGGATTTTCACTTCGACCCTTAGTAAATGTACCCCCAATTATTTACTACATGAATTTAAGCTCTAAAAAGCTTGATTTGGCAAAACGAAAAAAATACATTAGCAAACTGACCCCTTCTTAACATAGAAATAACGAGTACATACAGTTGCATCAAAATTCATATTGTGAATTTTCAATTTTATTTAAAAAGTGTATCACTGTAGACTGTGTCCATAGAGTATACAAACCCCAGAATGTCCCCCCTGAGGCCCCAAGAGACATTCTATGTTGTATATATGATTTCCCATTGTTTAAGGTCTGGTCAACAAAAAAGCTGCCATTGAGGACAACAGCATTATCCTATTGCAGGACTTACCAATTAGCACTCTGTTAAAGAGGAAACTGCTAAAACCTTTGAAAGACTTACAAAAACAAAAAGGAATACAATGCAGATGGAGATTCCGATTCAGCTTAACTGAAAGTAAAGATGGACTGCAAGGTAAAATAAGATTTCCAGAGGACACTAAAGAACTACTTCAGAAATTTTAACTAGAGAATATACAGATCCCTGGATGGAACGAGATGGTAAATACCCAGCAAGAGACACCACAGGGCTTTGACAACACATGGCAAGATGCAGAGAACCCAAAAGATGATGTGTCACAGAATGGCCAAGACATACACACCCAATAAAAAGACACTGAACAACAGCTGGTCAGAGACTTGAACAGAGAGCCTGTTTAGTAAGATTATTACCTTATCTCACAAAATATTGTGAAATGCAAAGCTAATGTTTCTTAATTTTTCCTTTCTTTCATGTCTCTTATAATCTATATGCTAACACCAAATATGCATGCCTATCTACAGCAATGATAATTGGTTGATAATAATTAATAAGCAATTGTTTGGTTTACATTAAGAAACTATCCCATGCTTTACTGTTATTGGGATTGCATGTATACATCTGAAGGGTCAGGCAGGAATCTTTCAATAAGACTAGTTCTTAAAAGCAGAGACCAATACTGCACTAAAACCAATTAGCAAAGCAGTACAAACCCAATAAGACCAAATGATTGAAATGTACCCTCTAGAATTTAACCCCAGTTTACCCCAGTTTAGTTCACAACCCTAATGTATACCCACACAAGTTTGGAAATCGGAAGCAGGTTCAGGAAGCCTAAAAAAGAAAAGTTCAAGATTAACCATGGAAAGTAACATTTCATTAACTGTGTAGTCTCAAAACGTCAATGGGATAAACATCCCTAGGAAACAAGCCTAAATATTAAATAACTGCCATAGGCAGGGAGCAAAAATTTTTATTTGCAAGAAACACATATTAAGAGTGCACATACAACAATATTAAAACACAGATGGTATCAAAACGTATTCCATAGTACAAATCCTGATAAGAAAATTAAAGGCACAGCCATACTAATGATGAAGGTCCATCTCTTTGACAAAAATCCAAACCAGATGGGGAAACTACACAAGGAAATACTGGAATTACATACAACTCACTAATTACCTAAACTCCTTAGGACCAGGAAAATTAACAAGGTGTCTGACAGAATGGGAAAAATTATTAGCACAACTAAAAATAGCCCACTCGATAGATACATTTTACAAAAAACTCCTTGAGGATCCACAACAGGAAAAGCTGTGGTTTGAAAAACATTGGGAGAAAGAATTAAAAATCAATCTACAAGAACAGACATGGAAACAGATAATGACGCTAGCTTTTAAAGGATACAGGGTACAAGAAACAAATTATAAATTACTAAGTAGATGGTACAGAACACCCAGCACACTACACAAAATCTAAAATAAATCATCAGAGTTGTGCTGGAGATGTGAAAAAGCAAAAGGAACATGCAGTCATATATAGTACTCATGCGACAAGTTAAAAACCTACTTAAACAGTGTTTTTGAAATAATCAATAAACTGAGACCCAATACCGAATTGTAGTGAATAATTAAATATAAATCAATATACAAAAGAAGTACTCCATGATAAATTGATCATACACATCGCAGCCAGAATAGTTATACCAAAATTCTGGAAATACACAGAGCAGCCACAAAAAATAGACTGGATTAAGGAATTAGAAGATACAAAAAATGGAGGAACTAACAGCCTTAAAATATGGCAAAATGAAACAATTTGAGAAAATATGGAAAGACTGGACCATACTACATAAATTAGAAGTTAGAGCCTAATAACGCAGTGGAACTAAGCTACTACTTCCTTTCATCCTCCCCTACCTCCATAAACACCCTCCCCTTACCTACCCATACCATCAGTACAGCAAGCGTAGGAATTATTAGGGACTGGTGTAATATTCGACAGTAGTCTAATACACATATCTATATATAGGAGATATAGGAATTATTGTACTGTTTGCAAAGTTCTATTCTCTTTTAATTTATGTAATGCAACACTGCCGGGTGATGTTGTGATGGCTGATTCTGTTGATGCTTTTAAGAGGGGCTTGGATGATTTTTTGGACAGACATAATATCAAAGGCTATTTTGATACTAAACTCTACAGTTAGTATAGCTATGGGCATATATGGTTTGTGTGAAAGAGTGGAGATGTGTGCGTGTATGTATGCTGGGTCTTTAATTTGGAGGGGTTGAACTTGATGGACTCTGTCTTTTTTCAACCCAATTTAACTATGTAACTATGTAACTTTATCCTACTGTTATGCTATGCTACTCATTGCATTATTTACCCCACACCCTTCTTTATTGTGTACCCCATATTGAAAATAAAAAAATAGACTTACAGAAAAAAAAGTCAGTTGAATATTTGCAAGGTGCACTCCAATTAACTGCTAAAGAATTTGACAAACTTTTAGATAAATGTTGACAAAGTTTTTCATGTTTTTTTGCACTTGATAAATCGCAAACATTCCAGTTTTGGAAACTCAAATTAGACTGTGTAACTTTTAGCACCAAATACTTGAATGTTAATACATTGGTCCCATAATATATTTAAACAACTTAAATCTTGAAAATGCAAGCTCTTAAAAACATTAAAACAAAACTTAAGTGCAGCCCAGTCACATTCTACATCATCATTTTGAATGAGCATACAAACTTTAAGAGAAAAATAAAAAAACTTTAATGTAAAAAGTTGCTTGAAGTTTGCTAGGACAAAGCCCACTGCAAACATTCCAGAAACTAGAATTAGACTGTGTGAGTTTTAGCACAAAAACTTGAATGTTGGGGGCTGATTTACTAAGGCTCGAATTTCGAAGTGGAAATTCGACCATCGAATATCGAAGTCGAAGTGTTTTTCAACAAATTTGGCTATCCTGCGGTCGAAGTAAAATCGTTCGATCATACGCTAAAATCGTTCTAATCGAATTCTAGCATACAATATAACGATTTTACTTTGACTAAAAAAACGTAGAAAAATCCTCTAGAGGGTCCCCATGGCTAACATAGGACTTTGGTTTACTATGGTGAAGTATTGAAGTCAAAGTTTTATTAAAGAGACAGTACTTCAATTATCGAATAGTCGAATTTTCAAACGATTTTTACTTTGGATCAAAGTCGTAGTAACCTATTCGATGGTCGAAGTATCGAAAAAATTAATTTGAATTTCAAATTTTATTAACTTAGAAAATTCTCTTGATTTCACTTCGATCATTAGTAAATCTTCCCCTTAATAAACCAGCCCCTTGGTAAAGAATTCCCTATTTTTATATTTAGGGGGTAAGATGCATTTATTGTAATTAATCATTTAGGGTTAGAATAAGGTAAAATAGGTTAATGAGATTTTAATTATAGAGATAAAGTACCAAGTACACTGGAATATAAAGTAATATCTTTAAATATAATGCTAACAATAATAATTTCACGTGAAAAATTGGTAGAAATTCAAAAAATTATTTAATTTTAAATGCTCTGTTTTTTTCTATGTGGTTAATGTCATTAAAGGTTGGTAAAAATGTCCAAGTACAGTTGCATTTGTAAATCCATTCTGTTTTTTTCACATCTTACTCTGCGAAAGAACAGCTTTTTGGAGGTTATGTATATTTTATGCAATTATTTTTTAACAGATATTTCACTGAGCTGACAGCAACTAAAGTTTTATTAAACAGGGAATTTCATTATGCTTAAGCAGATGATTAAAGCATTAAATACATTTAAGCGGTCAAAAATATATTTTGAATGCGTAGTTATGTTATTTCCCAAGGTGATCATAAGACATTGTATGCTGTACAATACTGATATATCTGTGCATGCAAATAATTACTGGAAAGCATTGCTAGCCATCTAGGGATGCATTCAGTATTCCACTGAATTACTAATAAAGTGACCTTCGATGGTATTCCTATCATTTTAGAACACAACACCCACAGCTACAATTTCCTTCATAGCTTTCAGTCCTTTTCCAAAATAATTTATTTCCTATAGAGGAAATGAGTCTCAGGAAGCACATTAGAAGCTGTTGAGGTATAAATGAACTTTAAGAGAGTGATCAAAAAGCAGAGCAGGAAGTCTTGCACTAGGGAAATGACAATGGGATTTGGCTGATATGTTTGAATGTTATGGTGCAGTGTAGTTGGTGGATCTTGTTATCCTCATCCTGTTGTTTTATCTATGTTTGGTTTAGTCTTCCTGGGGTGCTTTCTAGATTTAAGATTCACAGCTCAGTCGCAACAAGAAGAAAAATCCCAAAATGTAGAAAAGATAGTGGACATGATTGGAAAATCATTACATTAGTAAGGATTGCTGTGTGTGTGTTGCAGAAAAGCTCTAAATGTATTAGTTTTCACCCATAGTATCACTGGGGCTTTTTGTTTTTAACCTGATTTTCTCTAAATCTGGAAGTCAAACATTCCCAGAAATAATTACCCAAGATTAACCCTTCTGGTGGCAACATCTCCCAGATGGGGTTTAGCAGCAGTGCTTGCAATTAAATGCCATTGGATTATGTTACTGCACTTGGTGGTTTTTCCTTGTTCATTATTTCAGACATTATAAGGTAGATTTTCATGACATAATATAACTGCACTTGTAAGTAATTTGTGTTTAATTTAGAAACTCTAATATAATTTATATATAAACTACTACAGAGATATTACCATGGGGATGCTGCCATTACTCTTCCAGTACATATGTTGGACTTACAATTGCAATGTAGATAATAAATAAGGCATATTCACTTCACACAGTAAGCAAAGTTCAAATTCTTTCCCCAGAATTCCATCACCAGTGTGGGTGTAATGCAATGCTATTGAATCTGATGCAAGCACACTGTGTCTGACTCAAGTGTACTGCATCCAGAAAAAGAGAGAATTCCTGGTGTTATGTCCAGTGTTTGGTGTGTGAATAACATTTGAGACCAATTCTCTAGGAAAAAAGTGTTCTGCATCTCTTGAACCCTGGAGCTACAATCATCTCAGGGTTCACACAGCACTGTGCATCAATAAATGCAGCAGTGCTCAATACAGAAGGGAAGGCAGGAAGGACTGATGGGCACTGAGCACAACTATACTGAAGGACAAAGAGTTAATTTTGACCTTTAAAGGAGCATCACTTAGCTGATACCTCGGACCAGTGTTTCTGTTAGTTAAAAACTCTGGCCCAGTGCTCTTCTCAGTGAGCACCACTGAAAGATTCTTTATCTGCCTACTCTTTCTTCTTGCAGTTGACCATAACAGTTTAAAAGTATTCAACTCTCATATGATCACTCAATTGGTCATCATAGCTGGTTAAACATAAACATTTATTAGAATATTTATAAATCGGAATCTTTTAGAATTAGATCCTCTTAAGATAATATATCCAGCATACTTCTAATTCACTAATTCGGCAGTTGTACCGTTACCTCTTTGGTGCAGAAACCTGTTAGAGAATACAGAATACCATTTGGTTATGATTGGGGCACTTCTGTGTATAATGTTTTAGAACTGGCTACATAATACCTTGTAGACTTTATTACAGATCTGTGTAAAGGCACATACAATAGTAGTGGGGAGTATTAAAGAATGTTCACCATGGAAAAATTAGAATGAAAAGGTTGATGTTGATTGTAATTTAAAAGTGGCTGCTTTATCTTTATAATTTAAGTTTTATAGTGTATTTATAGAAGTTATAAAGTGGCTGCTCTATCTTAATAATGGAAGCCCAAACCTGGCAAAATACACTTTGAAGAAAATATGAAAATTTCACAATTTCATAAATTACTGGATTTTCTCCAGATAAAAATTCACCTACAAAAAAATTCACCTGTAAAAATTTGGCTGGGGAAATGGAGCAAAAGTTATTTAACGCTGACGTTTTTCACTAGTTAAGTATTTTACTCACCTTTTAGCAAATGGCTAATTCACTGTGAATTTCCATTTTGGCGATTTTTTTTGCCCCAAAAAAAATCAGTGTGCTGCTATGACTGGAACAATAGGACATATATATTATATTTATCTAGGAGTCCTAAGAAACTAAATATGTTAACATTTGTTCTGCAACTATCAGCCTTGAAAATGTAATTACCATCTTTTTTCATAAATGCAGTTATGGGATCAGTGGTATATGGGAACTCTATTCTGTTTTAATCAGATAATTAACATTTTTGATTTCCCTTTTCTCTGTATTAATAAAATAGTACCTTAAACTAATGAATCTTTATTGAAGGCAAAACAATCCAATTTAGTTAAATTAATGGTTAAATGTTTTTATATGTAAAAATTACGGAAAGGTCCCGTACCATACAGAAACTAGGCAGCAAATATGGAATTTCAAAAAATAATTGAAACCTCTCATATCTGTTTTTTGGTTGCTGGTTCGAGCAGATACCATTTACAGTCACAGGGTTGAAACAGGCAGATTGGGAATGCTTATAATTAATATACAGTATACATTATGAATACTAGTTAAACAGTTACTAAGATACGTCATTTACTCTAATACAAATGTGAATATCTCATTTAGTGTATACACTGGGGGTCATTTATCAACACTAGGCAAATTTGCTCATGGGCAGTAACTCATGGCAACCAATCAAATTGCTGCATTCATTGTTCTACTTGCAGCTGATCACTGATTGGTTGCTATAGGTAACTGCCCATGGGCAAATTTGCCCAGTGTTGATAAATGAGCCCCACTGTTCCCCTATTCTTTAAGGATTCAACATAGAAAGAAAAAGGCATTGCTTTATTTCTTCAATCGCAATATGGATCAGCGCCTATGACAAACAGAGAAGCCGGGGGCCAAATATGGACCATACGGAAAGGGCCCTATAAAACAGGGGAAATGAGAAGCAGACTGGATGCCTCTGAGGAAGCCAAATCTATTGGCGAAACGCGTCAGGCTTATTGCTAGCAGCACTAACAAGGACTGTATCCAGAGCCACTGGGAAGCAGGAGGGAGAACTTTTATTGCCGGCACAATCCCTATCCTACATACCCATACGCATGGAACTACGAAAGAACCTTGTTTGAATGTGATTGAAGCTTTCATGTAAATGTGAGTGCAAAAAATCTTTTTTATATACTGAATGTTATAATAAACTGTAGTACACTATTGGTTTCTCTGTGCTTCCTTCCCCGGAGCTGAACACAAGGGGGAGAGCGGAGGAAACAGTAAAAAGCTACCATTACATGCAACCCAGGGAGGGGGTCTTGTATGTAGGCAATTCTTATCGAAATTGGTGAAGGAGTCTATAAGCGAAAAGGGATCTCTTACCTATCAAGAAAGGAAACACAACTTCTACCATATAATTTAATTAACTCACACGTGGTGTAAAACAGCTTTATTAAGAAATACTACACCATATTTGGCCCCCGGCCTCTCTGTTTGCCATAGGCGCTGATCCATATTGCGATTGAAGTCTATAACCCGAAACGAAGGAGATTGGGAAAAGGATTGGCAAGAGAAGATACATTTCTAAAGGACAAACTAACATTCCAATTCTTTAAACCTTTTTTTTTTTTTTTTTTTGTATCCCTCTCTCCCCTTATTCTTGGACTGCAAAAATCTACCATTGCTTTATTTCTGTAGACAACAGATAAGTGATTGATGATAAATGGATGAAGTAGTCCGTTAGTTAAGCATACAATGTTCTGTCTCGATCTGCAACATCCATTACACAAGCCTAAATTGACTGTTAAATATACACAATAACAAAGGCTGTTTTATATTACCAGGAAGAATTAAATAGCACATATTTGAAAAGATGGACGGGTGAATATTTGAAGTAAAGTATGACTTGACACAAGATAATTCCTGTTTGTCCATTTCCCCTACTTCGTCTCGCACAAAGCAATTGACCAATAATTTATTACCACTATAATGCACATTGCTTATTCCAGCAATACAGAAAAGATGTTTATATTCTTTATGTAATACATTTCATGGGATGAATCGAAACTAGTAATGGAAGAAAGTGATGTAGCCACACACCAAAAAGGCGATTTTAAATGGGATGCATGCTTTGTGTTTGCATAATTTATATTATGCTTCTAGAATAGCACATCTGCTGGGAGTACAATAGAAATAAAATTATTTTGAAATAAGTTTAGATACTACAAATCATGCTGAATGGCAACAGATATTACAGGTGGATATTTTGTTCTAATACATTTCTAATGATACAATGTGATTTCCACTACATAGCCATTCAAAGATTTATTTTTCTTGCCACTATATATTTTTACGATCCCATAAAACAGTGTTTGCCATTCAGTTATATAATATTATAAAATCCCCTGAAATGTATTGGACTTGCAGTGCCAAGTCTCTTACTAAGATACATATCCAGAAGCCATTTCTAAGTGCTGACATGGAAAGCAAACATAGTAGGAAGCTGAATATCCTCGGGTACAGATAGCAGCTGGTGGCATTTGAAATGTACATAAGGCTTTAACCCACCAAGAGCCAAAGATCATCGAGAGGAAGATAATTCAGGAGAAAGTCCTTCATAAAACTAAAGGTTCAGAAATTCTGAAAAATTTGAAAAATATTTCTAAGTAGAACTAAAACCTTATATTTGAATTAGACTCTATGATACACATCCAATTTATATTTTCTGTATTTATATGTATTAATTAAGAGAACATTTTTTTTTATCTTTTGGACATTCCATTCCTTTAATCACCTTGTAAACTGTTATGGTAAATCACAGAAATACCATGTTGCATAGTACCAGCTCTGCCCAAGTCATGAAAAAATTTATTTTATGTGTATGTATAATATTCACAAAGTTACATGTTTTTCCTGTCAACGATGTATGAAAACAACATATGTTGTCTGCAAGGAAGGTTTTATGCTAATGTTATACATATATAAGCACTGTTATATGGGTATTCTAGATATGGGGTGTTTCTGTAATCTGGATAACCATACCATAAATCTGATAAAAATAAATTAAACATTAAATAAACCAATAGGATTGTTCCCACCAATTATGTATTTACAGTATACAGCTTTATTGCCATCAATTATAAGGTACTGCTTTATCATTACAGAGAAAACCTAAATAATTTTTTTTAAATTACAATAATTTGCTTAGTATGAAAAAGCACAAGTTAGTGTAGGAACCCTTATTCAGAAATCCATTATATAGAAAGCTCAGAATTACACAAAGGTTATCTTCTGTAGGCACTAATAATTTTCAAAAATAAATTAAAAAAAATATTTCATTTTTTCCTGTAATAGTAAAACAGTATCATGTACTTGAGCCCAACTAATACATAATGAATCCTTATTGGTGATGTATGTATGTATATTTTTATTTATATAGCGCTCCTTGAGGGCAAAGCACTGTACAGCAACAATAAATTAGTAGTAACAAACAAGGGTTCACTGCATTAATAAGTAACAATAAGTGCATTATTAGAAATACAATTCACATAAATATAAAATATAACTACGCAGTGTCAAGGAGACAAAAGGATGGAGGACCCCTGTGGGCCTTACAGTCTAAATTGGAGGGTAATGTATCAACACAATTCAGAGGGGTTTTAAAGTGCTGTAATTTACAGTGGGTGAAACTGTGCCAGTTCCCAGTTCAGGTGTTATCCAGGTGCTCCCACCTAAACAATCCTACTTGATTGTGAACAAATTACAGAAACACTTCTGATCTGGAAAATTCCAGCTCCAGAGCATTCTGGATAACAGATCCCATAACTATACAAACATTTTGCCTAAAGGGATGTTAACATACAAACAGATATCCAGCACTTCAAATAGTAGGAGTTTACTTTTCTGGGGTGCACGCCAAACAATGTGTTCAGCTTCCCATCCTTTGATCGAAATCCACAGAAACTTGCAGCACTCCCATGTATTAATAAAACCACCTTTATTACAGCATTGTTAATGGCACAGCAACGTTTCGGACATCCTGGTCCTTTCTCAAGCTAACACACACTAATCTATATTTTCGTACAAATTAAGGACATCTACAATAGACATTTAATGGCCAATGTGGGACTAATGTGTGAGTGACTGATGCTTTAGGAGCAAATAATTTGAATGTAAATATAAGAAGACTGAAAAATGGTAGTTGGGGCCATTGTCTTCCTTGAAATGCTCCCCAAAGCAGAGAACCAAAAGCTTGTAAAGGTCACATATATTCAAGTGTGGGCATATTGCAGGGGGGCAATGTTTGCATGGTGCACAGTTGCCAGTAAATAAGTTAAAGAAATAACCTTGCCGATATTTGCAGTAAACTGGATCCTATCACATTTTAATACTGCCTCACTCATTTTTTGACAAGGGCCTGGCTCTAACTCACCATGAGTCAATGAATTTTAAAAAGCTACAAGGCTCAAAATAAAAAGTGTTAACTTGCACCTGATACAGTTTGAAAAATAATGAATTTCTCAAAATTGCTGTTCTTGTCTGGATGGTTACATTTTAGCTTTGTAGAAAAAGGTCTGTTTTAGGTCTGCCTGAGAATTTGCTGATTTTTTTTTTACATCTAAAATGAAGACAGAAAATAGTTTGACATAGACATGGCTATATGGGGCAATAACTTAAATATGGAGAGTTAGGGGGTTATTTATTATAGTCCGAATGCAAAAAACTCGAAAGATTCAAGTTTTATTTATTACAAAATCTTAATTTTTAGTGGAAAAAAACTCACATTTTTCAATATTATCATACACTGAAAATGGAAAAAGTCAGAATCCAAAAATCCTTCATCTCAGACCTACTGAGGTTATATATAAGTCAATGGGAAAGGTCCCTATCCTATTTGGAAGTTTCTGTGGTTTGCGCTGGAATTATTTAAAAAATTTGACTATTTCAGGCAAAAATATAAAAAATGTGGACTTTTCAGGGAAGAAGCCGGAAAAAATCCAGCAATTCTGGAAAGAAATCGTACAATTCAGATTTCTGCTCGATTTTATCAAGTTTTTTCCAGATCCGATTAAATCGTGCTTTTTTTTAAATTAATAAATAAGGTCAAATTGTGGGATTTGCTAGGACTTTTTAAAATAAAATTATAAGAGAAATTCAGATAAATAACCCCTAAGTGTTATGACAAAGTTTTTTTTTCTCTTCATCTAAAAAAAAGTGACTATGTAGTGCTTAGTGGCACAGAAGAGAAAAACTCGACAAAAAAGCAGAAGGGAAAGGGTCAGCTCTCTGGAGACACTGTAACTCAGTGGCGGCCAGTGATGCCTTGTGTCCGCCATTAACCAAGGCAACCCAGGGCCCAACAGCAGCTGTAACATATTGATTCACGTGGCAGATACATTTGCTGTCCTTAAACAGAATACATATATTTTTACAGATTACATATATTTTTACAGCTCACAGCCTGAAGACAAACATGTTAAAGAAAGGGAAAGATTTTTCAGCATCATAGATTTAATTTACACAGTCAGTGCTGGATACATAACCTATTAAACATAATAGCAGTAATAAAAACAAACCAAATTTACATAAAGTTATGATTTTTTTTTTCACAAATATTAATGTTTTATACAAGAAGAGTACTCTCTTACAAGTCTAGCCTTTATTGCATGACTTTCACTAAAAGGAGCCACTTTTTATTTATGTGAAAGGCTAATGTTCATTTAAATGATGTTGTTTGGGTCTTGACATAATCCCATGGAAATACTTTTGTGAAATAAAGTTTGATAGCCAAAAGCCAAGTCCCTTCAGAAAGAGGACTGCGTTAAATTTACTGTAAGCAATATCTCTGTTAGAAGCTGAGAGATTCAGATTTAAAGCTGATAATTGTTCACGTCTAGAATAGCCTTTTTAAGTGTAATGTGGGACAGAACTGTTTTTTCTGTACCTACAGCCAAA
>CM044448.1:78423393-78458153 GCA_024363595.1 Xenopus borealis | reverse complement strand
GCAAATTCGAATTGAATTTGGACTATACCCTATTCGAGTAACACAAATCGCTTGAAATTCATCATCTACTTATATTTATCTTGTAAAAAATAAAGTAGTGCATTAAAATATGTTAATACATTTATGTATTATGTATACATTACATTATGCATATTAATGTATTATGTATTCAGTTATTTATGATTTGCTCAGGGTCATCTAGTTTTCCTTTGTCCCATGACTGCTTAACGTTTTATGGTGCAATATTGTTTATCTTTTAACTTTTAAAATTAGATAGTATTAGTAGTAGTAGTAGTAAAGTAGATAAAATGTGTCTTTCTCATAAAGCATGTAAAATTACTTCACATAGGTTAAGGCCCTGGTCCAGTAGGGAGAATAAGGGGAAGATTTATTAAAGGGCAAAGTGACTAATGCTTGATATGATTCCCCAGCGTTACCATTTTCAGTCACTTTGCCGATTTACTAACAGGCGCAGGCATCACTAGCGAAGGATATGTACACTAGCATTGATTCGCATTCGTAACTCCGCAAATTCACTAAGATGAAGATTTTACTGATTGTTGCCTCTATCGTCAGACTTGCCTTCACCAGCTCTGACCTGGCAAAGTGCACTGGAGTGCATAGAACATCCTCAATCTTCAGTTGCTTACTTACTTCATATTCTGAGTGTAAATTTTTTTAAGTGCAAAAAAAACTCTGGCACTTTTCATATTTTTAGGGTGATAGGCTGCAAAACTCATATGGAACATTATTTTACAGTGGGCTTATGTGTAGGGAGTTAAAACAACTCTATTGACTTTATTAAGGTTCCCTTGGCATGTCTAGTTATCAGTGTAAATGTAATGTATTAGATGCACCATGTAATATAAATAGCACCATTCCACTTTTAATTTCCCGCTATATGCAAATTAGCCTGAGGGGAAGATCTCTAATGAAGTTGCACTAGGCAGAATTGAACACTAGCGCATATTCGATTTGATTTTCTCGCTCTGCTGAAGTAACGCTAATTTGAGTTTGGTTTAAAGCTGGCCTTGTGAGGTGAAGTCTCTCAATAAATCTTGCACATGCTAGTCTTGGGCAGTGTCTGAATCAGGGTTATAAATAAATATTGACTTGTGTAGTGGTGTAGTATTTTGTGAAGCCATTAATGTTAGTTTTGACATCCTGGGGGCTTTGTAAGCCCAGATGTATGATGATAAAATTACATTTAGCTGTTTATCCATTTTAGGTAGAATAAATACTGGTGAATTATGCAAACTATAGCAACTTCAGTAAAATAGTTTTTAAAAGATTGATTCTCCCCAAGATTGTGAGTGGAAATCATATCCATTGAATGGCAACATGCTTAAATTGGGCTACTATTGGATAGGGGGTAGCATAGTTCCCCTGCTTGAAACTATAAATGGGCAAATGTAATAGTGGTAGCTAACGCAAAAATAATTCCAAATTTGTTTGTGAATATATGTTTGTAAATTGAGCAGTTTTGCCTTTGCAAGCACTTTGCCCCTCACACAACAGTAGGATAGTGATTGCAAATTATATAGTTTACGATAGTTTGCAGTGTATGTAACAAAACTTCTTCATGAAAAAGTATGTTACAAACAGCTACAAAAATGTATGCCACCTTCAAGCAGCCTAATGAAGAATATTACACTGCGACATGGGACTTTTTAGATTTGCAAAGGTTTTCTCTTTGCAAATGTTATTAAATATATATATATATATATATATATATATATATATTTGCAAAAAAAAAAACAGAATAACAGCATGGAAAAATATGTGTTGTCTCTCTGAAAGTGACTTAATAAGGCATGAGTAGATGACTTCACTTAGAATGAATCTAACAGAGCACTTTGGTGGGGTATGATGGTGAGTCATAATGAAATCATGCTTCTAATCTCATGCAGTGTGTACTCTGGGGATTCAATGCCCATCAGTTATCAGTTTGTTTGCTTTAATTTACTTTATGGACTTGGACAAGACTAAACCTTATATTATAACACATACACAATCAATTTTAAGATTTTTTTATTTATTTGTATTGAAAAGTTGCTTTATCTTTTTAATCCTTAGCTATATTTTAATTATAAATTCGAAAACAATTTGTGTGAGGTAAAATTACTGATAATTACTTGAGTTAAAGAAAAAAAGAGTAGTAAACCCACACTTATGTTTATAATATAAAACTATTTAATATAACCGTTTTATTATTTAAAATATAAACATATTGACACATAAATATCCAATATATACTAAAATACAAATTACTTGCTGATCTCCAATTTTCTTTTCTCCTTTAACTCATATATTTTAATTAGAGTTATTGAAAAATGTGCAGTATTCCTCTGTACTTCCTTCTTGTATTTTCATTATCATTACCTTATCATTACCTTTCATACAGGTATTTGAAAAAAAAGGATAAAGTTTCCGTTTTAAGTGTCTGACCTTGCCTATAAAATGGGCACAATAACACATAGCCCTTACTCAAAATAATGTGGCTTTTTCCTAATATACTGTAGGAAACCAGCTGTATAATCACTTATTTGTAGCTGTAGAGGCAAACTGAGCACACAGATTGATTTTTAACATTACCAGTAGCGATGAGTGAAGTCTTTTTTTTTTAAAAAGATATTCCAATGAGAAAAAAATTCATATGAGTCACACTGCCTAAAACAGCTTGTTATTCACAAAAATCCCCTAATCCTTCTCAGTTAAGGATGCCCATCAAGACAGTACTATTAAGCATATAAGTATTTATGTTTTCTACATTTCTTACCAAAGTGCAATATTCCACTGACTACACTGGTCCAACTATAAAATGTTCCATTTAACAAACACTATTTGTAATGTAGCCTTCAGTTAGTTCTCTATCCAGGTATAAATAGTGTGTCCCAACCTTCTATATGGTGCTATATCAAATGCTTTAGCAAAACATAAGTAGATAACATCCATTGCAATCCCAGAGTTTAGGTTTCTGCCCACCTCCTCCTAGAAAGCAATTAGATGATAAATAATAATATGAAAATTCATGTTTTTAAACCATTATTCAAATTAATGGTTTTTCAGTGCAAAAAAAAATCAAAAGGCCAAAACATTTAGCCACAGCAGTCTACCCTTCATGGCTTGAAGGAAAAGTTAATTAAAGAGAAATATTAAAAAAGCCAATGCTTTAATGCTAGGTTAGTTCATTTAGGCAGCCTGATATTACCAGGCTGGCTCGGAATAGGTTAATGGTTTTAAAGCATTGTTAGCTTTGTAATTAATAAAGCTGCAACGATTTTCAAACATAATGCTGTGTGATTATTTGGGGATAAGGAGTGCCTGGGGATTTGAGTAAATATAATTTGCCTTGAACTTGACCCTCTGACCATCCCCCTGCTAATTATAAGGAAAAGGACAGTTGCAACTCAAACTCAGAAAGTCATATTGGAAATTTCTCCTTTTGTGTACTGTACATTATTACCCCCACATTAATTCTAATATTAATATATATATATATTCAGCAACAAAAAATAAATGCATCACATACTCACTTGTAAAGTAATTATGCATTCCTATACCATTATCTTTAATTTGCTATACTGCTGTTCCATTCATAGATCAATTACGGATAAATAACAGAAACCTGTAAAACATCACTGACTGATCATGGTAAAATTAGACACAAATTTACAGCTATCACCCTTTTTTAGAGAGAGATTTCTGATTTAACTTCAAAATAAAAACAAACTAGCAAGTGATAAACAATATGAAAACATAAACAAGGATCCTTAAGGGAAATGAAAAGAGCACATGCACATGAAATTAAATAGATTGCTCTATTTTGTTGGTATAGCTTAATAACTATGTTTGTCCATGCATAATTCTGCTTGAGTAACTGAAAGCCAATATTGTATTTCATTTACTGCCTGATCATAGCAAAGCAATAACTTTCAGGAAGCTATTTACACATAAAATATGTTTTATTGACCTATGATAATGTATTATACAACATAACTTTAGCGTGTCCTATAAATAATTGACATTTATTTCTCAGTACTGATTGCATTTATTTTGTTCTAAAAATGTGCACTTAGGGGGAGTTATCACCATGGTGTAACATCCTTACCCAAACATAAGGTAAATTATTTCTGTCTACAGCACAAACTACTACTTTAAATTGTTCCATTTGTTGGTGCTAATAACTGTAAGATAGTTCAAGACTGTCTCAAATAAGATTAAGAAATTATTCTGAGATGCTGAATGTTCTGGAGGGTTCAGGGGAGTTCAGCAGTGGCCATATTAATTGTAGTGCTCATTTATTAAGTAGGCACAGTCACATATAATAGTTAATTTAAGATGAAACTAATTGCACATATCAATGTACCTTGGCCACTTTGCAGAAATCAGTGCTCTGAGGCTCAACTCTTCCCTCTCCTTAAATTAAGCAAAGAGAATTATGGCTGCAGGGACCAATTTTGCTTGTATACAAGGTGGGTGGCCTATGGACATCCACACGCTTTACACCTTTTGTGCACCTCATTCAGTACACACCAGCTGGATCGCCTGCAGGTGTATCCAGCACCCTATACTTAATACCTGCTCACAAGAGGCATTAAGTATAGGCTTCCCTTGTGCCACATAGCTCTTGCATGGTTCAATGTGTATTTCTTAAAGGCCCTTTAAGGGGTGTAATTTTTCTACATGCTAAAAGAAAATGAATTGTAAATGAGCATGTCTTATCAGGTTCTATTCATGTAATGTCTTCCTCGCCTCTTAAATGGAGGTTAGAATGTTTATACCCAATTAAAATGAATGCAAAGTGGATGCTAAACAATATTTTCCAGTGTATGGGGCAGATAGAGAAGAACTTGTAGCATGCACCAGACAAAACATTGGGCTCATTATCAGCACTGGGCATATTTGCACCTGGGCAGTTACCCATAGCAACCAAGCAGTGATACAATTTTTAAAGATAGTTGCAAGATGAACAATGAATGCAGCAATTTGTTTGGTTTCCATGCGTTACTGCCCAAAGGCAAATTTGCCCAGTGTTGATAAATGACAGTGAATGACTCTGCAAAAAGAAGTCTACCCCTTCTCAGGGTATCGTTCCACCTTTTAAGATAAAGTCAATAAACATCCTTTAAACAGTCAACAACATTTTTTTAATGATAGCTTTATCAATTGGGGCTTCAGAAGTACAATGAAGTATAGTTCATAAAGCTATAATGTGAAATAAATGGCATTACACCATCTGAAAGTATAATGGAAAAATCTGGATTTAAAGGATGCTAGCAGAATCCTTTCTGCCTGAATGTATAATCTGAAAGTTTGGAGGAAGAAGAATAATGGCCTTTACATTGTTTGGGCTATGACTAGGGATGCACCGAATCCAGGATTCGGTTCGGGATTCGGCCAGGATTCGGCCTCTATCAGCAGGATTCGGATTCGGCCGAATCCTTCTGCCTGGCCGAACCGAATCCTAATTTGCATATGCAAATTAGGGCCAGGGAGCTAAATCACGTGACTTTTTGGCACAAAACAAGGAAGTAAAAAATGTTTCCCCTTCCCACCCATAATTTGCATATGCAAATTAGGGTTCGGATTCGGTTCGGTATTCGGCCAAATCTTTCAGGAAGGATTCGGGGGTTCGGCCGAATCCAAAATAGTGGATTCGGTGCATCCCTAGCTATGACTTCTATTTCCAAACCCTAAAGCTACAGAATACAATGATATTCTTGACTATCGATTACAGTGTTTTAGTTTATAAATGTAGGCTCAAATTTACACTGTCAATAACACACAACTGTTGTCTTCAGTTTCTAGGATAATTAGTGTTCAGGTAAAATGGCAATTTATCCAAAATACCCATCGTATTGTACATTACACTGTGCTGAGATAGTAAAGTAGTACTTATACCAGGAATGCCATTGTGAACTATTGTGCTGATGCTATAAATGTGTTCTCCTTACAAACATGGCTAGGGACCTGACCCATGGAAAAATAAACAATGAAATGGTTACATTAAGTTTTACCTTGAACAAAGCTGTCCTGGTTAATATACCAAGTGCACCAGAATGGTTCCCATTGAGCCTAGGGGGAACTATTGGGCAAGGTTTGACTTTATTTAAATACAATTACTTTTTCAATGTAGGAAAGAATCATAAATCACTGGAGGCTTTTAGGACCTGTCAAACTGACATATGACATTGACAATATCCCTTAAAAGTCTCCTTAAATTTCCCAAGAGCAGCATCCTTAGAAACCAACAGGTTTTATTTTTTACATTTATTTTGTGTTACACATTAATTGAATTGTATATTAAAATACCCATAATCAATTACTATGTAAATATACTTATGTAAATAAATAAATAAATAGGAACGCAATGTAAATATATTAGAAAAATAGTCAATACATTCATTTTAAAATCTAGTATTTTATACATTAAAACGAAACATTACAGGAGTAAACATTATATAGTTCAAATACAACATAACATAAGCAAATAACAGTTAATAGAAACAGTTTGGAACCTGCAATACTACCAAAAATGGACATGTGTTAACATCAATAAACCTTCCATCCACTGCAAACTGATCTTTGTAGTTACAACTTACCCTTTATCTTGGAGATGCGACCTTCAGTAACTTACTTAAGTTCTTTTTTTATCACTGCATCTATTAAATGCTTATTTATTCAATAAGACTGCGTTGATTAGATGCCATGTCTTTGATGACATGTAGAGATGCGTAATCAGTAAAGGACGTGGTTCCAGCAGTTCTTAAAAGCTTGCACAGGGAAAGACTTACTCTTATAATTTAGGGGCAGTTTTATCAAGGGTCGAAATGAAAATTCGGATTTTTGTAATTTCTGGGTACGACTATTGAATAGGCCAAAATTCGATTCGAATTGAAAAAATTTGATTCAAATTGAAAAATTCGACCGTTCGAAATTGAAGTACTGTCTCTTAAAAAAATTCTTCATGGAGTCTTTTGGAAAATTTTGAGAATTTACATTTTTTTGGAGGAAATCTAAGGATTCGAACGATTAAATCCAATGATTCGAACGATTTGACGGACCTATTCGTTCGAAAACAGTCCGTTTTCCATAAAAAAAAAATAAAGTTAGATGGACGAATTTTTAAGTATTTTCACTTCGAAATTCAACCTTTGATAAATCTGCCCCTTAATATATTTGAACTAATAATCCTTTTTGAAATATTTGTATGCATCCTATCTGTGTATAATGTCCTTTAATGCATGTGTAAAGAGTCATCACATCTCCTCAAAAGTACTGTTTCTCCATAGAAAACAACCCCAACCTTGATAATCTTCTATCCACATAATTTAATTCTTACATTCTTTTTTTTACCATTTCATTTGAACACCTTCCGGCCCTTTATTATTACACCATGACTGCATACCCAAGAAGAGTTAAACAGTGAGAAGTTGTGTAAATAAAACTAGATATGTGGTCTTATCTATTGCATTTTTATGCAATGTTTAATAGTGGCCCTACAATTTCCAGGGGAATGGCTTAATTGGTTTCATAACTTTGGTTCATACTGACTAACACTGCCTACAGTTGCACAATCTGTTATCCATAGAACCCCATCAAATACTTTAAATTAAGTACAAGTAGTTACTTTAAATTAAGTAGTACAATTTAAATAAAAGTATGCATACATACATAAAGTGATTTACACACTTTGTTGAAAGCAGAATTATTTTCTGGTAACTTGCTTGACTTGCACTGATGTTTCACTGTTATGCCTATATACCTTTATCCCTAAATTCTCCTGGAGCTTGATTATTGTTTAACAGCCCTTACAATTTGACTTGTACACTGTTTTGTACACTGTTTTGTACACTGTTTTCATCTATTGCATGAAAATTGTGTTGTTTATAGTCTAAAAAAGTTAAAAACAAGCTTACAGCAAAAAAAAAAACAATTAAATGAGAACTAAACCCTTCATTAAAAAACCCTACCTCCTGTAGACCCCCCCCCTCGCCCCCCCCCCCCCCCCCAGCGAAGCTCTTAACCATAACTTTTTACTCCCCTAACCCCTCACAGCTATTTCAGGCATCGGAGTTCAAGAAAGCCATCTTCTTCTTCTTCAGTAATCTTCATCTATTGAATAGTGTTTTGGCGCATGCGCCGTTGGATCAATTTCCCGGTTCTGGACAACTGCATTGAGTAAAAAGGGGGCATTTGCCCAGGGTAATTGCTACGCTGAGGGGGAAAGGGGTCTATGGGGGGTAGGGTTTTTTTTAATGAAGTTCTCCTTTAAAAATTGTAAACAAAAAAAGGCAGCTCTAGTCTCTATAAAATTTTCTGGAAATGCAATTATGGCAAATATATTTAAGGTCAATAAAATGAACTTTAAAATGAAATTTGAAATTTATTTCAGAGAATTACAAAAGGTAATGTTGTGAGTGAAGGAGATCTTGCCTTTAAAGTAAACTCCTTAACCTAAGGAGAGAATACATGAAGAAAACATTGACAAGAGCAAAAAGATATGACTGAACAGCCGACATAACTATTAATATTTATGCAATACAAGGTGAAAAAACGAGATGTTACTTACGTCCACAAAGATAAAAAAATACCCTCCAGACAAAAACAAACCTCTTCACACTAACTTAGGGGCAGATTTATCAAAGAGATTAGAACTCAACTCACTTTCTATTCATTCCTATGGGATTTTTAGAATCGTATTTATCAATGGAGTTCACCATTTGATAAATATGTCCCATAGGAATGAATAGAAAGTGAGTGAGTTTTTCTGTGCTGAGTTCTAATCTCACACTTTGATAAATCTGCCCCTTAATGTAGAAAGGTTATTAAATTTATTGGTATGGCCTAAGTAACAGTTAAAGGTCATATCCTTAAATGTGGTACATACTGTATATCTAAGTAGTAAGTACCTTTTGATGCTACTTGACAATGTAACATTGAAACTCTAAGCAGAATAGCATAATGTACTGTATGAATCATTGTTCTAGTGTAGACTATTTTATTTGGGTTAAAAATTATAGTATTAATTACAGTATTATATTTTAGCTACAAAAAGGAAAATGGTGTACCTGACTGGGCTAATATGACAGACAGATGATTGATATATGACAGATAAATAGATGTGAAATTACTAGTTCTCACAATAAATACAATATATGTATATCTACAGTTAGGTCCATAAATATTTGGACAGACAATTTTTTTTCTAATTTTAGTTCTGTACATTACCACAGTGAATTTTAAATAAAACAACTCAGATGCAGACTTTCAGCTTTAATTCAGTGGGTTGAACAAAAAGATTGCATAAAAATGTGAGGAACTAAAGCCTTTTTTAACACATTCTTTTCATTTCAGGAGTTCAAAAGTAATTGGACAATTGACTCAAAGGCTATTTCATGGGCAGGTGTGGGCAATTCCTTCTTTTTGACATTATCAATTAAGCAGATAAAAGCCCTGGAGTTGATTTGAAGGGGTGCTTGTATGTGGAAGATTTTGATGTTAACAGACATGTGGTCAAAGGAGTTTTCCATGCAGATGAAACAGGCCATCCTTAAGCTGCAAAAACAGAAAAAAGAAATTTCTATAATATTATGAGTGGCAAAACCTATAGTTTGGTACATCCTGAGAAAGAAAGAAAAAGCACTGGTGAACTCAGCAACGTAAGAAGACCTGGACGTCCACGGAAGACAGCATTGCTGGATGATCGCAGAATCATTTCCATGATGAAGAGAAACCCCTTTACAACAGCCAAACAAGTGAACAACACTCTCCAGGAGGTAGCTGTAACGATATCCAAATCTACCATAAAGTGAAGACAGCATGAAAGTAAATACAGAGGGTGCATGCCACTCATAAGCCTCAAGAATAGAAAGGCTAGATTGGACTTTGCTAAAAAAATATCTAAAAAGCTCTGGAAAAAAGTTCTGGAAAAACTTTCTTTGGACAGATGAAATCAAGATCAACCTCTACCAGAATGCTGGCAAGAAAAAGTATGGAGAATGCGTGGAACAGCTCATGATCCAAAGCATACCACATCATGTGTAAAACATGGCAGAGGCAGTGTGATGGCTTGGGCATGCATGGCTGCAAATGGCACTGGGACACTAGTGTTTATCAATGATGTGACACAGGGCACAGGCTGCCATATGAATTCTGAGGTGTTCAGAGACATACTGTCTGTTCAAATCCAGCTAAATGCAATCAAATTGATTGGGAGGCATTTTATAATGTAGATGGATAATACCCAAAACATACAGCCAAAGCAACCCAGGAGTTTATTAAAGCAGAGAAGTGGAATATTGTTGAATGGTCAAGTCAGTCACCTGATCTGAATCCAATGGAGCATGCATGTCAGTTGTTGAAGACTAAACTGTTATTGCCAGCAAAGGTTTTTCAACCAAGCATTAGAAATGAACATTTTTTTCATTATTGTGTAAAAAAAAAGGCTTTAGTTTCTCACATTTTTATGCAATCGTTTTGTTCAGCCCGCTTAATTTAAGCAGAAACCCTACAGTTCAACTGCATCTGGGTTATTTAATTTAAAATTCATTGTGGTAATGTACAGAACCAAAATTAGAAAAAGTTGTCTCTGTCCAAATATTTATGGACATAACTGTATATTCGCAACTTTGTAGGGCTGAGTTGTTAATTCAGAACCCTGACAGCAGATAAACAAAATATACATATGGGGTTCCTAAATTCAAAATAGGACAATATATGCATGTAACTAAAATTATAAAAATAAAGAGAATTAGACTAGTTCTGATTCAATATACAGGTATGTGTACCCATAAGTAGGGCTCACCCAACGGCTAACTGACAACTGACATCTTATTAATACTGTAATAGTGTTTTCCTTCCTTTTTTTTTTTAGTTTTACAACTTTTTATTACACATCATTTTCCCCCTCGATACACCATCTTTTCTTTTCTCCAATTTCTCTTTACACAGTACGGCTCATTTAAGAACTCAGCTGCAAGTGAAGTTGTATTAACACGGCTGAACCACTTATTAAAGGTACTTGTATGTAAGTACAGTCCTTGATTTTCAAGTTGTTGCAATAAGCACCATTGCATCTGCCCTTCCTCTCCTGCTAAATAATGTTCTAGTGTGCCTATTGACACTATGGAACCCTGGAGCTACGGATAGCCTGTTCACAGCAGGTCGCATCAATAGGAACATCAGATTTATGCTAAAAAAAATCACACACAAACCTTCAGTTATTATATCTAACACAAGTAACGCAAAACAACTGAAGTTGCTGAGAAATTTTAATGAAGACATTTCACTGCTCATCCGAGCAGATTCTTCAGCTTCTTTAGGAGTTAGAAAACAAAGTAATGTGGTATATGCAGTCCAGTGTAGCGATGAGTGTACTGATCTATACACTAAACAACTGCTCACTAAGCAAATTGATCAGCATAGGAGGGCGAACTCTACTGGACAAGACTCGGCAGTCTTACTACACATAAAAGACAAGGGACACTCATTTGAAGATTGCAATGTCCAAATCTTGGATAAGGAAGACCGCTGGTTTGAAAGAGGTGTGAAAGTGGCAATGCAGGTTAAGGTGGAGAAACCATCCCGGAACTGAGGCAGGGGCCTTCGACCCCACCTGTCTGCTACAAACAATGCTGTTCTAGCATCTGTACCCCAGCAGTTTCAGAACTATTCACACATCCATTCATGCAACTCTCACAAGTAACACCTGTTTTTAGGAGTTGCATGACACATTGGTAATCCTATCACAATAACTACACTGAATCAACCCCTCTGTGAATTTCAGATGTCACCTCTCTGAAGAGTTACAATGTGCCATTGTGATTGGATTGTTGTTAGAGTCTATATGCCAAGAACTCCCCTACACCAGTCGGTTGAACTGAAGAAGCTTCTCAGATGAGCAGTGAAACATCTTCATTAAAATTTCTTAGCAAGTTCAGTTGTTTTGAGATACTTGTGTAAGATATACCATGATATGGATGAATGAGAATCTTCATAGCCATACTTCAATTATGTTGGAATTATGGAGAAAACACTGCATTATCAATAAAAACAATGCAAAATTGCAGTTTGCACACAATTGCGGTCATAAATGACCTCTAGTATCTAGCTTTTTTATTCCTTCAAATCTACTTGTTCTCTTCTTTCCAATTCTCTCTTTTCTGTATTTTTCTACTACAGGTATGGGACTTCTTCCCCTAATTTGGATCATACCTTAAAGGAAAAGTCAACAATAAATTAAAAAAGAACCCTACCCATCATAGATCCCCACTCCCCCCCCCCCCCCCCCCCCCAGGCCTAGCAGCTACCCTGGGCAAATCCGCTTAAGTCTTTACTTACCCCACGTTGCAGATCCTGTCCAGCGGAATTCAAGGCAGCCATCTTCCGGCTCTTCGGTAATCTACGGAATGAGATTGGCGTTTCGGCAATTTCCATGATGTTGAGCTCAGTGCATTGCAGTTGTCACAAATCTGAAGATTGCTCCAACTGCGCATGCATCAATATGCCACTCTCATTTTGAAGTTTACAGAAGAGAAAAAGATGGCTGCCATGAACTACGCTGGACAGAATCTGCATCGTGGGGTAAGCAAAGACTTAGGGCCATTTGCCCGGGGTAGCAGCTAGGCTTGGGGAGAGAAGGAAGGGGGTCTATGTAGGGTAGGGGGGTTTTTTTTTTTTTTTTACTTTAGGGTTGAATTCTCCTTTAAGTCTATTAGATAATAATGTAAATATTAAATAAACTCAATAGGTTGATTTTTGAAATAAGGAATGAATCAGGTACAAGGTACTACAGATAAAAAGAAAAAATATTTTTAAAAATTTGGATTACGTGGATAAAATGGAGTCTATGGGAGACTACCTTTCTGTGATTCTGAGCTTTCTGAATATCGGGTTACTATCCCTATACCATTTATGAATAATTGTTGCTATGTTTATTGACCTACAGATGCAGTCACTTGGATTTGTGTGTTAAATGCGCCGTGACTCAGGGTTAATTGAACAAACTGTGTTATCTAAAGTTATCTTAACTCATTTAATGCATTTAACCTTTTCATTAGCATACCAAAGCACCATTGTTTTCAATGGTGAACTCTTTAATTGGATGGGATGCTGTGACACAATATTCTGTGTCAAGTGAGTTAAATGGGATGTGTGAGTAAAGTTATTCTGTGTCAAACACACACTCCAAAGTGGCTTCATCTGTATAGCCTAATATCTACTTCTATTTCCTTCTCTTACCACCATTTCTATAGTCTTTCCACTCTATTTTGTCATTTATTGTATCTACTTTCTCATCCCATACAAAGTATTTTATTTCCACTGTAACTTTTTATTCCACCTTCTCTGCCCCAATGCACTACTCAGTTTAGTTATTTGTGTCCTCTCACCACTGTCTGATTACTATACTATTACTATAAATGTAAAATACATCCCCCTGAGTAATCACATTACAGCCACACTTTTAAACACCTTAAAGCAAAAATAGTATAGGGTAGAACAGATGTAGCATAGACATGGCCAAAAGCATTGGATGATTAATAGAACGTAAATTATGTTAGTAGTTTCATGTGAACAGAATTAAAGACATGTGAAAGTGCGTTGGTTAAATATCTGCATTATAGAGTAAAATAAAGCTTGTATAAAACTTAAATACTGTTGATAAAATAATAGAAACATGTACATGCATGTAATTCACATGACTTACTCAAAGGGCTACTATCATGGGAAAACATATTTTTTTTAAAACGCATCAGTTAATAGTGCTACTCCAGCAGACTTCTTCACTGAAATCCATTTCTCAAAAGAGCAAACAGATTTTTTATATTCAAATTCAAAATATGATATGGGGCTACATGCTGCATTTTTCTTGCATTCTGTGCCTAAATCCGTCTGTGTGAGTACAGCCCCATTGAAAAAAAACGCAGGGGAGCGCAGCTTCAGACGCTCGTGTGTAAGGTCCCATATGACAATTAAAACTATCTGTACTTCGATTATTATTTTAACATTTTTTTTGTATAAAACATTCAACTAGAGATTCTGAAATGGTATTTGTACAATCTCCAATTGGTATAGTATATTTTATTGAGACACATTCACAGAAGTGCAAATAATATTTCATTTTCCCTCTGCAAAGAGCACAACATTGAATAAATGTTTATTTTTAAAGAAAGTTGCTTGTTAACCTCTATGATGGTAAAGCTCAAGATAATGATTGGATGTTTCACTTGGAGAGAACTTCTCTATCCAGAAAGGATGTGTACTGGCAGGAATTTGTTAGTTGTAGTCATAATTAATGTATGTAGCCTAAAATAAGCCATTTTACAGTACTGGGTGGTTTCAGATTAGTTTCTCACTTGTGTCAGATCTTTTTTTCAACCATTGTCAGCTTTGTTCTAAAGCTAAAGCTACTGGAAACTGGGTCAGTCTAGGAATAATACAAATCACACCATTTTCATTAAAATGGGATTTAATTTTTTTTCCTTTCCTTGTCCTGTAAATATAAACAAAATATGTGTAGTGAAGACTCACCCTGGTGGTCTAGTGGGGGGGGGCAGCAGGGACGCCTGCTGCCCCACGACAGAGACGTCTGTCTGCTTCCACGTCGCGCCGGTAACTAAGGCGCTTGCAGCACGCACTTCCGGGTCTTAAAGGCGCATGCGCACTGACGTGATGACGTCAGTGCGCAATGGCGCGAGATTCAAAAGTTTAAAAGGCCAGTTCGGCTTTTTTCAAATCGCCCGTTATAGGTTTTTGTTCCTGGTGCCTTTGCTTGATTCTGGTTGCTGTTTGTTCTGATTCCTGTGTTTGACCCCCGCCTGGCTTTGACTACTCCTGATTTCTGTATCCTGATCTGTGCCTGTTATCCGACTACCGATTCTGTGTCATCCTCTTCTGATTGATTACCTGGTTTTGACCCTTTTGCCTGACTGACTACGCTTACTATCCGCCTGCCTCGACCCAACCTGTCTTCGAATTTCGTCGCACGCCTCTGTACTTCGACCTTCTGCTCAAAGACTTTTGCTTACAGTTGTGCCCCTTTGCCTGCTCAGAACCTCTTGTCTTGCACCTCTCGTTTTAAGACCTGGCGGCATCCGATTAGCCAAGGGCTCCTCCCGAGGTGAAAGGCGGCTGTTATAGGCAGAAGCACGAGCTGAGACCAGGGTGCTTGACACTGGTTCTAAGTTTAGGGTGCCGACCGTTACAATATGTTTGTGCTTTTGAAAAATGCATTTCAGTGCAGGATTCTGAATCTCTATATTAACAAGATCATTGAGCAAAGCCTAAAATGGGCTTCTCACGACAAAAGTTGTGCAAAAGTATGCAGCTGTTATACATATATATATATTCATTTATACTCCCAGAAGAATATACATTATTATCGCAAAATTCCCATTTCAAACTTGCTTTTAGACTTCAGAGAATAATTAGGAACTGGGGAAGTGTAGATCACAAAAAATCCTAATATATTTCATGTGTGTTTATTTCCACATTACAGCTCATACAAATTGCAATTTATGTCAGGGTTCAAACTATGATAAACTGCAGTCCTATACACAGTATATGCACCTTGAAAATTAGGTTGCAAAAAGACTTTTCACAGAAAGGGAACTGTAATCAATGCAGTCAATGAACTCTTGGTCCAGGACTGATGCTGTTACCACTGTCTGGCCAAATTCTTTTTTTGTATGCACGCCTTTGTATTGCCTTGCTTAATTTCATATAAAGGTATATAAAATGAAAATAGCAATTTACTCTAAGTAATATGTAATTCAGTGCCGCCTTTAGAAATCATGGGGCCCCATACAACAAAGCCCCGCCCCAGATCCCGCCCACTCCACACCACAGTAAAAACACCACACAAACATCAGCGCTAAAAAAGGTAAACCCCCCACACACACAAGTTATAAAAAGCTATTGATAATCAGGGCTCCCTTATAGGTTAAAAAAAATTGGGGCCCCAAAGATTATTTTTTATAAAATACTGAAGTTTATCAGAGTCGCATGACTGAGGACAGCTGGGAAACTGACAATACTGTATGTCTAGCCCCATGTCAGATTTCAAAATTAAATATTAAAAAATCTGTTTGCTATTTTGAGAAACGGATTTCAGTTCAAAATTCTGCTTGAGCAGCATTTTTAACTGATGCATTTTGAATAAAACATTTTTCCCATCACAGCAGGGAAATAGGCAAAGCACAATCCAAAGGGGAGAATAAGGTCATCATTTATTGTATATAGATAGGGCTGCAGTTCATATGAGTCAGCAAACAAACAATTTAATGGCCTCCTATACAATATTTTAAAATTCAAGATAGTTTGATGTTTCTGCAAAAATTTATTTAAAACACTTTAATTTTACACAGCTGTTATACTACATAAGACATTGTAATATTGGGAGGAGTGTTTCAGCACTCCATACAAAGCATTTTGACTCAAATGACTTTCTAAAGAAAAACTGTGCTAATTTAAAAGCCTGAGCAAAACCAACAGCTGTTTCTCACTATACTGTAAGTCAATTACACAGCTTATAGCAAATCGGAGTAAGTAGCATGAGAAAACATCTGAATTCCCATTCCTGTCTGTTACAGGCCACATAACTCTCTCACAATATGACTGCAAGGTGGTTTCAGGCATATTCATTGCCGTGATTTTCCCTGAGTAGACAGTGGCTATAAAAATGCCTGGCTTGACATCGCCCTTGAGGACACGTTTAAATGCAAATGTCCATGAAATATTACCATTTTAACAATCTGTGGGGTAATACATCCTTGATGTACATTGTAGATAACTGGCAGCCCCAATGTTGCTTTCTAAACAGATATTCAAACCGATTCTAAAGTCTTGTTAAATCCCTGCCACTGGAAAGCCTTTTCTAAGATCAGATAATTATACATGGGAGTGAAAGAGAGAGGGTGACCTGTCTAAGTAGATTTTTCAAACTGATTCTCTATTTCTGGCTGGCATAGCAGGGGGGATGAACTGTGTAGAAGGTGCCAGTTAAGCTCTGTTACTGTACTCACCCTGAAGAAATACATGCAGTAAAGGA
Source organism: Xenopus borealis (assembly GCA_024363595.1). Taxonomy (NCBI): domain Eukaryota; kingdom Metazoa; phylum Chordata; class Amphibia; order Anura; family Pipidae; genus Xenopus; species Xenopus borealis. The sequence goes on along the minus strand of CM044448.1, from coordinate 78,441,100 downwards.
AAGTCACAAATATAGGTCACAAATAATTACTTAACCATCTCATGCAAACCATATTTTTCTGCCATGCCGAGAAAACAGCCTTAAATGCCAGTAAAACATATTTTGCTCCCTGCAGCCTTTCAAATTTTTGAAAATGTCTGAGTAATTCAAACCAAACAAATATTTAAGCAAAACACTGCAGGAAAGCTACCATACTGAACTATGCCATTATCTATTTAGAGGAAATGTTCTTGAATGGAAAAGTACAACCCTTTGTCTATCCTCTCAAATTACAAATCATGTGTGATGCAATGGGATATGATTCGACCTGCCTGCCAGCACCGACCCCGGTTTGTCTGACTACGCTTTGCCTATTCCAAGAACTGTGTCTTCGGTACAAAGAATTGATAACGACCGTGCCCCTTTGCTCATCCAGAACTTTTGCTTGGCTCCACTCTTATTAAAGTGACACTGACATTAAAATGTATTTTAATATATGAATGTAATGTTACCTATATGTCATGTTGATCATTTGTTGCTGAGAGGTTTGCTTTTGTTTATAATTGTTAGTTGAAGTTCCTAAGCCTGACTCTCTGACATTCTGACTTTGCCAACCTGACTGTCCCATCTCAGCCTGTTAGTTACAGTTTCTAATGCCAACGGACTCCTGCTGCACAAATATGGCAGCCCCCTCATACAGGAAAATGGGGATCAGACAGGTAATGTAAAAGCATCATGCAAATACTTTATGGCAAAGTTAGAAGTAGCTTTCAAAGCCAATATTATAATGGATGTAAAAAAAGAGTTTAATTTCAGGTGTCAGTATCTCGCTAAGACCTGGCGTCATCCAATTAGCTGCTCCTGAAATGAAAGGCAGTTGCTATAGGGAGAAGCGGAGCTGAGACTAGGGAGCCTAGCACCTGTTCTGGATTTTGGGAGCCGGTCGTGACAGTAGCTTTAAGAAGAGGTGGAATACTTTTTTAAGCAAGAGTTACTGAAATTAACATTGTGATCCAGAGACTGGTCCATTCACCCTTTTGGAATCAGTAAGAATATTTTGCCTCTTGGAGGCAAATTGGAGAGATTAGAGATGATAATTTTTCTCCCAATCAACTTGGTAGGTTTCATTTAGACAAAAAGGTTCAACTCGATTTTCAACCTAAACTACTGTGTAACATAACTGAATATTTTATTAGTGTTTGTAGTATTGTGATCTACCAGCCACATGTATTATTATACTGTACATAACTGAACAACTCACTGCACAACACTACATACTTGGTAACCGAGTTTTACTGAGTAAATGATCGATACCTCTGGGATTAATTAAAAAAACTTTCACAGAGCAGAAGCATATAGCAGTAAAAGGCATGTTCTAGCACAACTTCATTTACATTACCACACTTTCCATCTACAACATTTAAAGGCAATGAAATGAATACAGATTTGTATTATGTCTTCATGCAAAGAGAAAAAGCAAAGCTGTGACCTGTAAAAAGACCACCACATAGTCATCTTTGTGGGTAATACTGCAATAATCATTAGGTTTGCATTTGCTTGTATACAGGCTTGTTAATCAGAAACTGTTTTATTGACATTTTCCATTGACCTGTGATTGATTTTTACCACTGTTTTAAAAGTAGCTAAGAACAACAAAAATGATTCTATACCATCAATTATGCTTACATTTCACTTCCATTAGTTGGGTTCCGGGAGCTGAAAGTACAGTATAATTGGACAAGAGCTAAAAATCTGGCATAAAGGACAGTTGTATCAACAAAACACATTTGCAATTAAATTTGTTTTAATTCTCTATTATATTGTTAGGACAAGTTAATAATGTGCTTATCCTTACTTTGTATTGCAGTGCATGAATGCAAAACAGGATCCTATATCCTATGGACAACAGGACTCATTTTTGAGCACAATGTTGTTTGTAGCTAAGGTTCTTGAGTCATTAACTCTGTACTTGTGCTTGCATAGACACCTGGGAGCAGATTTACCAAGGGTCGAATAAAATATTTGCCAGTTTTGAGCGCATTTTTGACTATTCACCAGAATCATACCATCGAACGATTCTACGCAAAGTCGCAGAAAAAACGTTTGAATATTCGCCAAAATCGCACAAATTGAATCGTTCGATGGTACGATTCAACTTCGGCAAAAGACTTAGAAAAAAAATATAAGGGGGATTCCCATGGGCTTCTATTGAAATTTGGAAGGTTCAATCTGGCAAAGTAGGCAGTCAAATAAAAATTTAAAGGGCAAGTTTATGGACTGGCGAATAGTCGAACGATCGAATATATATTTATCGGATCTATTCGATTCGACCGAATATTCTATATTCGATAGTCGAAAATACTTAATTTGCATATTCAAATAGTCGCAGAATCGAATAGAGACTATTTGAGTGAATATTCGAATCCTTCACACGAATTTAGTAAATCTGCCCCCTGGACACATGGGCAAAATAGCAACTTTTGTTCAAGGATCTGCACACACACAATTATCTGCAGTTGGGGAAGTATCTGCTTTTATTATGTCATAACAGTATCAATGCAGTATCAACTGCAGGTATTTGTGTGTGTGTGGATATGTGAACAGAAGTTGCTGTTGCTAAGGGACCTTGCCGGGTCAATGGAGGGCCAGCACCACCATTGCAGTAGAAGTGAACTGCAGGAGTGCGGTAGATATAACACATTATACATGGACAAAATATACAGTGAGTAAACAGGGCTTTAAATATATAAAATAAATTTATATTAAATATCCCATTCTGTTAAAATTGGTTATTTAACTATACTGTATATTGCTTGGTCCCTTTAAGGGTCTACCACAATATATAAAAATGCAAATATATAGTAAAGCTATGTTATCAGCTACAAAATAACCCTTAACCCTATGCTGTACTCGATATTATGCCTAGCATGACCTTGTCACTACAATGAAGTTATAAAGAGGGAGAACTGTACATACTTTCATAGACATTGGAAGCAGTGTGAGTGCAGATTGATTTTGACCCCAGTGACAACAGTACCTAGGCCATTCTGACTTCTACAGAGCTATGTTGAGCCGGCTGACTTAGAAAAAAGAAAGTTAAATGCTTGCTTCTTAAAATAAATTACATACTCTTGCAGTGGACAAGCATTTATATTGGATTCAGGAACCAACTATATTGTACATGACCCACTGGGCAAGAAAAGGTTCATACTGTTAACAATATATGTCATGTCGGTTTTTAAGTAATGACTGCAGATTCAGTAAGAGAATCCAAGCCGAAATTGGATACACTAGTTAATGAAAAAGCATCTTGGAGTTACAGGAATCTGAAGGTTATTTCTTAATTTTCCTTCCCATAGTATTTTTTTTCTTTGAGGCCTTTACCACAGGCCTCTAACCCAATCTACCCAATCTACCCCATGGCAGATGACAGTTAAGAACAATCTATCTTAAGGCCTTTAGTGAAACTGTGACTAATATCTGTTTTTCTAAAGTGCAGATGCACAGAACAGCATTTGCAGAACATTCAGACATTATTGAAGTTAATGCATTCTATTGACCTACCTAAGTCTCACAATAATAGCAGTGATTTCTATGACAAATATTCTAGCACAGGCATGGTATTCATTATCTGGAATCCCATTATCCAGAAAGCTACAATAATTCATGTTAAAGGCAAAACACTCCTATAGCTTTAATATATTTAGTATATATATATATATATATATATATATATATATATATATATATATATATATATATATATATATATATATATATATATATATATATATATATATGCCTGTAGGATCCTTTTTTATCTTTTCATTGTGCTCCTCATCAAGGAAAACTCCTTTATGTAGAAAAGCTCATTTGACAGGTCCAATGCATTCCAGATAAAAGAAGGGTAATATTTTGAATTAAATGGGACAGTTGTAATTTTCCCCCCATAGCCTTCAACTCATAATTCATTGGGTATACTGTTGCTTTCAATTTGTCTTTTTGTGATTTGCTATCAAGGTGTTGCTTAAATTCAATGTTATTGCAAAAGTGCTGGTTAGAAAAGGAGTAAACATTGTGTCCATTTATTCTATCACTTTGTTTATTTGTTATTGTCCAGCTGCAAGTCTGTCCACTGCCCAATATGCCCCCCATTTATTAAAAAAAAAAAAAAAAGCCCACACGCAAACAAAAGGCTAACAGTTCGGAAATCCGACTACCTCAATTGCTGATATTAATAAATTGTGTCTTTTTACATATTTAATCCTTTACATATTGTTGGCTTACTTTATAAGCTATTTGTAGAAAACAGTAACAACAAATTAAGATACATTGCTAGAAAAGATATTAAACTACCGATTAATAAAGTCTAACCTGAATTAATGCACTTGGACATTAACCCATGGCAACTGGTCAGAATTAACCTGCTATAAGTTGTCATTGCTAAAAAATTAATTGTTGCTGTGAGTTACTGGCCAGGTGCAAATGTGCCTAGTGTTGCTAAATAAGCCCCTGTGACTGCTTATATTGCTTATAAACGGAATTCTCTGATTGAAACCAGCTTGTAATGGAACTATTCTCATTTAAATCAGTTCTTAAAATCCAAATATAAGCCCTCACATTTAGAAACAGAAAAAGGAAAATGGGATTGCATTTCATTATAGTGTCCATAGCTGGCCTGTGGCATCCCATAGAATATTAACATTCTTATTTACTGGCACGATCAGAAGCCTGGTACTGTCACTCTTGTTTCCATAGTTACCACCATAGCAACATCAGTAGAAAGAGACTCTGATTTTCTGTGCAATTGAATTTGATGTGTAAACTTGAATTTATGTGGATTCAAATTGAATTATGTCAGTTAGGGGTTGATTTATTGTCCCTTGAACAAAGGGTTAAGGTTTGTTCACATTTCCTAGAATCAGCTGTGTTGTATCCATCATATTTAAAAAAAAAAAAAAGCTATTTATGTTTTAGGTGCCAAGTTTTTTAATTTTTGAAAATAAATATCCTGCACATAGGGAAAAAATGCAATCTATGCAAGAGAATGCAATGGAGTTAAACAAATTACTTGCATTAATTTATACTGTGTCACCTGAACCTTATGTTCAATGGCTAATAGGTTAGCCCCTCTAGACTGAGTTGACATCTTCTAGTTCTTTATGTGGGAAGTCCTGCTCTATATATAGCTGGACAACAACTGATCACATTTTGATCAGGCACATTTGGAAATCTTATTGGACTAAGGCCACATAGGAGCATTGATGGAGTCCCTGCTAATGGCTCTCTGAATGCCCAAATTACGACGCAATCAAAGGTCCAGTGGCCAAAAATCCTTTTTGATTTTCATTTTAATCACAAGTCTATTGGGAGAATGTAATAAAGGTCGGTAACGGAAAAAATATTCATACTGCGAAAAGTTATGCCTCTGCGCGAACAAATTTTGCTATGCGCGAATTTAATATAGCTTTTTGCAAAACCGGAAACTGTTTAGCGACCACTTCCGACAGTGGAAGAAAGTTTGCAAATTTTATAGCTTGTGCCAATGCGCAATAAATGTAATAAACTTCTTACTGAAAAAGTTAAGTTTGTTCCAAAAGATTACACCTTCCATCATTTCTTAAGAGTGAGCAATCAAAATTTGTAGTGCGCAATTAAAATTCACAATGCAATAACAGTTTAAGGAACAATATTACATTGCGAGATGTGCATTTTTATTCTTATTGGTGCAAATTGTTTTTCTATTTGCAACTTTAATTACATCCCCCTTTGTTTTTATAAAATATTTCTTGAGCTAAACAGGGTACGCCATGTTTGGTCCTTACAAGGCAAGACCAGTTTTTTATACACCCTCACTTACCATTTTGTTAATCTAATTATCTATCTCAAAAAGAACGAATACAACAGAAAAAAAGGGGAAAACTACATTCAACACAAGCAGTAGTTGTTGACCTCTTGTAAACAAGGGGGTATTCTGCTGTTATGAGAAGAGAGGACTGCATGGAAAACAATTATCTGTAACAACTTGTCACACTGGTTAATTGTGCATTGAATACTGTTGAAAGGCAGAACGTAAGGGCTCCACTTTGCATAGTAAGTAGTGTTATCTACAACTAGGGGTCGAACATTTTTTTTAATAGTTTTTTTTTTCAATCGAATAGGTCCTTTTTCAATCAAATTCAAAGTGTTCGGTTTAATCGAACAATTCTCCCCAAACAAATTTGAATTCTCAAAATTTTCCAAACAACTCCATGAAGGTTATAGGAGGCCCCCCATAGGCTAAGGTGGTAAAGGGTAAATTTGAATTTCTTAAAGAGACAATTTCGATTTTCAAATGGTAGAATTTTAAAATTCGATTTTTTCAATTTGAATCAAATTTTGGCCTATTCGATAATCAAAGTAGCCAAAAATTACTTTGCAATTCAAATTTTTTTTAATTCACATTTTCATTTAAACCCTTAGTAAATCTGCCACTTAGTGTTAACTATAATTTTGTTTGTATTTTATCAAGTTTATCAAAATTATCATCTAATACAATTACATTTAAGAATATATCTTGTCATTCCTATTGCTATAGTCACACGTGCCAACACAAACACTGTACATTATAAGAATATCCGCATTTACTCATGGTGAGCCTCAAGAAATACCCCTTTGATCATGATATGATCATGATGCGATTTTTCATGTAGTCAAGGGGTACTTGTTTTAGCTAAAAAGGGTATAGCTAAACAAAGCAAGGTTTTAACTAAAACCTTGCAAATTGCATAAATGCAATTTACAGATTAACAATAATAGTTTAGCAGATTTTCAAAAATGCTAACTTTAAGCCCAGAAGTATGGCCAGCAGTTCATATTTTGTACACTTTCCTTACTGTATATATATATATATATATATATATATATATATATATATATATATATATATATATATACAGTATATATATATATGCTTGAATTTGAGTTAAAAAAGTGAAGGGATGAGCAAAGCTCCTCCCACAACCATAAGCCACACCCATTATTATATTAAACCTCACACGCCAATACTTTCTGGTTTCACCCACTTTAAAGCAAAACCATTTTTGCTATTTCCATTTTGGTATTTCCTTCTAATGCTCCATTTAATGCCCATTATGCATAGATTTACCTAAGTATGTGACCTGTAGGGACCCCAAAACCAAAATTGTGCATATGACTTTTCTTGGCTGTCAATCCAGCTTCTGCCTGTGTATGGTTTCATAACATAGCACAACCCCATCATATTCTATATTACCCAAGATTATTTTATATATATCATTTTCTCACTATTCGGTAACCTGCTGCGGTTTAGTGCCTTCATCTTCTTTTTGTTTCCCCTGTTTTCTTCTGTCGTTTTTCTCTGTAACCCTTCTCTGATGCCTCCACTTCTCTATCTCTTCTCTATTTCTCTCCCAGCTATTTTTTCTCTCCATTATATCTTCTTCATATTTAACTATATTATATTTTACCGCTGCATTTTATTTGCATGCAAAAGTGGAGAGGAGCAAAAGACAGTTAGGGGATGCTATTTCACAAAAATAAAGAAGTGAAGGGATGGCATCCCTGTGCATCCCTCCCCAATTCCAGCACTGACTATATCATTAAAGAAAAAGCATTGATCCTACTTCTTATATTCATCTTCCTGAAACATTTTTCTGCACATTTCTAATTTGGGGTTATGGTTTTATGCTGTTTTTGCAGTATGGGAAACAAGCCTTCTTCCTTGGAAATATTTCCTGGGACATTACATGAATCTATATAATACATTACAAGTTTCCATCTACAGTGGTGTTCAAGACAAAAGAATTTTGGTTAAATAAAAATCCTTCAACAAAGTTCATGTACAATGGACTTAGCATAGGGCAGGGACTAACTAAAATAAAATATGTAGTTGAGATAAAAACAGAGGACGTTCTGCCATTCTTTATTAATAGATAAAATTCAGGATTGCCATAGTATTCCTTTGAATAAAAATAAAGCGATGCAAATGCACAACAGATGTTCTGCTACTAACATAAAATCTTTCCATTTCACAGTAGAGAAGTCTCACAAAGTCGGTAAACTTGATGGCATTATTATATTATGGACATAAAACCAATAAAGCCTCTTTATAATCCCCATCCACCTAATGGGTAATTAGATATTACTGTAATTGAATTAACTATACTGAAAAAACAGAAAAATATCCTATACAAAATTAAAATCCCAAGCACATATGATGGACTGTAATAAATTTATTGACAGGAAAAAATACATGCAGTGTGAACAGTTATCGTTTGCCAATATTAGCTCTTATTTAAGATATTTTAAATGCTGGATCTCTAGCATTTAGAGTAATTAAAACAAACTTCTCTTTGGCTTCTACAAGTGAAAGGTTTGGGGGAAAAGAAGATGTAAAAAAAATGAGTATAGCATATTTAAGTAGACAACTGAATAACTTAAGAAAGCATCTCTGCGGGTATGTGTACAAAACAGTCTTTGCATTAGTCACAAAAAAGTATTCTTTATTCAACAGTTCATTTGATGATGAATACATATTATATAACATTCAAATTAATAGGCCAAGTCCTTAAATGAGTTGATTAGGTTTGGATATACAATAGTGTACAGCACCACAATTAACTGGGAGATTTAAGAGTTAGAAGAGTTCATGTAAATGTATCTTAGCCCTTCATCAGCAAAAAAAGTGCAAGGGGCAGCTGGTCCTTTTGCCTGAAAAAAAGAATAATGTATGCAGAGCTGTTTTTCTTATATAGCACAGCTGGTTTTAAGTAGAACCTCAAACACAAATGTTTTGAGGCACAATAGGTTTTGGTTTGCTTAACCTTTGGTACCATTAGTCAAATGGAACCAAAGATAACTGACCAAATGCACGAAGCGATAGGGCAGGAATTGAACCAGGTCTGGCCAGAACAAACACTAAACCATGCTTTACCATTCTATAACGGTTCAGCAGTTACAAAATGAAAAGTACAATAACCAGTAATTTTCTTGAAAATGTAATACTGGCCTAAATGGGAGGCAATTTGTTTAAAAATAGAGTTGTTCAGAAGACTGTGAATACATAAGATCCATTATTGTACTAATCTGCTAAATAAGATCCATCATTGCACTGCTCTACTTCACATTTAACTCATAGACTAATAAATAATATAGTGCAGCTTTCCTTTAAAACAGATCACCAATGTCCTCTTAATTGAATAAATACATAAATAAATAGAATACTTGGTGGCTAGCTTTCTATGTAGCACATTTATGTTTTACATTCACACTTGGTTTTTATGTACAGTACAGTAGGACCATGTTATGCAAAAAAACAAAAAATGTAAAAAAAACAAAAAATGTAAAAAAAACAAAAAACAAAGGGATTATTATTTCAAGACTAAGTTTAAGTTAAATCCCCCTTTCTGTTAAAACAGTAATTTCTAAGACTTAGCTATGTATAATTTGACAGTTAAAGGCAGAAACATGTTCCACATTTGTAATTATGTTGAACAACAGTGGACATTTTTTTCTAAAAGAGGCAGTGTTACATTATAAACGCTGTTTTGCATGGAGGAGGAGAACTATTGAAGGAGAAATGAGGAGGAGAAATGAATTGAAGATGTCAATGGTTATTTAATGATAAAGAAGATAGAGATAAATTAGTTGTCTTAATTATGATTCACATGAATAGCTATCATGGCTCATTGATTCATACTTTGTCTTTGCTACTTTAACAAGGCCATCACTTCATGGTTTAAAGTGGTAGGCCACATTCCTCAATACTATATTGTGCCAATTCTCAATTTGGCTCAGCAATGCTCTCGGTATCTTAGTGCCCCTTGCCCCAATACTGGTGCCATTCAAGAGCTCAAGTAGAAATCACCACAGGGACAACATTATACCTCCTGTTAAACCCACTTTAAAGACTGTAAGCTCTACGTGGGAGGGCCTCCTTCCCACTATGTCTATTACCACCTAGCACTTAAGGTGGCCACACACGGGCCGATAAAAGCTGCTGACAGACAGACAGAGTTGGCAGTTTATTTACCCGTGTATGGGGCCCTCCAACGGGCTGCTCCAATCTATATCTGGCCGAAAGTCTTCCAGATGTCGATCGGGCAGGATTAAAAATCCCATCGGATCGTGGCCGAATCTGTTCATTGATGCGGTCCCGCGACCCGACCACCAGTTTGCGCTTCATTCTGATCCGATCGTTGGGCCCTAGGGCCCACGATCGGATCAGCCCGATATCACCCAACTCAAGGTGGCCATATCGGACAGCGATGTCGCCAAATGAGCGGATCTCTCAGTGTATGGCCAACTTTAGGCTCTGTATCCTTATATGAGCTTTGTGTACTGTGTATACTTATTGCTTATTTTTATATATTGAACTTTTATGTATTCTACACCGCTACATTATTATGTATTGTAATGGCGCTTTAAACTAAAGTTATACATACATACATGTTTCAGGGCAGAGTGTAATTTTGACTGTAGCTACCTGTGCCTGCCTTTGACATGGGTTATTGTATGAACTCTGGCACGTATTCTATTGTCCCCATTCTTTTTTTCATAGTTGTTCACCTTTAATTTAACATGAAGTATGATGTAGAGAGTAATATTCTGAGACAATTTGCAATTGGTTTTAATTTTTTATTTGTGTGTCATAAGTGTTGCTTTTGAGCTGCATGCTAAGGATCGATTGCAAACTCAAAGTCACTGACTAACTCAGAGTTAGAGAGCTGAAAAGCAGAAAGTTGTGTTCTGTTCTGTTCTACGTCCAGTCACTCCAGTCTTTATACATTACATTTTTGGCTAACTAACTATATTAGAAATATTTTTTATTTAGCACAGCCTTTACCTTTTTTTTTTTTTAAACTGAAGTGATCCTTTTAAACATTTAGCATATCCAACCAAAGAGCAACCTGTGATAAACTGAATAAATAATTAATAATGGATATAACCTCAATATTGATTAATCAATCACAAAACATAGTGTTAATGCTTCCTTTTGGAACTTATGTTATATGAATCTACTATGGGATCCATTACTTGGAAACTTATCAAAAAATCTCTGAAGTAGGGCTTTTCCATTTCCCATTGGATCTTATTTAAACAAACATGTATTTTAAATGAAGTATTTTTAATCTTTAATAAGCCAGTAGTGAAGTAGATAGACTAGCGCAACTCAACTATACAGTGGACACATGTTTAGGGCAATAGGACAATTTTATTTTAATTATTAAAGGTTTCCTGGGCTTGTGTAATGTAGTGGCTGTAACATATACTTCTATTAAACGGTTACCTTCGCACCGTATGCAAATTAGGTATCGCTAGCGTAAATGCGCTTTGCCTGGCGAAGTAACGGTAGCACAATTTCTCTAAAGTTCGCTGTCCTGAGTACAAATTCGCATTTTAGTAAATTAGCGGCGGGCTGGTGAAAATTTGCCTGGTTAAGTGAGGCGAATTGTGGCAAAGCCATCGCTAGCGCATTTCCGCCGCTTAGTGAATTTGCCCCCATAGACTCTATGGGTGAAAAAATTGTCTCGCAATTTTTCGCCCATAGACAACTGCATTTCGGCAAATTTTTGCTGTTTTTTGAATTTTCAGCCCATATCTAGTACTCATTAAACTATTGTATTGCTTTTCTTTTGATGCATTACTGGCCACAGTGTTGAGAATCAGAAAAGACACAACATGGGTAATTTATGACTGCTAGCACAGTTGAGTTCTGCATATTTCCCTACAGTGAGTTAAGCCAAATTCTTTCCATTTCCATATAATTGCATTTGGCGCCAACAAATCCTGGCTCTTGTATATCAAGCAAAGTTGAACCTATAGATGTAGGGTAACCCAGGAGCTACTGCCACCTTTAAATCAAGTGATAGCTGAAGTGTTCTCAAAGTGCACAGATCTCAGTTCTACTAAAACAACAGGGTGCAAATGAATGTTGGAAATGGCACCAACAGGACTTAAGTATTTTCCATGAAACGGTCTGATTTGTGCCCATATGGGGGTTGACAAGAATCTTGTTGGATGCCTAAGTGTACCTGCAGGTCAGTCGGGTTTGGGTGATCATTGCAGGTTCGGGTTGGATACAGATCAGAGTGGGGACACTGCTCCCAAAACATTACCTCTCTTGGAACAAGTAGTATTTTGAACAGGAATATGTGTTTATGGGTTGGGTGTGGGTCAAGGTTTCATGGGTTGAGGCGAGTGCTGGATGCATTTTTCTGACCCAAACGTCACTACTGCTTATGACAGAGTTCTGTCCAGACTCATCATACACGTGACAGAAAATGAAGAAAGTTGGTATAAGGGGCAGATTTATAAAGATTTCGGATAGATTCCATTCATCAGAGTTTAAAAAATTTGATTTTCAAATACATTTTAAATGGTTGAATTTCAAATTTATGGGAGTTTTTAAAAACTCACAAACTTGAAATTCAACCTTTGTTAAATGTGCCTCTTAGTCTTAAAAGTTGGCCATACAATAGCAGATCTGGTGACCTTTGGTATAATTTGTATCAATAACACAAGCAGAAAATAACATTTATACTTTTTTTTTTTCTTAAGCAGAATCCTGGTAAACCTGCACCCACACATTTCAAAGGAAAGGACCTAGAGAGGTGATCTGAATAATGGCGCAAGTCAATGGAAATAACTTCACACAGACGCTAGAAGGAATAATTGATCTTTCTGAACATGTGCTTAAGTTTTACAGCTAGTTACCAATGAAAAGGTGACCTGTAGAGAAATGACACCAAACATCATTGGTACAGTAGTTACCATCTGCTTTTTCTAACCAGGATGTGCAACTTAAGCCTTAAAGGAACTGTAACACTAAAAAAGTGTATTAATGGAATGATAATTCAATGTATTGTTGTCTTGCACTGATAAAACTGGCATATTTGCTTTAAAAACACTACTATAGATTATATAACCCAGCCCATAAACTATTCTAAATTAACATTAAATTAGTAATTTCTTATCTTTGTGCCTGCTGAGTAGAATCCCTGGGTTTCATTAAAGGGTGCTGTTAGAATTGATACAATAGTTGCTAATACTCCAGAGATGCTGCTGAGAAATGTATCAACTAAATGTTGCAAAATTGTAATCGTTTAGAGCAGTGGTTCTCAACCTGGGGGTCGAATGACCATTTCACATGGGTCACTTAAGGGGTTCCAGGAGCAGGTTCATCTCTCTCCCCACTAGCCCTGGGCCAAGGTTGTAGCTTTCTGGGTGTTGGTGCTGGGAGTTGTAGTTCAGTAACCTGTGTAGGGAAGCCAGTTGCACTACAATTTTCTATATTTATGCAGCCACGCTCCTGTACTTTCCTACCAATCCACTCTGGGCTGGCAATGAAAAAAATTAATGTTTCATGGTTGGGGGTTACCACAACATGAGGAACTGTATTAAAGGGTCGCAGTATTAGGAAGGTTGAGAACCTAAATTATTGAGCTGCCAGACTCAAACACCACTGACGTGAGCATTCAACTTTAATCTTAGATTTTGGAAAAATGGTAAAAAAATAAATAATGGAAAGTAACTGAAAAAAGTATTTATTTCTGGAGAACAAACTGGGCTGCCCCATGGCTACATAACTGCTTGTTTATACTGTATAAACTGTAGTAGAGTATCTATAACAAACACACCAGTTGTACCAGTGCATTATATACTCATTACTTCAAAACACTTTCATTTCTTGGTGTTACTGTTCCTTTAAGACTAATTTTACGAGGAGCATACCCTCCACAAACAATATATTCAGTTAACCTTTGAAAGCCCTAGTAGAGTGTTAGCTGGATAGCTATTTTAGGATTTAAAAATAATTTACGTTATAGTTACTGGTTTAATCTCCATCAAATGGAAATAATAAATATAATGAATTAAGAACTTAATACAATTTCTGAAAAAATGACAATAGCATATGGTATGCTGCCCTGCTCAAAATTGCCTTACTGTCAAAAGGAAATCTAGTCAGACTGAACAAAGCAGTGCTTCTATGGAAAAACTTGCCTAAACTTGCAGAGATGCTATTAATGATCTTCTCTGAAAGGATTTCTGTCACTATACCTGTGTTTTAGTAAGTATTTTCCTATACAGCTCTGTGTAAAGTAGTGACAGTGAGATAGGGACAGCTAACAATTAGCTAATGGTATCAAGTTCTAAGTGTTTTTTTGCAAATACAGTTAGTCAAAAGACTCTATCCCCTATATGTAATATAAAGCACTAAGTTTGCCCAGGGGGCAGTAACACATGGCAACCAATAAGATGCTTGCATTTAAACATGTGACTAGTGAATGCTACCTGCTGATTGGTTGCTATAGGTTACTGCCCTTGGGCAAACTTAGTGCCTTTTATTACATAACCCCAATTGTGCCATAGCCCTAGCCTAGACCTTCGAATTTCATCCTGCTTCGCCTTCATCCAATACCTTCCAGAAAAACCACTGACCTGTAGTCTATAGGTGGTCATGGACACACCGATAATTTCGTACAGAAACGAATTTCCATATGAGCTGGCCATACACTGTCGCCAATCTCCAAACAAGCTGATCTTTCCCTGATATGCAACTGGCTATTTCGGGGGTAAGCCGAACGTTCAGCCCTAAGGTCAAACAATTGGATTACGATGAGAGTAATGGGCTCCGAAAGGTTAAAATCAAACTCAAACATTAAAAGAAATCAAGCAAGCTTCCTTTAATGTATTAAGATAAAAACGTATTATCCCTCTGAGATGAATTGTAAAATGATAAAGAGCCGGGTTTGGCTCGAAACGTCGCTATAATGTTGCCCTGCAAATGAGAAATAAAGGCAATTTTAAGTATCTCCGGAGTGCTGCCCATTTTGCTTTGTGAGTATTATCCAGTGCTGAAGGACACTGTGGGAGGTGCACCCAGATTAAACAAAAAAGTGAGCTAAGTGTGTGCCACTCAGAATTCCTAAATCATGAATTGTAAAATGATCCCTATTTACTTATGGAAATCTACAATAGCTGCACTAGAAAATAAAAAATAAAATACTGCTTGCAGCTAATTTGGAAAAAATACAGACTTAAGCTTGCCATACACTGACAAATAAATCGATCGATCGTTTAGACCGATGTCACAGCTTATCTGCCCGTGTATGGGGGCTTCCGACGGGTCTTCCCGACCAATATCTGGACACGATATTGATCGGGAAGGTCGCATTTTCTTCCGACCAACCCGTCAGAATTCCATTGCGCTCCTCATAATCCGATCATTCGGATTACCCCGATATAGCCCTGCCAGTTAGTGGCACATCAGAGAAAGATCCGCTTGTTTGGCGATGTCACCAAACGAGCGAATCTTTGCATCCATGGCCAGCTTTACAGGAGAATGTTTAAAGTGCTGGAACAAAAACCTATCCCGCCTAAAAGGAAGTGACCAAATAGCAAAACACAAAAAAAATGCAAGAATTTTCCTTTTTCACTTTATTACATTACTAAAACATAAAACATGGTTTTCTACCCAATGGGATATTTCCGTCTTGAATGAAGATCACAAATAAAGACAACATGTATTTATATACATCCAAACTAAAAATAATATTTTGTGTGAGACATCTGGTAATGATACAATTAATAAAAAACACACCAATAGAGTACAAGCCCCCAATAGGCAAGTTATATGTGAGACTTAGATACCTCCCTCTATGACTTGTGATGGAGATTTATTACTGGTGTAAGCCTAGTCAGATATAACATCAATATTATTTTAACTAAAGTAGACAATACTAAGTAAGAGAAATTTAAAGATCTATTATAAAAAACATTTTATTCTTGCTGTCAAGATTTTTTCATAAAACAAAGTAATAAAGGAGTACGGGGGAAATAAGAGAAGTGCTTTTTAAAATAAGGGATTGCAGCGTAGCATGCGTAACATGCTGTGAGTGTTATGTCGGTTTGAGCCTATCTGGTTTTTATGAAGCATTGTAACTATTAAAGGTTAAGTTTTAATACACTGTTGCGATCATAACCTGAACTGGCTGGCTTGCTACATAGTTGCTGGATGGATGTTTAGCATTCAATTCAGGACTTATGTGCAGTAGTTTCTGTTTCTAAGTTGGGTATCCCTAATGGTTGGGCTTCAACCTCATCTAATGTATATATCATACCTCCCAACTGTCCCTTTTTTGGAGGGACATCCCCTCTTTTGACAGCTCAACCTGTAGTGGCGCAGGTCTAGACGCACCTCATTTTGTTCAATGAGGTTGTACCCACGAGACGCGTGTAAGCGCCGAACGCAGATTCAGACGCAACATGCTGCATTTTTCCTGCGCTTGGCGCCTACATGCGTTCGCGTGAGTACAGCCCCATTGAAAATAATTGAGTGCGTCTATACCTGTGCTCCCCTGCGTTTGAACGCAGCAAAACGGAACGCTGGGGAGCGCAGGTAAAAACGCCCGTGTGTAAGGGCCCTTACAGTTTAGACAAGGAGAAATATTTTCAAACTTTCATAACCTGGCAAATGTTGTAAAATGAACATGGTAATTAGGGGGTGTGACCACGAAAACGGGCGTGGTCAAAAATATTCTTTGTTTCGCGGCTCTATATTTCACCCCCTCCGCACGGTCTCCTTCTTTTCCATGGCGGGGTAAATAAGATGTTCTCATCTAAGGGGGGTAAAAAGAAGAAAACCATGACAGGCTGGAAAGCAAACTCGTGGGAAAAGCTGTCACGCGGTTCTTAGCAGTCCCCCGAAATCCCTCTCTATAATCAGTGGCCGCCTGAGTATGTGAGAGCAGCCAGCGGCGAGGCCTGCTCCATCTCCTCCTTCCTCTTACACTGCTTCTCCTCTGTCACTGCTTCTCCTCTGTCACTGCTTTCGTTCGCGGCTGGGATGATGAGATCTGGATGGACTTTTTTTTTTTTTTAATTCTCTTCCCCACCATGGAACACACCGCGTCAAACTACACGGCGGGCTCTCTTCCGATAGGACACGGAGGAAGGACAAGACAGACTAGGCAGCCAACAGAATAGAGCGGGGCGGAGCTAGAACTGGGCACGCGCAGTCGTTGTGCTTCTATGAAACATTTCTGCCGCCGCAGTTGAGCTACAGCTCCCACACGTTCAGCGGAAAAGCACGTCTTTTATCTCGTGGTAGATGAGACTGCACGGGGCATATGTGAAGTAAATCCACACTGGTCGTAACAACTAGCTCAGGTCGGGGAATGTGTGGACTCCCTGGCTACAGTTACCAGTTACTTACCAATGGCGACTTAATCGCGCTGTGGCTGAGTTCGCCGACCCTGCGTCGTCAGATCTAGCAACTTCGTTTTAATCCTATGCAGACAACTTCATGTATAATAAGTTCTATCAATTTTAATTGATTTTTTAGGACAGGTCGATTACTTTGCCTCAGGATTGCTACCTTTTCTGGAAAATAAATATATTTTATCATGTTTCCTCTTTTAATAACATTGGCAAAGACCATGATTTTTACTGGCCAGGTCTAATAAACACCAGTCAGGTGTTACTTTACCCCAGTTTAGGTTGATCCTGGCCTCTACACTGCCTCTATAGGCACGCCCCTTCTCTCCCTGTTCCCCTAAAATGGTCACGTGCTCTCCTGAGTGGCAGCTTTATCCTAGAATTCTTCAAGCCTGCGCATGGGATAAAAAAAAAAGGGGGGGTGAGAAAAGACAAACGAGTGGAGGCGTTCGCTCATCTCCCAGATCTGGAGGAGGGGGAGAAAAAGTCT
>CM044448.1:78405085-78423030 GCA_024363595.1 Xenopus borealis | reverse complement strand
CACAAATAGATGGCAATTCATGTCAGTGAGTTTGCATCTTTCTTCCTGGTACAAGCTCTGGAGTCACCACAACCTTGCAAAGGATTTCTTGCATCCCATAATCACACTGGATGTTGACTTTTTTTTTAAACAAGTATTTAATTTTTTTCCCATTTCAGTCATAATTTCTCTTAAGCATCCTTCTAATTTTTCACATGCTTGAGTCTGGGTGAGCAACACTTGTATGCTTTTTTTTTTCCCTGCTTTCTGTCATCTCCGTTGACTGTAGCAAACAACACAAAACATTTTTTTTTAAAGGGGGACTGTGGATCTATTTTAAGAGGACAGCAATCAAGGAATATACATATTTTATTTTTCTTGCATAGCAAACATGGATGTTTTGGCTAGTTATAGTATATTCCAGGAGCTCCAGATTGTACATGACACGGGCTACTTCTCAGCAATGCCATCCCTGGAGGAAAATTGGCAGCAGGTGAATGATTTAAATTAATCCTCTAAATCTTTAACTGCGCTCACTCACACGCACATTGCATTCACTTTCACATTCTAGCCTGGATTTTCCATGACACCTTGCAAAAATAATCATGAGCAACCCATATAACCAATGCATAACATTCTACTCCAGCCTCCGGATCCCATTTCCAAAAATGCATCAGGTTTTCATAAGCCTATGAGTGTGGATTTAATTGCATTTAAATACTGTCATAAAAAAAAAGTCGTAAGGCTAACGATACTGTACTCTGGATAAAATCTGTGTTAGCCACCAGATACAATGTGTTTTTGCAAAGTAGGTTACACTATTCTAATCAATCTACATAATCAGGATGTTTACAAAGCAGTGTGTCATTTCAGCAATGATAGAGATTTCCCCAAAGCAACATGCTTAATCAGCAAAACCCTGTGTCATGTACACAGACTAGATTTTTTTTTATCTCTTAATGTTTACAGTACAGGGAATTATAAGGGTTTACTGATAAATGTGTTTCCTTCATTTTGGGAGTATTGGTGCATGGCAAATGTTACACTTATACACTTATTGTTAAATATCTTCCATATAAAAGTATTTATAGAGCAAATACATGCTTTATAGAGCAAATACATCCTTGATATCCTTTTGATCTATTGTGTTTTCATTCATGCAGGGCAAAAATTGTAGTTTTCCAAGGTGCTGATGTGTAGCACAATAGATGCTTTAGTCTGAAAACTCACAGTATTAAACAAAAGAGTTGTGCTGCTGGTTTGTACTTCAAACTGACATGCTGTGTGCTGCTCCACCGATATGGTTTGATGGATGAATTTCTAAACCTTACAACCACTTGAATATGCTGGAGGGTTGAAGTAGATACATGTCACAAGGAGCTACAATCACATCAGGTTCCTTTTGAGGCAGAAAGATGAAAGTTTTTTATTTTTAACATTTTGTTGTTTGTGTGTTGTTAAAGTAAAACTCATAGATTGTTGCTCTATGGCAACTCTCCATTGAATGCGCAGTAACTAAAAGGCATATATGACCATTTGATTCTATTTAACCCTATGTTTCCTGGTAAGATTTGTATTGCATCTTTGTAGGGTATGTAACATTAGAAAAAGTTCTGTAGCTGGGTCCAGAACCTGTATGATTAATACTTTGTCACTTTGATGTGCAGTGCTTATTATGTCAGAGATTCATTCTGTAGTTCATACCAGTTCATAGGTTTAAGTTTTTTTAGTATTATTTTCACCTTTGGTATTGAAAGGATGAGGTCTGCTGCCTTGTCTAGTAAGCAGGCCAGTTAAAGTGATTATAAAGATATTTTTAGCCCCCCCAAAAGATGCTACTTGTAAGGCCAGTACCCAGAATGCATATTAATAAGTCTAGACAGCAAAGTGCAAGATTATCTATTGGCATAGCCAGCATGCCCAAGGCGCATTGTATGTGATACTTTGGCTGCAGCTGTTGCCTGCCCCAGTAGGAAACCATAAAAGCATTTGCACTTTTGAACAATAGATCAAAGTACAGTAGGATTCTCATTTAGATGTTCTGGATCATAATAATGAGATACTTGCCTCACTTTATGGGATTGTTTTCTGCACCCTTTAAAAAGTCAACTGTTGGCTGTGTATACGTTTAAAATGGCAGTCTGTGCCTGCTTTTATTTTATGTTTTTTTTTTTAAAAACTGAAAAGCTGAGAAATCGCAAATTAGCCAGAAAATTTTTCCTGCTTACTGAGTGGGGCAGCTTGGAATTTGGTGCCATCATTGTATGTTTATGGCGCCTGCTCTTTCCTTGACTATATATATCTATATATATCTATATATATATATATATATAGATATATATATGTCTGTATTTTACACGGAGCAATGAAAAGGGGAGCCATATTGTCTCAAGGAATAAAATGGAAGAGATTGATGTAGTTTTATGTATATTATTGTGTTTTGATATTTGCACTGATGATTCATGGTTTGTGTAATAAAAAAAACTGTGACAGACTATAATGGTCTAGACACTCTATTAATACTTTAGCCTGGATGTTTCTATTGTGTCAGGCTTTTTTTTATTCCCCCCCATGTCAGATCATATTTCTGTTAAACATGGGATTCTAGGCAAAAAAAGATATTAACACAACATTTCTCCCCTTTACAGTCCTCATCACTTGTGTATTTATGTTAAAATATGAGAGTCACTGTTCTTTATTTTGTCATTGAAGATACGCAAAAAGGCTGACTAGGCTTCTTTTCTTTTGATTTCTACAGTGCGGCCTAAAACCACATGGGTGGCAGAATCTTATCAGAAATCTTTGCATTTAATGACTACATGACTGATTCATGATGTAAACTGTGTAGCAGTGTTTTTCATATTTGTTTTTACTTCTCTTTACTAAATTTGACAAGAATGGATTGTCGATATTTTGCTGTTATTTCAAACAAAAGAGAGGTTTTACAATAAAGCTCTGTGTCTGTTTTGAAGCACAGATATGAATAATTAAAATAAGACCCTGTTAGTATTGCCCTGATGGTTTAATAATTCAGCATGAAATCACTTGCAAAACCATTAGTTTCTAAAGTCTGTATATATTCAAGCCTGTGTTGCCTTGTAACTGCATTAGCATAATTTTATTTTTTTATGACCAATTTGTATATAATACATTAGGGCCAATATGTGAAGAAGAATAGTGAATTTGTATGCAGAGCAAAATCTTCAAAGAATAGTATCTATCTGCATAATGGTATTACAGCATGTATAGTCTGTATGTTTTAAAAATATTTCAATGATTGTGACCTTTAGAAATAATATTATGTGTAAAAGTGGAATTTCATATTTTTCTGCTTTTTAAAATGTATTTGTAGACTACCAAGCAGTTAATACAATAAAAAAAAAAACTGATGAGCAACCTGCAGGCAGTTTTCAGTTGGCTGGTTGATGTAGTTACATAAGAACTGGAGGGTTGCAGACTGAAGTGATAAATGCTGTTTTAATGTATAAAACTAAATGTTTTTGTGCTTTTGAATTAATTTTGCATTTTCTTTTGTTGTTAATGATGTGTTACTTTTGGCAGTCCTTGGGGGTGTCGCAGAAAGCTGAACCCCTTGGGGGTGTCTGTAAACTAAACCTTAAATTTGGTCTAGGGTATTGGAAATTTGTTGCACTGCATGGATACAGAATGTATCTTGAAGACCTTTTCAGCACATAATTATTGCATATCGTGATGCAAATTATATCATCGTATAATACTATTATAGTCTAGAAAGTCTCATGGAACCATGTATTCCATACTGCCATGTGTTTCAATCATATTGTTGTAGGGACCCATAGGGGTTATTTTATGGGGTTTAATGTTGCTGTTGGGTTGACATGCCTCCACAATTGTTTTTTCCTTCAGTCCTCCTATAGAAGAAATGTTGTAGTGATGTGTGACCATAGCTGCCCATGTATATTTGAAAGCTTGTGACATGCACAGTTGGGCTGAACAGGCAATTGTGTTTTTAGTTTATATATGTTATATCTATTTTAAGCCAGATCTTGCTTTTATCATAAGTGGATGAAAGGAGTACATATTGGATCCACATACGCAAAGAATGTTTGTTGTTGTTTTTTCAAAATATTTTAATTTACATATAATATGAAATTAGTGTAACTAAGATTTGACTGTCTTTAGATCCTGTGCTGTCGCTTGTAAATACTCTGCTGCCTTGTAAAATGTTGGTCATTAGCATTCCTCATGTCATGTGTGGAGACATGCATATTACTCCTTTATGTTCCTGTGGTTAAATTTACAATCAGAACACCAGAGTTGCAGCCTGAGGTTACAGAAAAAGTACAAAGGTATTTTTTTGCTAAACCACCCCACCTCTGGTTACACCCCCCTCGTAACCAGAGGTGTTCCTATTTTCTGCTTGCAGTACTCTTACCCAAAATGACGTCATGACATCAGGTCAGGTAATTGCTGACCAGGACTACATGCATTCATTGGTGGTACATGGCCATTAGGCACCTGCTGTCCCTGAGAATCTGTAATGCGCAAGTGTGCAGCCTTGGACGGCAAGTACTTGCAGGTGAAGCTGTGGTCCTTGTATTGCTATGTACCAAAAAAAACGAAACGTAGGGGTCTATTTATTATTAGTCAAATTTATGAGTTTTGTGAGCAGTGTCGGACTGGCCCACCAGAAAACTCCCGGTGGGCCAAGGTGTCAGTGGGCCCTCATGCTGCTAAACTTTTGGCCTATTTCATGTCCATTTCCTATTTATATGAGAACAAACAGGCCAAATAGATGGAATAATTGATTATAGTATGTAAAGAAAACAAACTAGGAGAATAGAGTTTGATTGAGCAGATGAAGAATATTAGTACTGATTGTGGGCCCCTGATCTAAGGTTTTATGGTGGGCCCCTGGTCTAAGGTTTTTGGGTGGGCCCCTGGTGTCCCAGTCCGACTCTGTGTGTGAGGGTTTTTCTACCTCGAATAAGCTTGAATTTTGAATGTTTGTTTATTTATGGAAAAGTAGGCATGTCAAAAACTTAAATGAAAAATGACGGAAAAGAACTCTGAGTTCGAGTTCATGTCCCGAAAAACCTCAAATTGCTCAAATTGATTGGGTTTAGGTCCCGAAAAACCGAATTGATTGATTTTTCATATAAAAGCCTTCAAATCAACAAAAAAACTTGAGCTTCGCCTAGGACAAGTCCCATTGACTTCTACATGGCCTCACCAGCTTTTAGATGGCGAGTCTTGCATTAAAATCTTTGAGGTTTTTTTTGCTTAACAAATACCAACAAATTCGAGTTTTCAAAAATATAACACGAATGTAGAATTCCGGAAAAAAAATCAAATTAGATTTTTGATAAATGGGCCCCTAATAATTATATAAGAAAGGTATAAAGATCTTTATAAAAGGGGGAAAGATTGTTTCAATAGAAGTTCTTTCACTCAAATCTTTAACAGCCAAGTGTGTCATTCTTGTTTTTTCTTGTTTCTGTTGTTGCATATGGAAGAGCATTTTCAAGATGTTTAGCTGAACTTGATAAGGTAAAGCAAGTTTTATTGCAGAGGAAAAGCTATACTGGATGTCTATTCAAACTGTCTCCCTGATGTTCAATAAATGCCCAAAATGGCAAGAATGGCTGCCAATATGTGCTAAACATCTACTGTAGAGTCTCTTTCAGTTGGTATTGTCCATCTGCAGTTATACACAGCAGTTAACTATTTTACAGAATGTATGCTCTTCACTGTTGCAGTGACCAGTCCTTTCTTTATATATCTTATTCTATAATTGTACCTTTGGCCTAGCCATGTATCACACACAGCAATTAAGTTGCTTACCTGTCATCCAACCAAGTGAGCTTAGATGCAAATAGTAATTTACAGGGGGCTAGCTTACCCTGCACAACTGCAGTCACAAAACCCCATCAGACATTCTTGAATGATTTAGAGGCATATCAGGCAAATAATCATCCCATGTGACTCTACTCAAATACACTGTGCTGGTTTTTTCAAGTGCTAACCAACATTTCCTTATTATATGTGCATGGAAATAACCCATAACCCATTTATGTATGTACCATAGATGATTGGGAAAACATGCATGTCACAAATGTAATTGCGCTATATCCTGATAGGTGCATACATTATTTAAGTTTTGGTCATTGCACAAAAATGCTTCCTGGCATCCATTGATATTGTTCCATTTAAATTCTGTAAGCTTGAGATATTTTTTTTATCAGCAATAGCTAGGACTGCACTAGAGGTCTTGCTACAAACGACTCCTCACTTTATTATCTCGTAAAAAAAAAAAAAAGCAGATACAATTAGTAAATGCACTTTTTATGGTAAGGGCTCATGAAAGTACGATGAATCACAAAGAGTCTGTCCTTGCCTTGATTTAATTAACATGGATTTTTATTATAAATCTAAACCTTAAATTTGCTAAATACTTTTTTTATTAGTGTGTAGGCCTATCCAGATTTTAAATAGGCCAATAATGATAAAGGTGAATCATTTAAAATCAGTGACACAAGCTAATTAATCTTACCATGCTATCCCTGACTTGTTAGTTTCTTTCTTCACATTGTTCAGAAACTTTGCATACTGTATGCTGCTGCTGGCACAATGGGACTGAAATAGTTAATCTAGTGTTCAAACTATATTCTAAAGGTCTAGTGACCACTAAGATAGCATACATTATTCTTTGAGTACTGCATTAAACACTTTAATAACACGTGCATAGTCCCATAAATAAAGAAAGCCATGCTGTAGTGCTCTTCTGTTTAAGTGCAATTAATAACAAAAAACATAGAAATGCTATTTCTTAAATTAATAGACAAAAAGTATTTTAAAAATGTGTGTAATTCTGGGGCTCTGGTTCACACCTGCTGTGTGTACTGTTCTTGAATGTGATGCGCAAGCCCAGAGGGTCAGTGAGTTTTAAAATGTGTTTGATAGATTTATACATATACCTATTAAGAATGAAAATAGCCAAGGTCAAGGAAATAAAAAATAATCCAGTCCACTGTTGTTGTTTAGTTTCCTACTTTTCTCCTGACCAGTTATTTGCTACCTAAGGTAATACTTATTACAGAATAATGCAACCTGGATAAATGAAATAAATGAAAAAAGATGTTTTGTCAGCTGTTGTGTATCCACTTTATTATTAACATGTATTTATATAGCACCAACATATTTTGCATCTCACTTACCCATTGCCCTTTCTTACATGAAAATTCGGAAGTATTTTTATATAATTATTATTGTTTATGTTATTATTATTTTACCCAATACCCAAATCCTAGCAAGAACATCTTGATCTTGAGAAATATGTCTAGACAGGCATCAGACATTTCTTCTGGTGTCTGAGCTGTATGTAAAAAGAACTCTCTTGCAGTTTTTTGGTTTTTTTTTGCCAGTGACAAGTTTATTTCATTATGGATGTGGCTGGTTTGTTTTGACATTGCAAAGAGGAAAGTGAAAGTCATTTGTGTTCCCTGACATTGTATTGCACTGTAATATGCTGGATAGACTTCACTGTACATTTTTTAAGAAAACAGGGCAATAATCATAATTAAAATTATTATTGACTACGCATGCTATCAAACTGACTAAGAGCCAAGGTGTATATTTTGCATTACATTAGTGCATGATTTTCAGATGACAGTACTGATAGTTTATAACCACTTTAGGGCAGAGACACACATTGCTAATTCTGGACATAAGTCACCCAGCGACAAATCATTTCTTCTTCGGGTGACTAATCTCCCCAGACTTAGAGTGTTTCGTTTTCTAAAGTCGCCCAAAGTTGCCTCACGAGGATACTTCGGACGACTTCAGAAAATGAAGTGCTCTGAGTGCCATCCCGCTGGCAATTTACTTTGTAGCCGGTGGGAAGGCAGTTCTGGGAAATTAGTCACCCGTAGAAGAGGCGATTCATCGCCAGGCAACTAAATCTCCCTGAATCTTAGTTTGTGTCTCTGCCCTTAGGGAAGTAAACTTAGCATACCTGGGTAAAATGTCTTATCTGTAATCCAAATGCCACAGGTCTGTTTTTTAACATAGTGTACATATGCCTCCTACTTCACAACCATAATTCAATTCTTTCTATCAAGTAGAAAAGCAGAAATATATTCTTTTTCTCCACAGGAAAACACACTAAACCTTGTTTATAAAAATAGTAAAATGCAAAAAGGTCTTAAAGCACCTTAGCCAGTGAAATAGCTATAGGGGAAGCAGAGCCTGCTGTTGCGGGGGTGGAACGGGGACCCAGAACGTAGGGTCTTCTTCCGCTATAGTGTTCAAATCCCCCTCCCGCTGCTCTTCTTTTAGTTGACACTCTTGTGCCTGTGCAAGCATGCAGCAGGGTAGTGGGAGTGGCAGCCAGGCACGAGAGACTATGCATGCCGGGCCCTCTGAAAAATTTTATGGTGGGCAGGCCTGGCACTCTCTATTTACACCCCTGGCCAAAGCATAGCGGTGCATAAATGAATGCCCTTGGTTTGTGGTACAGTAGCTCATATAATCCAAAGGGTGGAGCTTAGTGTTAACATGGCAGTTTCTATAGTGATGGCAAATTAAACACACTGGGTAGGTTAGGAAAGACCCAATCACAATAGATACTAGTGAATTGAATTGAAGCACTTCTCTTGGACAGAACTACAGACCCACAGATGTGCAAGGTAGTTTACTGTTACATTCTTGTTATGGTTTTTTTGGTTATTCAATGAAAATTATTAGTGCATTTAGCATTTTTTAGCACCTGATGCAACTTTTTTTCAGAACTGCGACCAAGCTGCGCAACATAAAATCTTGCAGCCGCTGCTAGGCACAAGTAATTATTGACCTTTCTTTACTTTTCAAATGTCCTTTGTCTTTCAACCAGCTATCACTTGGTTGTTCACCTTCCAAATACTTTTTTTCAATTGATTTCATCTTTTATTTTTTTTTCCAGCTCAGTTTTCCAGATTCTGAGCTGTTACCATTTACTACATTAGTTGATACATTTCTCAGCAGTATCTGTGAAATATTGGCAACTATTGTATCTGTTATATCCTCTGCCTTTAACAAAATTCTTCTGCTCAGCAGGGCCAAAGCATAAGAAATGTATCAACTAAATGTATCTATTTAGAACAGTTGACAGTCTGCACAATCCCCTCCCAGTGCTGCTTCAAAAAAAAACAGAAGGTGAAACAACTGTTAACACTTCAATATTAGAAAATAATTTGAAAATTATTAAATAGAAAAATATTAGACAATATTCACAAATAGAAAGTAATTAAAAAGTATTTATTTTTGGTGAACTGAAAGAAGTGTTGGGAAGTAAGCAACCCCTTTAAATTATTAGAATTGTATAGACAGTGGTTGAATTGGGGCGGGATGGCATCCCGCTACATTTTGAAAATTACTGATCTCCATCCCGTCAGGCCGGATGGAATGAATTATAATACCAGAGCTATGTGGAACCATATTTTTTTTTTAACTTCCCTGTGTTTTTGCACTGTAACTTTAAGATTGACAGATGTTCTGTCCGGCGCCAAATAAGACCACACCCTGTTGCCTGGGCGGGCCCTATAAATTAACAAATAGGCTGGCTGTGCACTGCAGGGCGCACCAGACAGCATGAGGAGGGCAAGTGTTTCTGGAGGAGCGTGAGCACTGTGTGTGTGCGCCGTGATGTTGCAGCACATATACCATCCCTCCACCTTTTTGAACCCAATTCAAGAACAGCTTATAGACACAAATGGCTTATTTATAAACTCTTTTAGCAAATGTCCCACTATTACTTGATTCATGTTTTTTGGTTGATTGCCCACTCCCTTAGTATTTTAGTACAGTTTCTACCCTCTTCTAAAGCCTATTCTTATTCTCTTAAATTTACATTTGTAAGGAATAAATGCCTACAAAAGACAATGTCTCTGTTGATTACTAAGATCCATAAAAATCAGTCTGAAGTTCCTCTTATCCATCCTGTTCAGATATCCATAAGAACTCATTAGCAACTGATTTTTTTGCCTAAATTTGCATTGTGTGAGCTCTGACAAACAGATGGTATGCCTATCTGTACATCTACAACACCTAAGACCATGCAAGTGGAAAAGAGCTGTATTCATTATACCTAGTAGTGATGCATTCAAACTACCCAATTTTGACCGTTCAGCCCACAGTCCTGGATTCTTATTAAAAAGTCCAGAGTTTCTCTTTGATCTCCTACACTGACGCTAGAAACAGATAAAAAAAATTCTGAAACATAATTAAAATAAGAGTTGGTAGGTTCGGCTTTCTGGGTTGGGACATTTGTGAAGCAGGTAGTTTGGTCTGGGATGGGTTGTGCAGGTCTCCACTTTAGGGCTCTAGCATGAGGGACCATACACCTTGCAGGTGCCTTTCTATTTCAAATCATTCAGACAAATGTTTGGAAGTAAAAGAAACCATGGTACCTGTTTATCTGCCAACGTGGCAATCCCCAAGCCAACCTATAGTACATTGTTACCAGTCGGATCAACAGAACTTAATTTGCCTTTGAATACCAACCAAGGAAATACAATTTTTGTAACCTAGTTGATCCACCTCCACCCGCATTCCAGAGTTACATATTTTCCAGTCTATACGGTTTAGAGATACGATTACAGTTAATACCCTATTGGTAGGGTCGGCTTTCTGGTTTGGGACATTTGTGAAGCAGGTAGTTTGGTCTGGGTTGGGTTGTGCAGGGCTCAACTTTGGGCTCTAGCATGAGAGGCCATACACCTTGCAGGTGCCTTTCTGTTTCAAATCATTCAGACAAATGTTTGGAAGTGAAGAGAAACCATGGCACCTCTGTCAATATGCCGATCCCCCAAGCCACCCTATAGTACGTTGTTACCAGTCGGATCAGTAGAACTTCATACACACAGAAAAGCTATTTCATCTTTGCATTTTTGGCCAGATTTCTTTGCTTGTGCATTGCATTTCACACACACAAATATATATATATATTAGGGTTATATATATATATATATATTTTTCTTATGCTCCTTTTCTTTTTCCATCTTATGCTCAGTAACCACATCTAATTTGTGAATTTACAACTATCTCTCTCTGTCGGTCTATCTCTTTTTAAAAACTGCCTCTTTCCCTTTCAGGTTTCTTTGCAAATAGTGAATTTATTAGATTTCTTTCATTACACTGTACCCTGCTGCATAAATTTTTAAGTCATTTTTAAATAGATTTCAAATTGTGTTTACTGGTAGAATCTACTCCCCAGATACATATTTCTGCTTTCTCTTTCTGCTCGAAGCAGTATGTTTTACCATTATGTCTTTCATTCCCTTGTAAATTAATTTGATTAGTGATGATAAAGTCCCATGCTCATTACTGATCATATTATTTCACCTTTGTACTACATTAACCTGCTTACAAGCTGATTTATGCATAACTGTTCTGTTTTGAATTCAACTATTAATTACACTTTGTTTCACAATTGTCTTGAAACCAGGAAACATTTTAGGGCAAAGTAAATGTTAGTGGAAGGGGTCCTTGTTAGGAATACAAAGTATTACGACATTTTAAAATAATAATTATTAAACATTTTGTATTTATGCTAAGACATGTCCTCCAGCCGCCAACACTGAACTTAAAGGCTGTGTGAGATGTTCTTAAGTTTTAATTAATCTATTCTGGTTATTAATTAGTCTTGCTCTATTGGCTTCTACGGCAGAAATGATTTGATGTGTGCTGTTTTGAAAATTTAGGACAATCTCTAAGCTTAACCTCCAAACAGAAGCCCAGACCCAACTGGACATGTACATGGTCTTGGTATTGCAAAGATGTTTAACAAAGTTACACGATGATTTAAAACTTTAGAACTGGACATCTTTCTTCATTTTGTTGGCCTATTTGGTATCCCCAGCCAGCCATATTAAATATCTTTGACTCATGCTTTAGTGGTTTTGCTGCTGTCAAAAGGAATTGTAATGATGTACAGGATCAGTGGTGTAACTGTGAGGGGATTGCACCCCGGCTAGCAACCTTTCAGGGCCCGCCACATAGGTAACATTGAAGGGATTTTCCTCTGGTCAGAAATTTGTGTCTGGAGGGAAGGGGGAAAGCATAGTTATATTACTGTCCAGCATTTTTGGAAAAAGTGTTCTTAAGCCACAAAGGTGTATTTGTATTCCTAAAAATTTTAATTTAGGGAGGCAAAAACACACTGAGGACTACTGGTTTCCAAAGGATGCCATTTGTGTCTTCAAAGACCTGTACCCAATGAAGAAAAGTGTGTAGGGTTTTAAACAACAATTCAATAGACTCTTCAGGTAGTTTGAATGTAACTGATAAATATTTCAGATTGTTTGAGTTTTCAGTAGTTTAGCTACTTCCACTTTCTGCTTCAGGAGGTTCCTGGAAATATATGGCGTCATCTACTGAGTAATCTTCCCTCTATGCCTGTGCCAGATATGTTCATGTCTCCACTGGGAGAATAGCTATTCCAGGAACACATGAAGGGCTTTTCGATGTGGAAACCATTTCTATTGCCTGCAAAGAAAGGAAAAACCAATAGTGTGCAGTTGTCATCTAAATATTTTAACAAGCACTATGAAAGAACCATAAAAAGACTGGTGGCTGTAGGTAAAGTTATGAGAGTAGGGACATGAGCTAAATTGTAATTGGAAAAAGTACTTAGACCATCAACCACTCAATTAGTTTTCTAAAAATTTTATGTAATTCCATTGGACTGCCTACCCTTCTTAAACAACTCCCAATATCTTTCAAAATATTTTACAGGGAAGTTCTGGTATTAAAATGTGTAAAGACAAGACAACTATTTGTCTTGTCCTAAACACACTTTTTCATGGTCTTCATCTTCCAACTGTTCTTGCTTTCCCCTAGTCTGTTACATTATTCTCACCATTTCCATTTATCTTCTGCTACTGTATTGTCCTTCTTTATTGTCCTTCTTTAGAACATATTTTTATTTTTTATTTTAATCTTTCCTTGCTCTTTTACCCCCCTTTTTAGTATATAGTTTTGAGGCTGAGAACGGGATCCCTTTTTGAATAGTGTCACCACATTAGCAATTTGCCAGTCTATCGGCACCATGCCAGACCTCAATGAATCCTGAAAAATTAAGTAAAGAGATTTGACAATCACAGAGCTAAGATCGTCAAGTACCCTGGGATGAATACCATCTGGCCCCAGACCTTTGTTTATCGTAACATCTTCTAGTCTCTTTTGAATGTTATCTTGTGTGAACCATGCATCATTAGATGTATTACTAGACTTGGGACCATTAAGAAGGAAACTTTCATTAACTGGTTCCTCATTTGTGCAGACAGACGAAAAATATGCGTTCAGAATGCTTGTTCTCATCAACCAGCTGACCCCCCTCTGATATTAAAGGGTTTCTGTCGTGGGAAAACCTGTTTTTTTCCAAAACGCATCAGTTAATAGTGCTGCTCTAGTAGACTTCTGCACTGCATTTCTCAAAAGAGCAAACAGATTTTTATATATTCAGTTTTGTAATCTGATAGGGTGCTAGCCATTTTGTCAATTTCTCAGCTGCCCCATGTCATGTGACTTATGCCAGCACTTTAGGAGGGAACTGCTTTCTAGTAGGCTGTTGTTTTTCCTTCTCAATGTAACTGAATAGTACGAAGTGGGACATGGGTTTTTACCATTGAGTGCTGTTCTTAGATCTACCAGGCAGCTGTTATCTTGTGTTAGGGAGCTGTTATCTGGTTACCTTCCTATTGTTCTGTTGTTAGGCTTCTGGGTGGGAGAAAGGGAGGGGGTGATATCACTCCAACTTGCAGTACAGCAGTAAAGAGTGATTGAAGTCTATTAGATTACAAGTCACATGATTTGGGGCAGCTGGGAAATTGACAATATGTCTAGCCCCGTGTCAGATTTCAAAATGAAATATAAAAAAATCTATTTGCTCTTTTGTTAAATGGATTTTAATGCAGAATTCTGCTATAGCAGCTCTATTAACTTATGCATTTTGAAAAAAAAAAATTCCCATTTTTTCGGCATTTTTTCTTTTGAGGCATTGTATTTTTTTCATACACCTTTACTGGCCCTGAAAATGCATTGAAAGCACATTCTGAAAAAAAGCATTCTTCACCAGAAGACATAATGTGTATATGATAATCCTTATTTTCTTGGTAAAAAAAATTAGTTGACAAACTGCGAAGTATGAAAAAAACATTATGTTTAAGTGTACTTAAATATTTATACACACATATTTTGAATATTTTACAATGATTCCTTCTTTGTATATTCGCACCAAATATTTTCTCCTTTGCAACATTAAGCTGCTGAGTAGATTTCCAGTACTATGGAATGGTACAATCATTGATCCAAAAAAAGCAAAAAAAAAACACAAAATACCTTGAAAACCTCTATAATATGTGAGTTTTTTTGGACAATTCAATGTGAAAAAAAATCTGAAAACATCATTTTTATTTATTAAAAAATGGTCTAAAAGGATCAGCATACCTCCCACTGACTTCTATAGCACCTTGACAACTTTTACTTGGCGAAGTTTGGCATTACAGGCTTGTGTTTTTTTCCATCTACTTTTCTATTGGAAAATCACCATGGTTTTTCGTGATTGATGGGAAAAAAACTAAATTTTATGGTTTTTAAATGAGCCCTGGGTTTTAATTTTTAAAATTAAAGTCATATGCAAAGCATACCATTCAGTTTGCTAGAAATGCTTCTCTGCATTTTAGAATTGTGTATGTTTCCTCTTTTAAAGCAACAGTAACACCAAAAAATTTGTGTTTTAAAGTAATGAAAATATCATGTAGTTTTGCCCTGTGCTGTTTGTTTGCTTCAGAAACACTACTATAGTTCATATAAACAAGCTGCTGAGTAGCAATTGAAAAACGGCTATATGGCACAGGATAAGTAATTGATAACCGATAATATGTTCTACAGAGCTTATCTGCTGTGTAACTTGAGCCTTTTCTCCTTTGACTAGTTGTCCCCATGGCTACACAACAGCTCAATTATATAAACCATAGTCGTGTTTCTGAAGCAAAAACTGCAGTT
Organism: Xenopus borealis; assembly: GCA_024363595.1. Taxonomy (NCBI): domain Eukaryota; kingdom Metazoa; phylum Chordata; class Amphibia; order Anura; family Pipidae; genus Xenopus; species Xenopus borealis. The sequence goes on along the minus strand of CM044448.1, from coordinate 78,408,030 downwards.
TTACCAGTGCAGGGCAACGCTGCATTATATTTTTATTACTTTTAGTTTTTGATGTTACTGGTCCTTTAAAGGCACTGTCTGCAAAGATAATTGTACATTTCGTGGTAAATAATGCATTAGGGCTTTCAGGAAGCTAGTCAAAATCAGTGGCGAGCCATGGAAGAGTCCCTGTGGAGGCAGTTTTTTAGAATGTGCTAATGAAAAATTCATATAGAAGAATTGCATTTTAATCTACACCACCGTGTATATATTTTCTAAATTAAGTTTTAACATTTTTTATGTACTTATTTTTAGACTGGCTCATAGCAAATTTCAGGATGCTTCACTTCCAGTTAATTGGGTTAATGTAGTTCTCCTTCGCAGGGTAGCTTTGGAATCGCTAATGTTGCAGTTTGGGAATAAAGATCTTTTCAAAACAGAAATTTAGACCAGAAAGAAGTTCAAAAATATACAGAATGTAATAATAAGTAAGAGCAAAGCCCCCACACCAATCCTAATATTGTGCTAAATTAGCCCAAACAAAAAGTAATGGAAAGCCAAGGTTATTTTTTATGAGTATATGGATTGTATTTTTATAATGCAAAGGTTTCATTGAGCCATGTGACCACGGGGCATCGCTTTTCATTATAATCGAAGACATCATTAAGCAATTTTTATACAAATTGGAAGATTTTTTCATTTGTCATATGATTAGATATATCTGGCTGTCATATATGACTTTCTTTCCTTTGAGTTTTCCATTGTTGTAGGTGAGGTTTGCCAAGACTGGGAACTTTGATATTTGTGAAGATCTACAGACATTCAGTGGATGTTGAAAGCTGAAGCTTAATAACACTCAAAGGGAAACATATTTTGCATGCCAATGGTAGAACAAAGGAGAGAGTCACCAAAGATATGCATATTGCAAATATCCTGGTTTGCAGCCTTTATTGTCTGGTTGCTCTTTCATGAACTCACAGGGGCAGATTCACTAAAGGGAAGTTGCCGTCTCTAGCGAAAATCCTCTAGAAATCCAATCCTTGGGGACATCGCCAATTCACTAACAAGCACAGACGACAATTTTTTAGCAAACTGGACCATCACAAGCATTCATTCTCACTCCGCCAGGCCACTTTTCGCTCAGCCAAATGGCCGCTGATTCACAAATTCAGTAAAGTGCGGATTTTACTGAACTTTTCCTTTCTTTAAGCAGGATTGCCTGCAAAAATCCTAACAAACTTTTTTTTGGCTTAACATTTTTGCTCAGACATTTGAGAACATACAGAACTTTAATTTTACAGTGGGCTCATATGTAGGTTATTCTATTAACTCTTTTGTCTTTATTAAGGGTCCTTGGAAATTTGTAATGAAAAGTGGTCACTGTTTGTACCAACATCTCTAATGAAGACATCCATACAGCTTTAATGTACCCGCCCTATTCTAATTGACCTAAGCATAAGATCACTAGCAATTTTTTGCTAGGCACAAACGAACGCTAGCGCATCTTCAGTATGAAATGCTCACACTGCCGAAGTAACACTAGCGTAAAGTTGCCAGCGTTCGGCGCCCAGGATGCAACTTTGCATATTTGTGAATTAGAGTAGTGGTAGTGAATTTTTACCTGACGAGGTGGTGCAAGGTTTGCGAAGCAGTCACTGGCGACAATTAGCCCCTAGTGATTCTTCCCCACAGTTTTTTGAACGGTGATTAAGAGCAGACTTAACACTTGGAGGTCATGAAATGCAAAATACATGTCTGCTGAAAGAAATGAGGCTGCAAGATCTTATACTTGCTATTTTATATCTTTGGTGTGTAGATTAGCAATAGATTCCTTGCATTCTTATGAATATTGATAGTGATATTTGCTGCTCAGTAGGTTTAAAAAATGTTGTATTAAAAAAAGGGGGGGTCCACCAAACTTGTCTGCTAAAAGTAAAAATAAATGTTGTGGTTATGTAGTTTTTAAAAATGAATGCCACTGAGCCGGTTAACTGCAGCCTACTTCATATCACTGAATAGACTAAAACATTTACATAAACCCTGCAATATGCAGAAAATCCTTTCTATTTTAGTGCCAAATTATACAGTAACTTGCATATCTTGTCATGGTCTTAATGGCCTAATTGTGCTTATTAGCATAGCAATTTACTATGCATTTTTAACAGAGTGTTAATCAATTGTAATCCATTTTTTATAAGACTGTATTACAAAGCTGTACAATGGTAGTCTGGAAATGTGCAGTTCTGCTATAACAATCCAGCATGCCCCTTGGCTTGTTTAATGAGTTTTGGCATGGTGATTATCTGCTAATGCCATTTTATTCATAAAATAGGGTTTATTTCTTTTGTTTCATGTGAGCCCCTTGTTATTGGCTGCATATAGAGCACAAGAAAAAATTAAGCACCAAAGGAGCCGATGTTCATAAAATATATAAATTTATTAAAGAATCATTACAAATGGAAAAGGCATGCCCAGAACATATTGTAGGCTGCCCACCTTGTTATTGGCTGACATGTTCGTATAATTTATGTTAGCATACTGTTAAACATAAAAACGGTCTTTAAGCTTTGCCTTCAATGCTGCCATTGATTCCCCTTCATCCAGGAATGGTAGGTGGCCTAATAGTCATTTACACACACATACAAGCACATCCATGCAAATACACACACACTACACGATTTTATAAAGTTAGATTTTTTTTTTGCTTTCCCACTTTGATTTCCACTTTTTTCCCCAACACAAACAAGTAAATACTCAGATTACACATACACACACACATTTATAGACTTTTTAAAGCTGTACAAACAAGCACACACAAAAAAAGAAATGTTCTTCATTTTATGAGTTTCCCTCTTGTTATTCCCCTAAAAACTGTTAATATCCCAGTGTGACTATTGGATCAAGCATTCTGACCTCTAACAACACTGTCAGATCAGTTATTTTGTGATTTCATTGATTTGCCTAAT
>CM044448.1:78376444-78394867 GCA_024363595.1 Xenopus borealis | reverse complement strand
TGTACATTTTGGAACTGCACCCAGGCACAGCTGATTAATTTATCGAGAGTGCCGACTTTTGTGTGTAAACCTGCATATATACAGTATGTAGGTGTTGCATTTTTACTCCCGTTTCTGCATGAGACCAAAATGTTGAGTAATAAATAGGCACAGTAATACAATATGGGGCCTATTTATCGCATAAAGATGATGGTTCCACACACCGGTAAATTTAGAACTCCAAAACAAAGTTTTATTCGTCCGTATGTAAAACAGGCACGTTACGTTCTGTAACGTGCCTGTTTTACATATGGATGAATAAAACTTTGGAGTTTTAAATTTACCAGTGTGCAGAACCATCTTCTTTCTGCCTTCAAACTTGTATGGCCTGGGACGGCGAAGGACTCCAGCACTCGGCTATCTACAAGCTGCCAGCTTCATTTTACCAACATCTGGTATAGTTCCTATGGATTGGAGAAAAGCTGATGTCATTCCAATATTTAAAAAGGAATTCCATTCTCAGCCTGGCAATTATAGGCCCGTAAGTTTGACATCTGTGGTGGGCAAATTATTTGAAGGCTTGTTAAGGGATCACATTCAAAGTTTTGTCCTATTATGAGCGGCATTCAACATGGCTTTATGAAGGATAGTTCATGTTAGACTAATGTGATTGCTTTTTATGATGAGGTAAGTAAGATGCTGGACTGTGGGGGCAGTACATGTGATGTATTTGGATTTTGCCAAAGCGTTTGATTACGTGCACCACAAACAACTGCTTTCTAAACTAAGGTCTGTGGGACTTAATGAAGTCACAAGCCACAGGACTGGGGGTAGCTGGGAAACTGACAATATGTCTAGCTCCATGTCAGATTTCAAAATTGAATATAAAAAAAATAAAAAAGTGCAAAAATTCTGCTGGAGCAGCACTATTAACTGATGCATTTTCAAAAACACATATATTCCCATGACAGTAGCCCTTTATGTAAAACAGGGATCGTTTCTTCATGTATTGCAATATATTAAAGATTACCAACCATATAATCTATATAAACTCAAAAGATTGGAGCCCTGTTCCTAATGCCTGGTGTACATAGTATATTGAAATTGGTAAGCTGACTTCACATTTCATCTCACTTTTAATTAATTGTTGATTGTAGTACTAAGGTCACAATATAGTTTCAGTGACATGAATGTCTCCAGTTCAAAGTTTATCATTCTAAGTAAGCAGGAAGCCTCTCCCCTTCCTGCATACACACATGTATCCGCATTCCATACACCGCCACTTCCATGGCTTTCCCAAAGGCATATTCTCACGGAAGTGAATTGCATGCCTTGATATTTACCAGAAGAAATGAATTCAAAACAATGGAAAGTGGTCATATAGATTGTTTTGCAAGTGCAGGCTTTGCAGGCTTATGCATTTTGAGTGTGTAGTGTAGATATGTGCTTTTGTTTGTGTGCTTCATTTATGCCTTTTTTATTTGTTTTCTGCTGTATAGAGTTTTCTTCTGTCATTCCAACCTTTGCACATTATGGCATGAAATGATGTACATAGGTTTTCTTTTCTATCTGTTCACATATAAAGTTCTTGGCAGAGTTATGTGTAGACTGACATTTATCACACACATATAAGTGGAACATTTCGTTATAGATGTATAAATGTGCCCTGTGGGTTATCTCTGAAAGGCACATATCCACCTTAGGGCAGAGGCACAAGAAGATTTGTGGTCTACTGGAAATCTTCCAAAAAATGCCTTTCCCGTTACTAACCTGTGGATCATACACAGCTTTTACATGTGGCGATCAGGTATGACCGGAAAATGCCTTCTTTGACTTTTTTTTAGCTATTATTCTGGGGAAAAATTGTTTACATGAAGTGATCCACACTTTATTAAAGGGAAAGTCATTTTTGCGAGATTGGTCATTATCTTATAAATGCATTCTGGTAACTTATTTGTAAACATCAGGCCAGTCCAAGCCGATTGGCGCCCTATGCAACCTGGCACATACGCTGCCATGTCACTCACACGGGGGGGGATGTCATGATGATGGAGGGGAGGGCACAATTGGGGAAAGTAGAAGGGCAGGGTTGGAGAGGAAAGAGGGCAGGGGTTGAGAGAGCTGTAGATAGTGAGGGCATGGTTGGGGGAAGCAGTGAAAGGGAGAGAACAGCATCAGAGGGAGCACCACACAATCTGATGGTAGGCAGAAGACCCTTTAGCAGCACCGCCTATCGTTGCACCCTATCTGCCTACCCCAAGTTCCAGTCCTGGTAAACATTGGAGAGTTTAATAGAATAAGCTAGTGTATAAACAAAACGTTTTTATCATTATATGTAAGATCTTGTGATGTAGGACATTGTGATTTGCTATGTATGCTTTGTTGTAGCTTCCACAGTTTTATTGACAAAAGTTAGGTAATGTGGTATTGGGTACACGGGTGCACTTTTATTTTTCATTGTGCATAGTTAATTCTCTTACACCGTAACAAGATTGCCGAGCATAGTCTGTAATGCAAGCAAGATGTTTGTAATATACGCGATTTGTCGTTTTCATCTGTTTACACAGCTATAGTTATAACCCTGGGGCATAATTCACTACCTTTTCATACCATGAAAAAGCCTTTTCAGAAACCAATACTGGCTTTCAACAACACTAAGAAAAGTTTATTACACGAACAAATCATCCACAGTAGAAAAACTGAACGGTTCAATGCTCAGGGAAATCTTAAAGCATATTTTGCTGAAAGCCTATGTAATGTTTTCTTGGCAGCATTTTGCTTTCATTCTGCTCTGATTTGTTGAGGTTGCAAGGGCAAGAACCTGACATGTGCTGGGCCTCTTTCTAACAAGTGAGGGGAACCTTAGTTGGACAGTGCAAATGTTTTGGATTTTGTAAAAATAGTACATTTAAAATATAATCTAATAAGAAGGACTTGCACACTGAATAAGCAGACTGAGTGATATTGCAAAAAATATATGTATTTACAGAATCCTAGGCAATGACATAGAGAAATCCGTTTTTTCATATATATACAAGCTAAGACAAAACTGTCAGCAAAGTATACAATTAATGCATACATAACACCCAAATTTAGTCGAATACAGATATTCCACAAAAGGAAGTGGATACCCTTGCCACAGAATTACCCCAACGTTTCGGCTATAAGCCTGCCTTTATTTATATATATATATTTATATACATATATATTTTTGTAATACCACTTAGTCTGATTATTCAGTGTGCAAGCCTTTCATATTAGATTGTACCTATTGTTTTGCCTTTTATGGGGGCATGTTTTAGGCTCATTAACTAAACTACAGTATTTGATACTGTTGGTATATTAGAGTGCTCTCCATTGAGCAATATTTCTGTACTTGTAAAATAAAAGCCAATTAATATTTTCAAGCAAAAACACTAGCTTGCATAATGGACATATATAGTCCATGTAAGAATTACTTTTCTGACAATGACAATTTTCCATTTTACTCTAAAGCTTTCTTTGCTGGCCCATGGCTCCAACTGCGCACCCATGGGTCAAACGAATGACCGAATCATGTGTGCTTTAGCACTAATCTAAATTGCAATGACCAAATTGTATGAATCTAAGTTGTTACATTGCAATAGGCCTGTTTTCTATGGGTAAAGGTTATGGACAACCATGGCAGGAGCAAACTGTTCTGTGTTAGAAGCCACTCTTATGGCTAGCTTTATTAAGGTTAGAATTGAAAATGCTAATTTTCTAGTATTTTTATGATCAAAACTCTCAAATTCGAATTATGCATTATTCAAACTTGATTTGAATTTCAATATTTATCAAACTCTGTCCCTTTAAAATTGGACATGTTTATAGCCTTCCTGACATTCAAGTTTTTTTCGGATTTTAGTCGAATTCAATTAAAATTCAGTTTGAATCTTCAAGTCTGTAAAATTTGTGTGAGTTTTAGATATTCAATTTTTTAATGAAATAACCCCCCAATGGAATTTCGAGTATATACACATTTATTACAGTTGAAAAAAACTCACATGAATTCGAAAGTGCCAGGGTGCCCTGTATTTAACTATTGCTCTTAGCAAGTGGTACGTTCTGGGCTCCATTGCATATTGCTTTTGTCCACTGCCCTTTCAGCCTTTCCACTGTATGCCCATGTGTTGTCCCTGTAGTATGCGGCGCCAGTTGTTACTCCGATGAGTGCTGTGTGCATAAATGGTGCTCAACTCTTTCAAATTATGAAGAATTGTGACCATGAGCAAATGACAGGTAAGGGGAAAAAATTAAGAAAATATGGTAATTTATGAAATAGTTGTTATCCAACAGTTTGCATCTCTCTCTCTTAAACACTAGCATTAACAATTAAAAGAACATACTAGAAGCGGTTGTCTCTGTAGGCCCTGTTTCCAGTCTGTCACAGACGCGTTACCTTGGAAGTATATTTCTGAGAAGTAGCCAAGGTCGACTGATTATAATTAACGATGCTGAAAAAACCCAAGAGATGCGATTCATCCCGTATATGATGAGAGCCGGCCATCATGTCCATACATCAGAAAGCTATAATAGGCAGGTCTAGTTACAAATTGTCTAGTTGTGGTTTAATGCAAACATTTAGCTGCATTTTGTCTTCATTGCTCATTATGATTATTGATATCTGATAATGCATGGAAACAATGTGTTACAGTATTATCATATATGAGCATTATGCAGATTTGCAGAACCTACACAATTATAATAGTGTATGCTTGCTTGTTTCCTTAAAGAGAAACGGTCATGGGAAAAACACATCCGTTTCAAAACACATCAGTTAATGGTGCTGCTCCAGCAGAATTCTGCACTGAAATCCATTTCTCAAAAGTGCAAATAGTTTTTTTTAATTTAATTTTGAGATCTCACATTGGGCTAGACATATTGTCAGTTCAGTGCTCTGATAAACTTCAGTCAATCTTTACTGCTGTACTGCAAGTTGGAGTGATATCACCCCCCCCCATAGCATTCTAACAACAATGGGAAGGTATTGAGATAGCAGCTGCCTAACACAAGATAACAGCTGCATGGTCGATCTAAGAACAGCTCTCAATAGTAAAATCCAGGTCCCACTGCATCACATTCATTTACGGAGTAGGAGAAACAACAGCCTGCCAGAAAGCAGTTCCATCGTAAAGTGCTGGCTCTTTCTGAAAGTACATGACCAGGCAAAATGAACTGAGATGGCTGCCTAAAAACCAATATTACAACTAAAAATATACACTTGCTGGTTCAGGAATTTAATATTAAATTAAAATTTAAATAAAATGTTATGGTATAGAGTGAATTATTTGAAGTGTAAACTGTAATTTAGAAATAAAAACTATATCATAAAACTCATGACAGAATCCCTTTAATGGTAAATAGTAAGTTTATTATAAAAAAATGTATAAATAAACAGGTAAGGTATGTATGCCTTCATTTGTAGGAATTGGAAGCAGAGCATATGAGTGTTGTAAGTGTCACAATGTTGATTTTAGAAATATTAAGGCTCATAAACAAGATTCCCTTGAGACCATGCACTATTGTGACAAAACAATAAAATTGGCGTAGGTCTTTCAGCATGCTTGTAGTTAGGTTTACAGTTATGGTATAACCCCTCATTACATAAGGTTTCTATTGAAATGTTTTTATTTACAGTTAAGATTATATTCTTATTTTTAGTTGTAGAAAGAATTGATTCATAATGTTTCTATTTTTTAATACCCATATCTATTGCAATTTTTAGGGCTGTCTATCTTATTCCTAAGCGTGTCAAAAAAATACAAAAATTGACGTGAATCGTTTGCTTTTACTGTCCTGCGATTATTAGATGGATTTGTGATTTTTGTTTTTGGTAACATATTTTCACAACTTTGAAAGATCAGTTATGGAAAAACCCTAGAGACCAAGCAGACGTTTTCAAAGTAAGGCTAAAATCACTTGTAATGATTGAAAGAAAATGCTACAGGGACACTAAACCTCTCATCACGGTCACACTACAACAGCAATGGAAGCCTTGAATCCGGTCCAAAAAACATACTGTATTGCAGATGAATTCTCTCAGCAAGACTTTCATCAACAGCGAACATTACCGCCATCTTCTAAAAATGTTTCCTTGTATATTTTAGTTAAAAATAAATGTAATATTCCATTGGCTTAACGATTTGTCATATTATTTTACTTTAGAATGTTGGCTAATGTAAATATGATGCATGTACCTACTGTTTATTGCACTAACTAGCTTAGTAACATGCGAAAAGGAGCTTGAAATTGAGCTAGGAAGAACGTGGTTAATTTTTAGATAGTAACATAACACTTATTAAGTGTGGAAATAGGTCACAGACAATGATCCTTAGCACAATATTTTTTTTTCTTCTATCATTAAAGGAAAACTATACCCCCCGAACAATGTAGGTCTCTATAAACAGATACTGCATAAAACTACTCATATGTAAAACCCTGCTTCATGTAAATAAACCATTTTCATAATAATATACTTTTTTAGTAGCATGTGCCATTGGGTAATCATAAATAGAAAATAGCCATTTTAAAAAATAAGGACAGCCTCCTGGGATCCTAGGATCCAACGGTGCACACAAACATACCAAACAAACTATAAAGTTAGGTCACATGAGCCAATTAACAGACAGAGTTCTGTCTTTTGCTTCAATACTTCTTCCCTTTACAGTTAGAGTTGAAATATTTCTGGTCAGGTGATCTCTGAGGCAGCACACAGACCATCATGAAATGGTGGTTCAAGGCAAGAGCTGTAAAAGTGCAATATTTACTTAAATATATATACCAGGTAGGTAAGATTATTTAATATGTCACTTGATTTGATATAAACTATCTGTTGCTCAAAAATTCATTTTCGGGGTATAGTTTTCCATTAACTACCACTTTAACTTTGCATCAAGTTTCCTTGCCTATGAATGGAATCAGCCAAACCACTGAAGTAGTTAAATGGGCCAGAGCGGATAGCTTTGCCAGATGCCTCCTGTAACTGACACAGGTGCAGGAACAGTGGGAAGAGTCTAGGGAAGCTCCTGATAATTACAGGTTACTGGAGCACCAGACCAGAATGGAAGGAAGAACACTGACTTTGTGAAAGATATTTGCAGGCAGCTTCTGTATTCTTTTCTGTCCTATACCAGTTAGCATTCAATTCTTTTATATAGCAGCCATGCCCAAGTCATCAGTCTAATGCTCAACTAAAAAGAATAAGCCACATTGGGGGAGAATTTATAAAAGTCTCAAAGAGAAAAACAATAAGAATTCACATCTTGCAATATAATATTCTTCCTTAAACTGTTATTGCATTGCGAATTTTAATTGAGCATTTTAAGAAGAGCTTGAAGGTGTCATAATCTTTTGGAGCAAACATCAAGTTTAATTTCATTTACTGTGCAAATTTGCAAACTTTCTTCCACTGTCTGAAGTGGTTGTTAAACAGGTTCTAGATTCACATAAGCTGTATTAAAGGGATACTGTCATGGGAAAATGTTTTTGTTTTTTTTCAAAATCAGCTGCTCCAGCAGAATCATGCGGGGAAATCCATTTTTCAAAAAAGCAAACAGATTTTTTTTAATTTTGAAATCTGACATGGGGCTAGACATATTTCCAATTTCACAGCTGTCCCCAGTCATGTGACTTGTGCTCTGATAAACTTCAGTCCCTCTTTACTGCTGTACTGCAAGTTGGAGTGATATCACCCCCTCCCAGGAGCCTAACAAAAGAACAATGGGAAGGGAACCAGATTTTATCTTGCTAACACAAGATAACAGCTTCCTGGTAACATTCAGTAGGAGAAATAACAGCCTGCCAGAAAGTAGTTCCTTCGTAAAGTGCCGGGGCACAAGTCACATGACTGGGGGCAGCTGGGAAACTGGCAATATGTTTAGCCTCATGTCAGATTTCAAAATTGAATATAAAAAAATCTTATTGCTCTTTTGAATTGGATCAGTGCAGAAGTCTGCTGGAGCAGCACTATTAAGGGCTCTTACTCACAAGCAGTTAAAGCTGAGCTCTCCTGCGTTCCGTTTTGTAGCGTTTAGACGCAGGGGAGCGCAGGAATAGACGCAAGCAATTCTTTTCAATGGGGCTATACTCACACAAGCACATGTAGGCGCCAAACGCAGGTTGAGCACCTGCATGCAATTTTTTATTATTTGTGTTTGTTTAGTTATTGAGCTTTTTATTCTGCAGCTGTCAAGTTAACATTTCGAGCAGTCTGGTTGCTAGGGTCCAAATTACTCTAGCAACCACACTTTGATTTGAACAAGAGTCTGGAATATGAATAGGAGAGGTTCTGAATAGAAAGACAAGATATAAAAAATATTCTTGCAGTGCATTTATTGTTTTTTAGATGGGGTCAGTGACCCCTATTTGAAATCTGGAAAGAGTCAGAAGAAGGCAAATAATTCAAAAGCTATAAAGCCTAAAGGCCAATTGAAGAGTTGCCTCAAATTGGCCATTCTATTACATAGTAAAGGTGAACCACCACTTAAACTTACAACTGACATATGAGACTTCTTTACTAAGTATAAGTTGTAAAATTTTTAAAGGAAAACTATACCCCCGAGCAATGCAGATATTGCATTTGAAATTCGACCATGGGAATAGGTAGAGAAGTAAGATCCTTCGAATATCGAATTCGAAGGATTTTACCGCAATTCGATTGGTTGAACGATCAAATAGGAAATATTCGATTGATCGATAAATCATTCGAATCAATTAATCAAAATTTTTTCCTCACTCAACCTTTTCATTTTCCTAGTCTTTTATATCTACTTACTATATTCTTCCATTATTTAGCACTTTTCCCTATAAAGAAATCGGGAATGACCATGAAATAGGCTAAATTCTTATAAGCAAGAGTCCAACACTGCTGTGTTAAATCACTATGAAAATGCTTTGAACATGCAAATGAACAGTAATAATATTATACTGTGCTCCTGGGCTATTCCTAGTAAAGGTTCATGTTTTGTAGCCCAAAATAAATACTTTATTTCAGCATTTTGCCCAGGCCTCAAGGATGTGGGCAACCCCCGGAATGATGTGCTAGTAATGTCACAGTAAGGTGCTCTGTTTTGTGCTGTTTTTCTCTTTCAAATGCTCATTAGTAAGAAAAGATCTATTTATGTAACACTTATCAAATAATCATCTCACTGTGCCTGCCTCTTTTAGCTTTCAACATGTTCATCATGCTAATTGCCTCTTTTTCTCTAATTTACTAATTGTTTACTTTCATCTGTCCTTTATTTCTTATAATCACAAACATTACTTTAAAAATGAAATTGCTGGTTTATAATTTTCTGGTATACAAGCAGCTAGCATTTTGGTAGTGTCCTTCCGAGGTGGGAACATAATTTCTACCTTAAGGACTGTGTATTTACTTCATTAACTGGTGTAAATGTGCACAGACCCATGTAATCCACAATATTAGATGAATAGCGCTTACAGTAAACACCATTATACACAGAAGCTTAACAGCCTGCTGTTATTCTCAAGTAGCATCAATTCAAATTCTAATTGCACTTAAAGAATTGTTGATCTGCTGCAAACCCTTGCCTTGGACATAATAGCTTCCATTTATAATGGATTAGAAAGATAAATTAAAAATCAGCAAGATTTTTATATAAAAACACTGACATGGTGGCCTTTCATTTAAATTGTTTTTAAAATTGTTGTTTATGGTTGTGTTAATGTACTTTTTGTATGCAGCCCTAATGAGAAGAAATTGCATCTTCTTTTGATTTCTGCAGTCACAGTTTTGCAAGGACAGGTATAGGACCTGATATCCAGAATGCTCGGGACCTGAGGTTTTCCAGACAGGGATCCTGTCGTGGGAAAAAAAAATTATTTTCAAAATGCATCAGTTAATAGTGCTGTTCCAGCAGAATTCTGCATTGAAATCCATTTCTCAAAAGAGCAAACAGATTTTTTTATATTTCATTTTGAAATCTGACATGGGCTAGACATCTTGTCAATTTCACAGCTGCCCCAAGTCATGTGACTTGTGCTCTGATAAACTTCAATCACTCTTTACTGCTGTACTGCAAGTTGGAGTGATATCACCCACTCCATTTACCCCACCCAGCAGCCTAACAAAAAAAACAATGAGAAGGTAACAGCTCCCTAACACAAGATAACAGCTGCCTGGTAGATCTAAGAACAGGAAAAACAACAGCCTGCCAGAAAGCAGTTCCCTCCTAAAGTGCTGGCACATGACCGGGGCAGCTGGGAAATTGACAAAATGGCTAGCCCCATGTCATATTTCAAAACTGAATATAAAAAAATCTGTCTGCTCTTTTGAGAAATGGATTTCAGTGCAGAAGTCTGCTGGAGCAGCACTATTAACTGATGTGTTAAAAAAAAAAAAAAAACACGTTCCTCATGACAGTTTCCCTTTAATTTGATCTTAATGTCTACTAGAATATCATGTAAACACTAAAAGAAACCCAATTAGCTGTTTTTGCTTCTGGTAGGGATTAATTATGTCGTCCTTTGGATAAAAAATAAGGTACTATTATATTATAACAAGGAAAACGGAAATCCTTTTTTATCATTTGGCTTATTTGATTATAATTGAGTCTATGGGCAACAACCTTTCCATAATTCTGAGCTTTCTATATTTCCAGATAACAGATCCCCTACCTGTACTTTTATGCACACTATTTTGCAATGTACATGTAATAGAGAGAGAATTTAAAATAAATGAGTCCATGAAAAGCATAAGCAAATAGAATTAGGTTCACCACTATTTTTTGGGCACCACTGCCAGGCTGTTCCACTCCTATTGGTCACATATATAAGGATGTGCTGTCTGTTCATCCTTTTTGGAATTTTACCCAAATGAAGGATTGTGCAGCAAAAACTTGTGCCATGATTTTCTGCTATCAATAAATGTTGCAGAGTGATAGCCAGCAAGGAAAAGTTTGCTTGCTATTCCTAATGAACAGGGAGCAGGAAAAAGTTTTTTCAAATTTTATAGGGAGCTGTTGTCATGAGGTGAGTTGAGAAACTCTTCTAAAGAGACAAAATTCTGATTTTTACATCAGAATTCCTGCTTTTCTAGTCCAGAGAGCGCAATTGCGATGCGACTCCCCCACCTCAATCCACACAGAAAGGTAAACGCCAGATGTACAGAATCTGAAAAGCTGCCCTGTAAGTTGTGGATAATCTCTACACATCTTATGTCCATTCCAGCCAGCCTTATGAAGATATTTGGTCACATTTAGCTAGATGAGAAAAGGTTATCTCATGCCTTGGGTCATGCTTGCATTGGACACATTGTTGGACGGTGCACTGTAACATGGCAAGTGTTGGGAGGTGTAATTGGAGGGGGGGTATGGTAGCAGGTTCTGAGCCCTGTGGTAGGTGGAAAGGACAGGACTTACCTACGTATGCCTCCTGCTGCTGCATTCTGCTCCTAATGCTGGACTTTCAATCTCATTTGGGAAACAGTGCATCATATCCCAGGGAAAAGTGCTTGTTAAGTGAGCATTAAAGGGCATACTCTTGTGCCCCTCCATGCTCTTTTAAATGCCCCCTGGGGAACTGTAAATGGTCCCTTATGACTAATTTGCTACTGAAACAAACACATTCACTGAAAATGAAAAAAAAATGTATTTTAACAAAATAGGTTGCTTTGTAGTTTGTTTTTTTGCAAGTTCAAGGGACATCGCTAGGCATAATAATGGGTGCATGGTCATTGGACTGGCCCCAAAGTGCGCAAAATATTGAGTCAATGTTAAATTTATATATTTGCAGAACCTTTATTCATGTGAATTTACAGAATATCTGAGTTTAACTGTGATAGCATAATCATCAAGGAAAATAAGTAACAATAGGCTCTGTAGTCTTGCAAGCTAAATGTGTGAAGTCCAGTACATTGTTTAAATTGCATATGAAAAAAAAATTGTGGCCAGCAGACCGCTTAATAGAGCGATACATATATTAATAGGGCACCGTAAAATATCATGTTTCCACACATAAAAAGAAAATTGGGGATGACATATTATTTAACAGATGAAGAAAGTCCATTTATATCTACCACAGATTGCTACAATTAGCAGTAGCAGAGTGTTACTAAACTGCAATATAAAATATTACTTATAGTGTAATACATGATGTATGGATTGTTGCAGTTTATCTCCTCTCTGTAACTTACATCCAGAGATCAACTGTGGGGTATGCTTTTGCAATAATTGTATGTTGCAGTGGTTAGTGATTTTAAACAGAAAAAAATTGTTTCTGCCACTTTCATGTATCTAGTAATTACTGTTTTAAAGGTCAAGGAAAGTTTGAAGTAGCTAGAAATGTTGTACATTTTCTTTTGTGCTCTGTACCAGCCCAAGGCAACCACAGCCCTTTAGCAGTAAAGAACTGTTTCTCTAAAGATGCATCAGTAGCTCCCCATCATCTTTTCTGCTGATTCACTGTGCATACTCTGTGCTGCTGTCACCGACTGAGCTTAGGGACAGACTAAAATATACAGTACACATAGAATATACATGTAACAATAAAAGAATGATTATTAATGAATACAGATAATTACTACATGGCAGCACAGACACCAGTGCAACTAGCACCAGCCTTGTAGCATCAGCTTATATTACAGGACAACCTCATTTTCTGTTGGTTAATTTGTGACAACCCCTAAGCTTTACTTCTCAACAGCTGCTCAGAGCCCACTGAGCATGTAAGTGTCGCAGACACTTTCCAAGATGGTGTGACAAGTTTGAAGTCCTGGATCATTGCTGCTATTGAGAAGCTGAAACTTTAGGCTGGTGCAATAAGTTCAGTATATAAAACATGGCATTTTTAGCCCTATTAATTTTTAGTGTTTAGTTGTCCTTTAACAGTGTTACAATGTGTTATAACGTAGCCATTGATCAAAAGAGGGACATGTAGAGTGATACCTTTTATTGCCAGATTATTAAATCCAAGCTTTTGGGTATATGTATGTCCATCTTTTAGGTATAGTATACTGTAATCCGTGCCTGAAGAAGTATTCCCGAAAGCATAAAACATTGTGATTTCTGTATAGTTTGCCAATTGTCTTATTCTGCATATTTGTCTTTTTCTTTATACTGATAGTGTTTGGGTACAATATTAATTGTTCAATATAAGTCAGTGAATTTGCATTGGAGGTTATTTGTTACTGCATTATAGAAGTCCTTAGAACCCATCATTGATAGATCTATGTATGTTGTATTTTCTATACTTCTTGCTAATATTGTTTGAAAACCAGAGTGTTACTCCTACTGTATCTTGCAGTTCTTGGAGTAGCATAGGTGTTCACTTTTATGCTTAACATAAGCTTCATCAATAGGTTTCTCATGAGTTTTTCTAATTGTTTCAGCTGCCATGTAAGAAAATAATACATAAGATATGTGCATAAAGTCTTCCCAACTGAAGCTAAGCTGAGAGACCTGTTGATCAAAGGTTTAAAATTTTAGAGCTGGACAATGCGCTAAAAAATACTAAAACTCTTAAAAGTTTTCAAGATATAGTAACTAGTAGCATAAAACAAAAATTTTAAAACTTGGGTTATTTATCAAAATCCAAAATTATCTCATTATTTTCTGAAATATACTCTGACCAAATCCGCACTGGTTATTTCCCCTTATTTATCACTACATTTCCCGAAAATATCCTGTGTGGGGAAGAAATGTAAAAATTGTGAAAGATTTGAATAGTGAGGTTTTTTTTAGGATTTTTGCCCGAAAACCACAGAATCCTTTGGATTATTGCACAAAACCCATCGCAGGTCAGGATATCTTCAGGACTTAAAAAAATTGAGATAATTTGAATTTTCAATGAGACCCTTAATAAATCTGCCCCTGAGTGAGTATACAAAAAATATAAATGTCTCTAAAACCTTCCCTTACGTCCCTTATTTAATTCCAGATTTTACCATAGGCTTACATTGTTTGTACATGTGAAATCTAATATCCAATAATACATGCTTTCACATTTCACTGAATCTGATGGGAGTGCAGATTTCTCCACAGAACCACCGGTCCACGTGTTAAAAGGTGCCTGCATCACTTAAGCGAAATTAAATTGTTACACCGGAAAAACTAAACTACTTTTTAAACTCATCATCTTACTTAGAATGGTCCTGACATACTAATTTTGTACTGGATTTACACAATAGCACTTAATTCTTTCTCTACCTAAGAAGTGTAACATTGTGTCGGAATAATGCAAGCGGGACTTTATACAACAAACCGGTTTTGACACAGTTATTCTTGCTTTCATCACTGATAAGTCCCTCTCATTTCTCAGTTCAGTGGACTTTAATATACTTTTCAAATCACAATGTGTTTTCCATTAAATTGTCAGTTTATTAAGCTGTGGCAACACAAATCTCACACTAGTTTATGACAGCTACAAACCTTTGCAAGACAGGACTATAGCTTGATTGTATAACAATTACGTCTTAAAGTATTGGAACACAACTCACTGACGGTGAGTTCTGCATTCATCATTGTCTCCAGAAGTAAAGAAGTTGCCTAGCTTGGCAAGAATAGATTCTAAATTGAATGAGTACAACAATACATTTTATATGTTCATTTAGTTCAGTTATATAGGAAAAACAAGTACTATGGACCATTATCTTCTTATGTGAAATTGTGAAATGTATTTTCTGAAGGTCGTATATATAAATATAATATTAACTATACAAAGTACAGGTACGCCCATTTATCTATTTAATTGTTCCAAATAATTTTTAAGGTTAAAGTCGTTTTCAAAAAGGTGTATCTTAAAAATTTTTGTTTAATCTGCTGATGACAATGTTGTTTTCGTCAGGAAACTTCACAACAAATTAAATAATGGGAGACCAAGGGAGAACCACGGATGACAGGCAATGAATGAAAAGAGAGAATTTAAATGTGGGGTCAGAGAGTAAGAAGAATAATACTAGAATAATGTATTGTGGAGAAGAAAAGATAGAAACAAAAGAGTTGACTCAGAGAAGGTTGTATGCTTAATTAATGGGATGGGCAAGCAATTAACAAAACCTTTTTAAGGAAAGAGTAAATGAAGAAGAAAGACAAATTGATAAATTGGTAGGAAGAGGGACAAAAAAGAGACCAATATTTAAAAGTATGGAGGGGATTATCAATGGGAGTAGAGACGAGATTAGTTATAGGGGTGTGGGTCAGAGATGGAGTAATGTGTTTCTGAGCCACCT
This sequence comes from Xenopus borealis, assembly GCA_024363595.1. Taxonomy (NCBI): domain Eukaryota; kingdom Metazoa; phylum Chordata; class Amphibia; order Anura; family Pipidae; genus Xenopus; species Xenopus borealis. The sequence goes on along the minus strand of CM044448.1, from coordinate 78,379,683 downwards.
CAAGTAATACAACATGGCTAAAATTGCTCTGTAACCTGTAAACCCTGACTTTTTGCATTGTAGTATAATGACTTATTATGTTTACTACCCTACAAGTTGTTTGTTAGAAAATATTTTTATTAAGGGTGATGTTTATATGATAGGAATGTTCTACATTTTTAAAGTTGGGTTAACTTGTTCCTTTGAATGCAATGAAATGTTGAACCACTCACCTCTGAGATCTAACGCATTAATTGCCTATCTTTTTTATCTAGCTTGCAATACTAATAGCTGTAGGTGATTTGTCACCATGCCTATATGATTAGTTACTTGCATTTGCATAAAAGCTGCCTTCTCCAATCACTGCTTTTCTTAGAAATGTACAATTATGGATATTGTTCTGTGTGCAGAAGTGTAAAAGATTTAAAGTCATATGACTTGGGGCAGCTGGGAAATTGACAATATGTATAGCCCCATGTCAGATTTCAAAATTATATATAAAAAAATCTGCTCTTTATGAACATGAACTCTGGTAGCACAGCTTTATAGAGAAACAAATATTAATAATATTTAAATCAAACATTAAAGAAACCTCTTATTACAAGTTTAATTTTATCATCTGGAAGGCAGCTCTACCGTGGCTGAAATATATTAAGAATGGCATGTTGGTGTCTGTAGTTCAGCAAGAGCTGGTTAACGGTAGAAAATTGTTGCTTGGGTATTCCTGGTATATGGGGGGAAAACAAATGATACTAAACATAAAATATTAAATTGCTTCTGTGAACTTTCAGTGTAAATAACAGGAAACCGGCACAAAACCTTCATTTCATTTATCAGATTGAGATATTGTATTGGGTATTATTGATGTGAGTGAAAGCTACAAACTTATCTGTTCTAATCAGCAGGACAGTGATCTGGTGAATACGTATGAGAAACATTGCATCTTTGTTATTCCACTTAAGCCACAAGTATATTGAAACAGAACAACTGCGCTTCTCTCTGGAATACCTGTCATTGGCTCACTGCAAATGCTATCCCTGCTCAACATAATTCTAGCTGTTTAGTCTCTCAGCCACTTCATTTTTATCTTACTATTCTCTATTTGGTGTCCTTTCTGATAATATATTTTATAGACTCCCTTTATACCTGATCAGTAGACGTATAGGGGGACAGAGAAGGAGAGTTCTCAGGAGCAAGAATTCATAATAAATAGAGCTGTGGTACATAGGAATTATTGTGTCAGCCCATACATATTGGGGATCATTTATCAACACTGGTCAAATTTGCCAATTGGCAGTAGCCCCTGGCAACCAATAAAATCACTGCATTTGTTGCTCTACTTGCAGTTGACTTTAAAAAACTAATCACTGTTTGGTTGCTATAGGTAACTGCCCATGGGCAAATTTTCCCAATGCTGATAAGGAATGCCAAGTGTGATCCGACGCGCTGAGCAAAAACGTAGTTGTCACGTCAGATGCAACGGAAATAAGGTAAGTAATAGCATTGTTGGATGGCGTCACAGCTTTGATCCGACGCGACAGGACTGGCAGATGCTCTGTCTGTATCTGATAGTCCTGTCATATCAGCTCAGTGTTGCGACTTCATCCCACATTTCCATCTCTTACCTTACTCCTTACATCCAACATGACGCCTGCATTTTCGCGCAGCGCGTCGGATCACACCAATATCGCCCTTGGAGTTCTACCCGAAGGCTTACAGACCTTTGAGCTCCACCTAGCAATGAGTATAATTGTTAGGTTTTCAGGTATCTCCATTAGGAATACAGTGGTAGTGGAAATGTCAAAACATCGCATACATGGTCTATATTCCATGAGGTCCATGCACTTCCAAACCATTTGGGGCTGGGTATGGATGCCAACTGGATTATGGATTAAAGCAGGAGTGCCCATATTTTACTAATGTGAGGTGTACATCTAGTGATGTTGTCCCATTAGGATCTATATCCATAAAAGCATTGTTAGCATTCTGTTCCATGGAAAATATTACTTAAATATTTATTGATGAAAAAATGTATGCTGCTCTTTTGAACAAACTATGGGGCAGAATTACTATAGGGCGAAATGGTTAACACTAGCATCAATTCACCAGCATTACCGCCCGCAACGACATCAACAGCTCCAATTTACTAACGGCACAGGCGACAATTCGCTAGCGAAAGAGGCCAGGTGACAATTCACTCTGGCGAATGGACGTTACTCTGCAAATTCACTAAAGTGCGGATTTTACTGAACTATACCTCTTTCGCCAGAATTGCCTTTCCCACCGAAGTGTATTAAAGTAGTTAGATCTTCCTCAATCTTCTGTCACTTACATTATATTCTGTCAGGCCAAAATGTATCAAAGTCCAAAAAACACTGGTGTCTTCCTTTTTTCAGCCTGATTGCCTGCAAAAGACCTAACAAACTTTTTTTTGGGTAACTGGTTTTCCCCATTCATTTGCAAACATATGAAACATTCATTTTACAGTGGGCTTGTGTGTAGGGCATTATAATAACTCTATTATCTTTATTATGGTTCCCCGGACATGTGTTTTAAAAACTGGTATTTGCACCAGCATAGAGACGTCCATACAAATTTAAATTTCCCGCCCTATGCAAATTAACATGAGCGCAAGATCCCTAGTGAAGTTGGGCTAGGCAGAAATGAATGCTACTCGCACTGCCGAAGTAACACTTGCGAAAGGCCCCCAGCATTTGGCGACCACGACGAAACTCTGCATTTTAGTGAATTAGTGTAGTCTGAAATAATTTTCACCTAGCGAGATTTTGCACTGGGTGCGAAGTGTACACTGGCAATTTTTTGCCGGTTAGTAAATCTGCCCCTATGTCTTGCGTTACCTTAACATAGTAAATATTTCAATGAAAAGAATGAAACAGGAGGTTGATTTAAATAAGCTGTTTGTTGACAGTGTCTTGAGATCTACTGATCACTAGCTAATGGTCTACTGGTAGATCCCGATCTACGTTTTGGATTGGATTAAATGAGAACTAAACCCTAAAAATTAATATGTCTATGAAAATGCTATATTTTATGTACTAAACTTATTGCACCAGTGTAAAGTTTCAGCTTGTCAATAGCAGCAATGATCCAGGACTTCAAACTTGTCACAGGGGCACACCATCTTGGAAAGTGTCTACAACCTGCTCAGTGGGCTCTGAGCAGCTGTTGAGAAGTAAAGCTTAGGGGTCATCACAAATTATTAAGCAGAAAATGAGGTTGGCCTGTGATATAAGCTGATG
>CM044448.1:78356584-78375101 GCA_024363595.1 Xenopus borealis | reverse complement strand
ACCCCTGGCGATTAATTCACCCATCACTAGTGCTCATGCCTATAATCCTCTCTTCTTTTAGCTGGATTTTTTTATGTCAGCTTCTAAATCTACATCATATTACACTGGCCCAGGGCAATGTTTTAATAACCACAAAATAGTTTCTTTTCCTAGGCATTGAAGCTCAGAAGAAATCTGTCTAAGTGTCTATTGTCTCTAGGCATCCATTATGTTTTATAAAAGCTCCCTTTTACAGCATGCTACCCATTACCTAAAGTTAATAGCATGTTAATTTCTTGCAGTGTAAAAACTCCAAATCCAGCTTCAGTTCTTAGGACAAGGAACATCAAGTCAATAGTTTTGGTGGCAATGTATCAAGCAAGTGGTTAAGATAAATTTGTATTTGTTCCACTCTATCTGGATTTCCGAGGTTTCAGAAATTGTTACAACCTGGCAAAGAAAAAATAGAGGTTGGAATGTTTAGTAGGTATAAAGGCACATATTTCATTTGCTATGGTGCTGAATGTTATGGAAACCTGTTCCATTTTACAGAAATCAAAAAAACAAGTATAAATTTCAATAGGCCCATTTGCTCATTAACATTTCTTACACTGTAAGCCTGAAAAGTGGAACTAATAATATGGTTTGTACATCTCCAGCTTCCATATAAGGCTTATGCACACTAGGCATTCTCTACTCCAGTATATTTCTGTCACCAGAGAAATTACTGTGTTGACATCTGCCAATCTGGCCAAAAAACAGGTGCCACATGTGCCTCTAATCTAAAAGCCATGAAACTCTCAGAAAGAGTATTGGTGGTAGGTTAAGTGATACAGGTGTGGGACCTGTTATAGAGAATGCTCTGGACCTGGTGTTTTCCAGATAAGGTGATTTTCTTTGATCTACAGTATATTCTTTGTCTACTAAAAAATTGCACTGTTTTCCCTCCAATAAGGATTATTTATATCTTAGATGGGATCAAGGGATCTAATTACAGAGATAAAGGAAATGGTTTTTCCATAATTCAGAGCTGTATGGATAACAAGTTTCCGGATACCTGTAATACTAACTAGATAGAGGATAGGGAAATTCCAACACACAGACCACAAAAGAGGTGAAGCTTCACCAAATCTGATTTTAAATCATGAAAAACTAAGCTGTTACTGACCAGCGCAGGTTATGGCAAACACACTAGAGCTATGTGATTTGTAAAGTTTTGTGTTGGCCTTCACTTGTTATTTATTCTTTATCCCCTTTATTTCACAGACATGCCTGGAACTGGAGCGGTATTTGCAGACGGAACCTAAAAAAATGTCAGAAACATTTGGAGAAGATCTAGACTGTTTTCTGAACACCTCCATTGCTCAGGCTGCTGATGGCACTGCCTGCAAGGTTGATTCTATTGTAATTCCATTGGACATTAGTACTTATGAAAAACGTCCAAGCATGGATGTGTTGCTTTCACAAGACAAGTTACTTTCAGAGACGTGCGTCAGCCTACAGCCCACTACAGAATGCTACACGTCTGTAAACCAAGCGCAGCTGAATGCCGTTACATCTCTAACGCCGCCATCATCCCCAGAACTTAGTAGGCATCTTGTCAAAACCCCACAGTCCCTTTCTGCTATAGATGGCACCGTGACCTTAAAACTAGTTGCCAAAAAGACCACGGTTAGCTTGGGAAAGGCTGCAGAGTCGCCATCAACGGCGGTGACGTCAAAGTGCGGCCAGAGTGATAGTGAACAGACTGGGGGCCCAGGAGAAGCTTCCCCTGAAAATAAGAAAAGGGTTCATCGTTGCCAGTTTAATGGCTGCAGGAAAGTCTACACAAAGAGTTCACATTTGAAAGCCCACCAGAGGACACACACAGGTACTGCTTTAGTTTTGACCAGCACCCATTTTATTTCATGAATATTCATCCCTTGACCATGGAGCTCTTAGGCCTCCAGGGATACTGAGTGATGTAGATCAGCAACAGGTCAATTGTTACAGTAACTTCTGTAACTCTGATTTTAGTTTTGCACAACAGTTTTATGTTTTACTTTGAGCAAGTTCTGTTGGAGTTTAGAAGGAGTTTTTGAATGATACATGGTTTAGGCACATTATAGTGCCTTGTGGCACATGAATTGATTTATTCAAATTTTATCGTGGGGCTTTGAAAGCATACTTGTATGAACATTTAATCTAATGAAAGTAATTGTAATTCAAAGAAACTTTCCGATATTCATAATTCAAAATATTTCGTTGTTTCGTATGTTATAGAAATTGAAAGCATTACTTATTAGTCCCTTTCTGTACTTCTGGTACAGACTTCGAAAAAAAATGTAGCAAAAGTCAACCCTCCTCCAGCCAAGTCATCAGTTTTCACATGCTTTCCATGCTATGTTGTTCTTCTAAGCAACTTTAATGAAATGGTGCTAAATACTATAGTAAACATTTTTAACCCAATTGAAATGAGATTGTAGCTCAAGGCTCGTGCTTCACCATTAGTGTGACCGCCTTTGGCTTCGGGAGGAGCCCTCAGCTTACTCAGATGCCAACTGGACCTTTATGAGAAGTGCAAGGCGAAAGTCTTTAGGGCCGAAGGTCACGGTACAGAACAGGAACCAGAATCGTAGTCAGACAGGCCGGGTCGGGGCAGGCAGAAGACAATCGTAATCATGCAGGCAAAGGGTCAAACTGGGTGTCTCAATTAGAGGGATTCAGAAGAAGACTTGGTCAATAATCTGGCAAGGGTCAGATTTTGGAGTTCAGAATAGTCGTTAGCCAGGCAGGGGTCAAACCAGAATCAGAATAAGCAAGAATATCAATAGCACAAGGCTCAGAAACCACAGGATCAGATCCCATCACGGGCAATGAGAAAATCCAAAATGTAACTTGAAATATTTTAAATTACGTGTCATTGCGCGCTGACGTAATCATGCCAGCACGCATGTGCCTTTAAAAAGAGGAATTGTGCGCAGGGCGTACACTAGGAAGCCGGCAGTGATGGGGAAGAGGAGTGGCGGGTCATAGAGTAGATTTATCACAACTGTAATGTACAGCCCCATTTTGATTAGATTAAGTCAATTTCATAGAACTATATGGTGTGTCCTATATGTTTAAAACATTTCCTGTACCTTTTAGGGTGAGTTTTGAGAGGTTGCCCAAAATTGCTCAAATATGTCTCACTGTACCCAAAAAGTCTTAATTTCAGTTCACAGAAGCTGCTAAGCACTTCAAGTTTATTACACTCTTATGGTCTCCACAGTTATTTCCAGTCTCTCTGAGGATAATACTAGATTATCTCTGCAGATTTGTTTTGCCTAAGCTGCCATAAGATCTAGGCTAACTGGCTACAAACGGTCTTAGCCTCTCCCTACTCACACAGATTAAAATCCACTTACCATGGTCCAAAGGATTAGTGTCAGTACAACCCTGTGGTCATGAATTGACACTGGTGGTTGTCAGAACAGGTGAAATGTGTTTTTAATTAATTTCTCCACAGCAACAATATCTCTTCACTTTCTTAATTGCTGGCAAGTCAACCCTTCCCACACTTGTAGTCTTGCCTTCTGCTGCTAACAGTTGGTACCACAATTACTATTAACACCAAGTACTAAAATCCCTTTAAAATACCTTTAACATTGGCACTCTCTGAGAGCGATCCGAGACATGGCAAAAAGCACCCAATAAAACGGACAATTGATTCACATCTCTGCTTCTGCTTATTTCCTAAAGATCCTACTAGCAAGCTAAAAAGAGCTGCTTGTGACAAAAGCTTTAAGCCAACCACAAACCATGAGTGAAAGAAAAGCTTTTGCTTTATTATATATATATTCTCTGAAAAATGGTTAAGAAATCCTGCAGGGTATGTAAAATTATGAGCACAACTGTATACATACAGAATTCAGTTCAATTCATTTCATATAGTTAAACTCTACTTAAAGTGAAAACAAAGAAATGTTATAGAAAGATCACGGGAGGACATTGACTGAAATGATTTGATGGCAGATGAAATTGAAAATGGGACAGCATCCAAAAATTGATTTTTCTTTCCCTTTAGCTTCTGGCAGAGTTCCTTGTGCCAGTTAGGTTTTTTTTGTTTTGTTTTTTTCATTCTAATTGCTAGAGCTCTCAAAAATATTCAAGAGAACATTGTGTTTGCACTTAATGCTTTGTGTTTGTATATTAGTGATCCTAGAGATAAAGAACTTTGCCGTTAATGAATATGATGAACTGTTGAATGCACAAAACCCAACATGGTTTACTACTGCCTGAAATACAGTACAGTAATTCTGCCAGCTAAGTCTTAAACCCCCCCCCCCAATAATATTCATCTATCGTGCTTACTATACTTCCACCTTTTTTACAATATTTGTTGAGCCCCTGTGAATATAACTGACTTGGTTGTGGACACCCACAATGGTGGACATTATGACCATCACTAGATTGTTACACTATCCATCGCACACTGCATTTTACACAGCATTATACAGTGGTTGCTTATTGTGTGGGAGAACACCCTTACAGACATAGAAAGCGCATACAAAGTTCTTGCCGATAGTATCCAGATGTAAAATGTTTAATTCTCTGCAACTTCCCATTATATATTAATTACAATTCAATTACAGCGTGTAAATGCAATTGCCCTTGAAGCAATATCTGGTTGCCCTTTGCTGTTCATTGCCCTGCTGGTTATAACGACATGCAACGCTGAAACAATATTGTAGCAGTCAGCTGCTCATAAATAACCAACCTGTTTCTACAGCTTCTTTACTTCTGGGGCTACTTTATGCAGTTACACAAATTCAGCAAAGAGTTGAGGAAGAATTAAAAAGTATCCCTTTTCATTAAGAGCAATATATGGTAAATATAGTTCCACATGGCATGTTAATTCCTTTTTGTATTTTTACAGCAGTTATAGTTGTTAGTTACTGGTTCTGTCCATTGCCAATGATCTTTAGACTAATTACTGTTAAGTTTTATTTTAAAGTAACCTAGTCCATATCCTTTGTGTTACAGAGCAACCATTAAATTGCCAAGGGTTGAACAGAAGCCAACTTACGTGGCTCAGAATGACATCTTCAAATATTCCTTATGAATAAAGGGTTAAGGGTTGCACTTACATGTTTATCTCCACACCCCTGGGGCCCAAAATAATAGAGAGGAAGGTAGGAGATCTATAATTAGAGGCATACACAGTGATAGGAGGAAGGTGCTACATAGGGCAAATGAAATGAGCTGTATGTGTGTGTGTGTGCAGAGCAGCAGAGTGACGATGATGCTGGCTGCTAGGCAACCTCATCAGCATTAAATGCAGTGTGCTAATTGTCTACTCTAGCCTGATAAAACCTGGGTACCAGCCCTGGCCTTGCTTCTCAGCTGTTTCTTAGTGTATCTGTTGCTAGACTACAACATATTTTCTCTCCCTTGCACTTTACATTCTGAGGGCTAATTGGCTGACTGGCTGGTTGGTGTTACTGCCGGGTACCAGTCTGAGCATGCATCTCTGCTGTTCTCCCTGGAGGCGCTTGGCAGGAGGGGGAGGGAGAAAAGAGAGAAGGATATGTCAGCATTTAGTGGAGTACAAGTGTAAATTCAACACAATGTCTGCCACCTGCATCCTCCCCAAATTCAGTCTTAAACCAAATCCCCTACCACTAAGAGCACATCAAATACTTCTCTGGCTTACATGAGTTTTTTTTTGATAGTTATGAACCTTTAAAAAAAAAAACTCTCTCTTTTATTAGTTCATTTTAGGTTTTGCTGTAAATGCCAATTCCCTTTATTCTGGCATCACAGGGTTAAACAAATTGCAATCCCACAGCAGCTGTGATGCACAGTAAGGGCTTCTTCCATAATTAATGATTTGGTTAATAGTTTTTACAGTTGGATCTGAATAGATCATACCAGAAAAGTCACAATTCTTAATGCGTTATTTTCTGCTATCAATCCATTGCTAACTAAATGTAGGGTGTTTTTTTTTTTCAATTTTATTCTTAGTTCGCTTTCTGTGTAAGCTCTCGACCGCCAGCATTACTTTAAATGGGATTAGATGTAATACACTAAATAATTAATGTGTACACGTTATAAAATAGGGAGACGGTTAAGTTATTTTTAGAATTGCATTTTTAAGGTAAAAAGTTTCGTTAAGTAACATTAAAGGAATTGTTCAGTATAAAAATTTTAAATGGGTAAATAGGCTGTGCAAAATAAAACATGTTTTCAATATAGTTAGTTAGGCAAAAATGTAATGTATAAAGCCTGGAGCGACTTTATGTCTAACAGAACAGAACATTACTTCCTGCTTTGCAGCTCTCTTGGTTTCCACTGATTGGTTACCAGGCAGTAACCAATCAGTGATTTGAGGGGGGCCACATGGGTCATAGCTGTTGCTTTTGAATCTGAGCTGAATGCTGAGGATCAATTGCAAGCTTACTGAACAGTTATGTTCCATGTGGCCCCCCCTCAAGTCGCAGACTAACTCAGAGTTAGAGATCTGAAAAGCAGGAAGTAGTGGTATGTTCTGCCTCTATTTATAGGCATTTCTGCCCTTCCGCACCCCTTCATGGCATAATAGATGGGGTGTGGCAGGGCAGGCACGCGTCTATAAATAGAGGTTGCCAAAAGCAGAAGTTGGGCAGAGTAAGTTTGCAGAGAGGGAGGGTGAAAGGGAGAATTCAGCCCTAACCTGCCAACCCAAACCCGCCACACCTGCAAGTCCCGCAGGATTCAGGGCAGCCCACACATCACTAGTGGGAAGCCCTCATTTCTGCCTTATGCAGACTGATAATGTTTGTTATTTGCCTAGCTGCTTCCTTTTGGGGATTTGAGACATTTTCAGTAAAAAAATACAAAAGTTAATGTTTAAAAGAGTTGATAACAAAATGGCAAAAACCTGTCCTTGACACACTTTGCCCCCTTAATGGTGCTTTAGGGCTCATTTACCAGCACAATTAGCAGATATTGTGTATTATAGACTTAAATAGCTTAGGTCTTGCACCGGGTGCTGGTTATATGTCCTGGTACAGGTATAGGACCTGTTATCCAGAATGCTCAAGACCTAGGGTTTTCCAGATACAGGGTCTTAGGTGTAAAGAGCACTGTGTATAATAACTGCCCTAACCAGGCATTAAGTAGGTTTCCATGTCTGGTTGGCATACCCAACCTGTTTCTCTGATCCTATGCATCAGATGGAGCAGGTAGGAGGAAGGGTGTGTTTGTGATACCAGTCCTTAGCAGACACCCATCTGCCCTCAGAGATCTTTGAAGGGGCTGCCATTATGCCATTGGTCCCCTGGCGCTCCTTATTTTGCGCATGAAAAATTAGCAAAGTATATATCCATCCAGAGACAGGCATGACTCCATACTGGAAGTGCAAATAGTTACCATTAGTAGCAGTTGCAACTCATAGGGGATAGGTGTCTTGAAGTAAAAAGCAAGGCATTTTGTATGATACACGGGCCATCTTGTTTCAGTTTTACTATAAAGAGGATATTTTCCTAACTGAGTTTAAATTAAATTCACTAAATATGAATATCTACTTCACGATACTGTTTCAAGAGAACTACACGTTTATATAACATGGGATATTTCATTATCTGTTAGAGGTGTAAAGGGCAAAGGCTGTTCTCACCTCTTTTTCGAACATTCCCTTTTCTCAAGACTAACTTTCCCTCACTTTAGATTGCAGATTTATCAAGGGTTGATTTTCGAGGGTTAAAAAAACCCAATTCGACCCTCGAATTTTTGACGAGTTAAAACGCAATTTAACGCAGTTCGATATATCAAACGATGGAATATAAAAATCAATCAATTCGAACTATTTTAAGCAATTGATCGAAATTTTTTTATTCAATCAAAAAAACTTAGAAGAATCCTTCCTGCTCCCAGGCTCAATGGCACATCAAGTCGATCCAGACACCAGCAGCCAAAGAGGAAGTGGCCACTCCTTTCCAGCACTATAAAGCTGTGTGGCAGGAAGTGGTCATTACACTCCTGGCTGTAACTATTGGTTAGAAGTATGCACTTGTAACATAAACTTCTGCCTAGTAACAGAGATCAGGGACTTAATTCCGTAGGTGCCAAACAGAAACCTATGGGTCCCTACATTAATTTCTCCTTTTTTCGGTAAATTTAAAAGATGCTTCCATAGCTAAACATACATTCAGTGTGTGACTGGGTCCCAGCCCCTAAATGGACTACACCAACCCAGGTCAGCTCCCACAAACAGCCTCTGAGTTCATTAGGAGAACAAATAAGACATACGTATGTGATGTGTTTTGATGTGGCACTTGCATGCGACTCCAAGAGGAGGGTCCTTGGTGTTGCAGCCCCGGTGGGCCCCAAAGGCTACAGTCTAATGCTGCATACATAGCAATGCTCCTTTCAAAATTTTCCCTGATAAGGTAAATAGGTGCAAATAAATCAGCTAAAGATGTGAGCTGTGAAAAGTGAGCTATTACATTATGTATTACATTATGTATATAATCACTATGGGCCAGATCAGCTAAGTTTGAATGGTAAATTATCATTCAAATATTTGGTCAGAACTCACAAATTCAAATTCAAAACCACCAACTTAAATTTGAATTACAATGTGAGATTTATCACACTTCAACCCTGGAAACCAGTTCTAATTTGCCTATTCCCCACCTAAACCCTGACAAGTTCATGTAGAAGTCAATGGTCCCTCAACTTATTTGAAGATGTTAATGGTAGTGATGAAAAAAAAATTTACTCGTCAAAAATAATTTGACATGCAAAAGTCGAGAAAAAAGCTCAATTTGAATTTGATCAAATTTCAGACGTTCTATTTTTTTCATAAATAACATACCATTCGAATTGTGAATAAAATCAAATTTATTAGAATTTAAAAAAATATATATTACTGTAAAATTCGACCTTTGATTAATAACCCCCTATATTCTGTTTTTGTAGTGCAGGTATGAGACCGGTTATGCAGAATATAAATACAAAATCAAGGTTCAAACCAAAAATGTAATTTTTAGCCTCCAAATCAATCGCAACCAGGGTTCCCTCAAAGTAATAATCAAAAGATTTCCGAAGAAACGTTGCTGATTGTGCCTCAAAAATATAGTGTAGCATTCATTTAAGTTAGAATTCACCCAGCAGTGTGAGCTAATTTTACACTATCATTGCTTTATTCATATACCCCATTGTTGATATTATCTAAGTAACCTTCTACCACCATCAAACAGTGTAATTGTATAGAAAGAAGGAATTTCAAATGCAAATCAAACGGTACCAACACAGCGTTAAGCTTGTTTCTGATTAGACGTTCAAATTCAAATTTAATATTGCGTTTATCTAAAACACAGACTGTTCCACCGACTTTTCCATCTTCTCCTTCTTCTTCCTTGGTTTTGTAGTTACAGTTTCCCTTCCTCTGCTCTAAATAGGGTTGCCACCTAGCTGTTTTTTTACCTGCCTGACCGATATTTTGGATGGCTAACCCTAATGTTATTAATAGGAAAAAAGCTAAATATATAGGAAGGCCGGTATTTTTTTTAAGAAAAGTTGGCAACCCTAGCTCTAACAGAAACCAGCAAATTCAGCTTCTGCCCCAAAATGAAACTGAACCCCTTCCACTCACTGGTCACATGGCATTGTGGATTTACTGGATGCTTTTGTTACAAATACATACATTAAGATGCAATTTTGGGTTTTAACCCACAATACAGCTTTCTTTGGCCCAATTGCAATTTAATTTTTGCCACAAGATGCTATTGCTACACAATTGTGTAGCTCTATGATGTGAAACCTGCAATTGTGCTAAAAATCTTTGTGTTTGGATGTTATTATTTGGGGCACTCTGTGTCAGAATGACATCCACACATGATTCTTTAGTGGCAAGTTATCTGTGTTAATTACAAGCTTCTAACGGAACCCTAGACCTACCACCACTTTTGAGGATAGCTACCCCCAGGCTCCTCCTGCATCAATAGTTAATTTAATCGAGGAACCAAGCAAAATAGAGGCACTCCAAGTGCAAGTAAGAGGCATTAGATGCAAGTGCCTTTAAAGAAGGTTATTTTTCTCATGACCATAACTGCACTGAAAATTATAAATGACCTCTCATTTTCAGGCTTCTGTAGTAGCCCAATGCACCATAGCCCTTTGACAGCTGAGATATGTGATCATTTTGTTTGGATGGCTAACAGTAGATGACTACCATTCTTCCCCTGAAGAATGTATAACTATAAATGAATATGCTCTGTGTGTGTGAGGGGGAAGCTTACCAGCTCTTCTCCCTAAACTTGTGTATTCTCAATCTATGCTGTTCAATTACAACACATGTTTAGGAAAGGGATACCATTTTTGAAGCAATCTTAAAAAACAAAATCTAAAATTCTCAATATGTTTATTTCCTTTGCCAAGAACCCCAGGTTTTCTAGACTGTTGTAATAATGCTGGGTGCCATCTTTTTTTATTCAGCCTTTGTTCTAATATGGACACTTAGGGGCAAATTTATTATTATTCCCCAAAATTCCCTCGATTTTACTCGATATTCGATTAGCATTCGATTTTTGAATGTTAGTCGAATAGTTTTAGGCTACCCTTTTATTCGATCATTCGACGATCGAATAATGATTGAATAATGATCATTCGATCATTCGAATGAACTATTCGATTATTCGAATGATTCGTACGATTCGAACGATCAAAGTCATCGTTTGTACGAATCCTATTCGATCAGTACTTAGCCTAAGAAGCCTATGGGAGTGCTTCTATTGCAATTCGGTAGGTCCAATCTGGCGAAGTAGGCAAGCGAATAAACTTTAAAATCTAAATCCTTCGCTGATCGAATATTCGATCATTCAAATCTATTCAAATGTATTCGATCATTCGACCATTTGCTATTCGATGATCGAATTTGCCAAAAATTGCATATTCAACCAGTCGAATAAATCCTACAATCGAAATTCGATCGAATTCGAACTTCGATCTATTCATGTGAATTTAGTACATCGGCCCCTTAATGAGCATCTATGGCATTTGAAATTAATTTTACTAATTCAGTTCCCTGCTTGTAGGATTAAATTTCAGATCTTGCCTTGCACAGAAGGTGTAAATATTCATCTTGAGTAGATATGTGTGTGTGTATACAAAACACACACAAACTAATATACCAAATCAAACTTGACTATAATTAGGGGCACATTTACTAAAAGTCAAAGTGAAAATTCGAATAGAATTCAAATTTAAAAATTTCGAAGTAATTTTGGGCTACTTCGACTATTGAATAACCCAGAATTTGATTCGTATTTTGAAGTACTTGCCCTTTAAAAATCCTTTTGACTTCAACTATTCGCCATCTTAAAGCTGCCAAATTGCCATTTTAGCCTATGGGGCTGTCCTGTCCAAATTTTTTTTTAAAGGGCTTTTTTAATAGAAAATGTACCTATTTCAATCAAATAGGTCCATTTTCTATCGAAAAAGCCCTTTAAAAAAAATTTGAGGGTCAAATTTCGACGTTTTTTTACTTCTAAAATTCTGCCATTAGGAAATCTGCCCCTTAGTGTTTGATACATCATTGAAGTAATAATAATCCTTAGAAAGTGGCATCACTTTTTATACTGGGATCTCTGGACTTGCACAGAGGAGTCCATAGGTTTAGCAACACGCATTTTTGACTACATCTTTTTTATATTTTTTGTGGAGATTTAATGTATGCACACTAAGTACATACAGTATATCTTGTTAACAGGATTTGTTATGAAAGATAAAAATAGACCATCCTACTAAAAACTCTTTGGTTGAGTTTAGGGTAAATAATGTCATCTTATATCATAGCAGTTTTAGGTTTTATTTCAATTTGCCCTCAGTCTGCATGGATTTTATATATTCTATCGTGTCTATGTGGATTTTCCTGGGTACTTCTGGTTGATTCCCATACTCCAACAACAGGAAGATTAATAGGTTGCTAATACAATTGACCATAGCCTAAGTTATGTGGATGTGACTGAGACCTTAAACTCTAAGCCCCACTGGGGGAGGGAGTTGGACTCCTGTGAATATTAAACAATCTCTGTTTAATCTATGTTGTGTATCATGTTGGCATTAAATAAAGTAAAGGATAGTAACAATTAGGTTTAATAGTGTTTGATTACGTGCTTTACTCTTGATGCATGGCCATGGCTTCTGGCACACTCATAATACAAAGAAGCCAATCTTATTTAAGTCTGCCTCAAATCTTTTGAGGGTGAAAAATCCCATTTGATTGAGTTTAAGAGGTTACCTACACATTTAAGTATTACAGTGGGATTAGCTCTGAACCTTCTACTGTTGCCTCAGGCGTTGCAATGAATCGTTGTCTACCAAATGATAGATGTACCCATAGTTTTCTAAATGCTGATAAAATGGAAAGAAATGTGTCACTACTGCACAAAGCCCAGCATAAATACAGTGTAATTTCATAAAGGGTAGGGCCTGAATATTTGGCTGTTTGTGTGCATTCTTGCCACAGTAAACATTTTTACTGCATGTGTGTTGAAATGATAAATGTGCAATTTCAACGACGGACAGCACCAACTTTTTTCAGTAAAAAAGCCTTTATTGTAGCATGGCTAAGACCAGTAACACAGTAACGTTTCGAGCCACATCCTGGCCCTTTGTCGAACTGCTAGGATGTGGCTCGAAACGTTACTGTGTTACTGGTCTTAGCCATGCTACAATAAAGGCTTTTTTACTGAAAAAAGTTGGTGCTGTCCGTCGTTGAAATTGCTGTATCTGGTGGATTGTGGCCTCCATTGGAATTTGCACCAAGAAAACCTCGAGGAGTGTGTGCTGACTCTAATCTGATTCTAGAAATGATAAATGTGTAATTGTGTTCATGAAGCAGACCATAAAGAGTTTTATAGTTGTGCTTACTCATTCTCTTTGCAATGTTACTTTTATTTAATTGCAAATTACATGTTAAATGTTTTTAGTTAATATCCAGTAATAATGATATATTAGAATCTTTCAAATTCCATACGTTTTCCCAATCCAGAATACACAGACACAACATGCATAGTAACATAGGGTAAAATACATAAATTCCCATCAAGCTGAACCTGCCTAACTACAGTAGTTGTTGAACCAGAGGAAATCAAAAAAGGCCATTTGAAACCATCTTGAAACATTTCCTTTCTGACCCATACCATAGATCAACATCATGTTAAGACCTAATTCAATAACCCGGTATTTTCTCTATTTTAAAAACATCCATACTTTTTTTGAAGCTACTAATTTATCTGCTAGTATAACCTCTTATTTCCATATTTCCACAATTTCACAACTTTCGCTGTAACATTTTTTTCTAGTTATTATTATTAGGAACCTTTTATTCTTCTAATTTCAATGGATGCCATTTTGTCTGCTTGTGAATAAAGCATTAAACTTAACTTTCCTCCAATTGGTTTTGTGTCAGATGAAAATGAACCTGAGAAAATTAGAAAACATGGCTTAACTAAGCTAAGTACCATAATATCCTTGGTCATGGTCTGGGGAGCTGCCGCCATGAGGCGAGTTGAGAAATCGGTCTCAGGCTGGAGAAGCTCCCTAGTCACAAGGGGAGGGAAAAAAATGTTCCTGGTAAATTTTTGGTCATTAAACCAATTTTTTCTCTTCTAGTGTAGATAACTCAATTGTGCTGTCTGGACTAGCAATACAGCCCCCCTGGACACACTCCTGCACAAAAAAAGTAATTGTTGGGGGATGGCATCAGAGGAGCTCAAGTGGCAAGGGGTTTGGAATCGCCCCTGTTTATGGTCAACTACTGATGTGATTGAGCTGAGCAATCTGTACCACTACAGAGTGGGTCCTGAATGCTTGACTTTACATTGAAGTAAATTGCTGTTTTAAGATCCAGTGCCATTAATTCCATATCACCCACCATCATTCTATTTTGTACTAGTAGAAAACATGTTTTATCTGTATTTACATATGTTAGTTCATTTTGGGATTGTGTCCTGGGATTAAATCTTCTGATATTTTACCCTATAATAAAAGGTTTTTAGAAGCTGGAATAACATATTTATACATATTTTTTAATAAAAAGAAAGAGTAGAATTGTGTGTACACAGGCTGCAAGAAATGTGCATGGCATATTTTTTTATCCTGCAGCTGTAACTATATATATATATATATCTAACCCCCCCTACTTTTTGACTATATCTTTATATATGTTTTAATGCATGCCTTTTTGAGACTGATGCTCTACATTACACAAAGAGCTGTTATCCAGAAAACCAGATAACAGATCATCTGTATCCAGTTGAATACCTAGAAGTGTATCAAAGTATAATGTCAAATAATAATAACAATAACAAAACCTAAAATACAAGTGTATTCAAATAAAGGCATTGTAAACCAACCCCATAAATAGGTATACAAATGATATTTATATATCTGCCGTTAGCATCGTTGGATACAGTTCTTACTTCATATTTGTCAGAAATGGCTGAAATTAATCTTGTTTGCCGCAACCGCATTGAAAATGTAACTATAATGGGAAATAATTTGGTTCTTTCAGAATTTAGGAGGGTATTAGGTATTTAGGTATTGGATCTATTTTCCAGATTGCTTGATAGCTGGGTATTTTTTAGTAATTTGATTTGATTCATAATATATTGTCTGAATATATTTATCATTGAAATTTTAAATATATTCAGTAGCTTGTTTTATCACTAATATGGATTCATGCCGCTTAGATAGGATCAAGTATAAGGTACTGTTTTATTGTTACAGAGAAAAAGTAAACATTTTTTAGAAATCTGAAATATTTGCTTCAGATTGGAGATGGCCCTCCCACAATTTAGAGCAGGACAAGTCTTGCCTGTCTTTCTTTCTTTCATTATCTCTTTTTTTATTTCTTTTTCTTTCTTGTGAAAACAGGTAGATGTAAATAGAAAGGAAAGTGAAAAGCTGTAATTGTATGTCTATTGTAATAGCCTTCCTCTTAATTATGCATTGGGATACTGTGAACTGGTAAAACTAGCATTAGCTACAAAAATAAACTAATTACAAAAAAGGGATTATAAAAATCAGTGTTGTTCTGGGAAACACAAACAATTAAAAATGTTCCTATCTAGGTGGTTTGGAGCCATGTCTGGATATATCCAGAAGGGATCAGCTTGCTCTACCTAATGATGTGTGATTGAAGCTGGCACAAATGAGCTTGGCTTGTTAGAGAAATACTACTCCAACTGGCCATTAATAAATGTTCACCCATAAATGTCTAATTGCATGTGGGAGTTTCCAGCACATTAGAGTGCCATAACAATTAAAAATATTACCATGAATTGTTCTCTTTCTGGACAGAAATGCTATCAGTTACACTCTGATGGTTTTTCTATATTGCACCTAAACACAACCCCAGAAATAACAAGGATGTCACAAGTTTGCCTGCAACAATACAAGAATTAAGTAGTGGTTCTATAAACTTTCCATCAAAAAGTATAAAAAAAAATTAGACAATACCTCCAGGTTACCAGCGACTATTTATAACTGCAATTTTTACTTATTCCTTTATTATTTGTTGTGTGCACTTTTCATGTGTGCTATTTTGGGGCTGATTTATCAAGGGTCAAAGTGAAAATACGAATTTAAAAAATTTGAATTTCAAAGTAATTTTTGGGTACTTCGACTATCGAATAAGCCAAAATTTGAATCAAATTGAAAAAATTTGATTCAAATTGAAAAAATTCGACCATTCAAATTTCGAGGTACTGTTTCTTTAAAAACTTCGACTATTTGCCACCTTAAACCTGCCGAATTGCTGTTTTAGCCTATGGGGGACCTCCTATAACCTATATGGAATCTTTTGGCTAAGTTTGAGAAGTAAAATATAATATTCGGAGGCAGTCGTTTGAATCGAACGATTAAATGGTAGGATTCTAACAATTCGAATGAAAACGGACCTGTTTGAGCAAAAATGGCCCATTTTTGTTTGGAAAAAAAAACACTTTGGTCGAATTTTGATTCGACCTTGATAAATCTTTTAACATTTGTGTGGAAAAAATGTATCGTAGTTCGAATGTGAGATTTATTACACCTCGACCATGCAATGAGTCTTAATTCAAATATTTTCCACCTAAAAACTGTTGAGTTCATTTCAAACTTTTTCTTAAATACCGTATATACTCGAGTATAAGCCGAGCTTAAGTCTACCACGGCTTATACTCAAGTCAGACAAGCCAGCGCTAAAGCAAATGCGCAGAATCACCATAGTACAAGCAACAGAATCGCTCAGCAGACGGTAAGTAAGCATGATTTTTACCTGCCCACATAACGTCACCCCTCCCTAGTCCCTACGTCACTGGATAAGGGCTGACCATCCCTGCCTGTGTCCCCTCCCACATTCTTCACTACTCAGTGTGTGAATGGCAGGCTCAGAGGCACAGGCTATCGCATTTATGAGCGGGGGGGGTGGCGCTTTCCCCCTCCCTCACTAGCTGCTCTGTCACCAAATGCTTGAGTGCCTGGGCTATAATGTGAACTACAACTCCCATCATTCCTAGAGTAAGAGCTTAGCAAGAAGTAAAGGACAGGTAGCATGGAGCTCATGGAGATTGGGCAGCATGCCTGTGGCTCAGGTTTCTCTCTGCATCAGCAAATGGGGAGGGGGGCACAGTACTTTTACTCTGCTCTGCCATCCTGCAGCCCTGATCCCTGATAGCACTAAAGTCATAGTACAGCAGAGCACATCATAACATTACTGAAATTATTGGCTGCACTCTCCCCCATAGCTATCTGTAGCTATCTGATTGGAAGCAGAAGTCCTCCCCTGCTTTATGGCAGCTGTGGTTCTATCTGCTATTTAGGGAAACTTACCAGTAGCTGCTGCATTTCTGATGCTAGTCTTATACTCGAGTCAATACGTTTTCCCAGTTTTTGTAGGTTAAATTAGGTACCTCGGGTTATACTCGGGTTGGCATATACTCAAGTATATACAGTAACCTCCCAGTCGAATTGTGTGCAAATTAAAAAAAAAATCACATGAATTCGAAATTTGACCCTTGATAAATGGGCTTCTTAATCTCATTCACAGAATTCCTGATTTTGTATCATAAAAACACAAAAAAGCATAACATTGTTGCAGAAACCATGGACTATTGTGCCAACTAGTAAACTGAATGCAAGGGGTGTTTCTGATCTCTGGTCTAGTATCTCTGATGTAAAGGGTGGCACACAAGCAGAACAAGGACATACATTTAAAAAAAGCTTTAGTTGCACACTGTACCTTGTACCTTTTTATATTATATTCCAAAGCAGATGTAACCGGGAAAATGGCCAATAGGGCTTGTATTGATGATAACAAGGAGGATGTGTGAGAAATACATATACCATTTATACTGCTACAATTTGTTTCTCCTATGCATAGTGATTATAAATGATTTTAAACAGGTTTTTATTTTCTTAATACAAAAAGGCAGCTTTAAAACAATTGAGGCATGATATGTGTTATTGAATGACTTTCTTTCCAAATGGCAATTTTTATACAAGAGTTCATTTTATTATGTGTGGTAAGGGGTGTTGATAATTTATATACCAAGACCTCTTTATAAAGCAAAACTCAGAAAAAAGGCTATTCAAACTAAGTGATGTAGTTTATTAGACAAAGAAAAACAATACAAGAGTTTTGCCTGGGTAGCTGTTGCAATAACACGGCAGTGACACAAGGGCTTCCAAAGCCACACCTATTGACAGGGGTTTTTATACCTTTGAAAGGACCACTACCTTATGGAAGCCCCTTGCAGGGAGTAAGGAAACCCCTTACACGGAAAGGCCATACATGGTCAAGACCTTCCTTACATAGGAGCTAGGGTTGCCACCTTTTCTGGGAAAAAATACCGGCCTTCCTTTATATTTATTTTTTACCCTATTAATAACATTGGGATCGACCATCATTTTTATTGTCCAGGCCGTTATAATACCGGCCAGGTGGCAACCCTCACGGGTTCCTGTGTCCAACAGTTTGCAAGCTTTGTGGTCTAATGAATGCTACTAAAATATAGCCAGGGTGTGTAGCTACAATTCTGTCTGGTGTTCCTATTGAAGTTAACCCTTTAGCCTCTGGTAGCAGGGTTTTGGCATTATGTGAACACAATTTGATATGACATAATAGGGACCACATTAAATTTCCTGCACCCACTTTGCTTAGGCGAATTATTTCATCATGTGTCGATATACTTAGGTGAACTGGAATTTTAGAGCATTCTTTCTTTTGTTAATGTAGGTGAGAAGCCATACAAATGCTCCTGGGAAGGGTGTGAGTGGCGTTTTGCTCGAAGTGATGAGCTGACAAGACACTACAGGAAGCACACAGGGGCAAAGCCATTCAAATGCAACCACTGCGACAGGTGAGTGCAGCAGTTCTACCGTAGGTGGATTTGCTTGCTTCTGAATCTGGTCCTATTTATGTATTGTACTGTACATTTTCTTTATGCTTAGTATCTGTTCTTATTTGTTGACTTCTTTATGTTAAGTGCACTAGTAGATATCTTGCTACCTAGGATTAAGGGGTAGCTTTATAAATGGACCAGTAACA
>CM044448.1:78327662-78341350 GCA_024363595.1 Xenopus borealis | reverse complement strand
TTTTTTTTTTGTATAAAACCATTTTCTGCCTTATTACCAAGTCTTAATTGATACATTAGCTTTCTGTAACAGAACCCTAAATGTTTACAGGGAAGGATGAAGTTACTGGAAATTCTAATATATGACGGCTTATCACTTCTCAAGTAATGCAGAAAACATTTAAGGTTACATTTAGAAGGAATGGAAACTAGCCAGATCTCTCGGGTTTCAGATTATTGCAGTGTTATCACAAATGTCTATCCAAAACAGCCTTTATCTGAGCTGTACACTGGATTTTAGTTTTTCATCGAGTGGAATGCTCACAGAGAGAAAGCGTTAGGGGATTATATATCTGTATAAATGCACAAACAGGGAGGACAAACATAATAAATATATATAGCAATTAAAGGAGAACCAAACAATTTTTTTTTTTTAAACCCTCTATCCAGCCCCCAGCCTACCTCCCCCCTCCCCCAGAATGTTCCTATTTTTGTCCTTACCCCTCCATGCAGATTCAGGAGTTCACGGGGGCTCACTCAAACTGCAGATCTGGTATCGGATGGCCTGCCTTTATCATATATATTCACCACACTAAACAGCCTTAAAGGAGAAGGAAAGTTACCAAAGCATTTTATTGCCAATAGATAAGCCACAAATAGTGCAAGCTATAACACTATATTTATTCTGCATAATGCTTTACAATGCCTCTAGAACAACTCTAGAAGCTCTCTCTATGGGGTAAATTTATCAAAGAGTGAAGTTCCGCCACTAGAGTGAAATTCCGCAGCTCTCCATTCATTTCAATGGGATTGAAAGTTTTTTTGATAAATACGCCTTTAAAAATCCCATAGAAATGAATGGAGAGTGGCGGAATTTCCCTTTAGTGGTGGAACTTCACTCTTAACTTCACTCTTTGATAAATATACCCCTATTTGTTTAGGATAGCAGCTGCCATATTAACTTGGAGTGACATCACTTCCTACCTGAGTCTCTCCCTGCTCACTCATAGCTCTGAGCTCAGATTACAAGAGAGAGGGGAGGAGGGGGAGAGAGGAAGAAACTGAGCACGCTCAAGCCCTAGCCCTGGAGGTTTATGCTGAAAACAGAAAGACAATTACTTTGAGGGTTTACTGGTGAATTCATACAGACCTTTCTGATAAAGCTTACGTCATTTTAGCCTTTCCTTTTCCTTTAAGGTCTCTCCGTTTCTGACTGAAATCATTCAAAAACGAGTCTGTCAAATTCCTTCTTCTTTGCAATTGTAGCTATAGAGTTGCATCCACAGATGCTTGACAACTGTGCACAGCTCGTAGTAGCATCGCTATGCCTTGTGACTATAACTGTTGTCTTTTATTATCCATGGAAATGTTTCAGAAGTAGAAGGAAGCAATATGGCAGCCATTATTCATATATCTGAATATAATTATACAAATTAGAACTTCCCTTTGCACAAAATATATTATGTTTCCATTCATTACAGTCTGTTTTGCTGTTGTTGTACTTACCTCTTTGCCAGTAGAGAACATATTAATGACTGGATCAATTCTCAAACAAATGGCTTGGTTATTTAAGAATAAGCCTTCAAATACTAATAGATACCTTCATTGTAGAAGAGTCACGTTATAATTCTCTTCTCAAACATTCTAAGCACTGCCTAATTGACAGTATAGTCAGCACCCTGTTAATTGACATCCTAATGAAATCATGTGCAATATATTGGAGGGGAGAATATAACTTATAAGTTTTGTAGCCGCTCCTGAGATGTTCAGGCTTTCAGGGAGAACATTAAGGGAGGTGGAAGTACTCAGTCTGAGACTAATGGATCTTCAACAGATGGCTCAGAAATCAGAGGCAAGCAGAAGGTGCAGGGGTGGGGAGAGGTAAATAATCATAAAATTCATATTGTTTGGAGGAAGTCTCATAGGAGATGAAATGTTGGATCTGGAGAGTAATCTAATTTTCTTTACTATTAGTGAGAAAAAAAATGTTTGTCGATTAATGTGGGGAAAGGGCCCTAAATGCACCTTAATATGGATAAAAATGTGTTTTACTGTGACTCCTGGTTAAATAATAGCTATAGTGCTGCTCTGAGAGTACAGTCAGCTCTTATTTTGTAAAACTGAGTGCTAAATGGGACTGCAAATATATCCATTTGTAGGAATTTGCTCTTTCCATACGAAATGCAAAAAGAGCCTTGAATGTGGCAAACATCCAAAATCATATTTTCCCAGCAGCCGTAGCTAAAAACTAGTTTTAATACATTTTGGCATGACAATATGTATGTGTACATAGGAGGCACAAAAATGTTGGGCTGTATGTCCCCCATAGCTATTCACATGCAAGCATTGGTGTTGTATATTATACCCATGTAGCTGAAGGAAAATATTGAATTCCACTACATAATATGTTTAGTTATTAAAATATTTATGATGATTTACTTTTACATTTACTAAATGCTTTTTTTATTTGCCTTTGCTTTACCTGTAGGTGTTTTTCAAGGTCTGATCACCTTGCCCTCCATATGAAGAGACATATTTAAGGACATTCAAAATAGAGATGGCACCCCAGCCTTGAACAGACCATGGGTTGCAGTGGGCACTTGTGGTTATGCAGGAGAACATTGTCACATGTAAAACTCTGTACACAAAATGCAAATCAAATATTCATGCACCGTTACACATTCATGCATACAGCATCTGTTTGTTCTGTCTTACCCCAGAGCCTATGTGAAAAAGGCATGGAAGGATGGAGATTAGAATGACTACAAGATTGCAGTTGCAATTTGGGTGCTCTTGTATATCCCGCCATGGAAACCAAGAGAACAAGACAAGCAAGTGGGCAGTAGATTTGAGAGGCTCTGAAGAACTCTATTTATTGCATCTCAGAAGCTGATAAAATCCACTTTAACGTTATTTGCCGTAGAACTAAATATTTTGTTTTAAAACTTTATGAGGTTAAAGTTGGAAAAGATGGATTTCAAACTAGGAAACCAAATCTCAGTCCGTGAGCCTTCTGCTTCATATATGTGAATCTGAAGACTGCAAGTCAAAAAGAAAAAGACTGTCCTATTTCTATTAGGATCCAACTACATGGCCCTCTGTGGTTTTATCTGATTATGGAGCTTTTAAAACCCTTTTTAACTCAATGCCATAGGCCTTACTGGCAGTAAACAGGTGAAGTTCCAAGCATGACCAAGGTTCTGTAATTGTTTGGTCTAACTTTCATACAGAACTCTTCAATGTTAAAACATTTATATCCCTCATTCCCTTAATTTATTTGTTGTTTACTTATTTTTGTTGTGACACACCTTATGCACTAGTGACTTTTCAAGCTGGTAACACTGACTGAGTGGGATCAAAATTATTTAAACCAGTGTCCTAACTACCAGTGTGCACACTTCCAAAGGTTACAAACCTTACAGATTTTCTTCTGTCTTTTTTTTTTTTAATTGTGTTTAATTTTAACAGGCTCAATGAGAAATATTGTTCTGTTACAGTACATTCTCTTGTTGGACATTTATCTTATTCAACTTCTTTCTCTCTGTATGGACACTTTTAGCTTGGATTGGACCAGCAATTTAGACTTGACTTTTAATGTCAGTGGGCTGTAAGCCGTCTCCAACTGAACTTTACAAAATCGTGCTTGATTAGTGATTTTTAATCCTAAAAATATAACTAGTTAGAAACTTGATGTTATTTCGAGAGCAGCTGCATTTTTGTACTAAATAATTTGTTCAGTGTCTGACAACAACAAAAAAGCCAAATATATAAATCCATACGACACTGGATATTGGAGGACACCCTGAAATATAGTAAGTGGACTTTGTGGGATTGACTTATTAATGATCGAAAGCGGAGAAACTACCTTGAATACCAAGGTAATTATTTAGGATGCTCTTAAATTAGTTAAGAGTTCAAAAATCTGTAAACTTAGTGGATATCATTTCCATTGGTGATTTACAGGGTTACAGTAAATGTTAGAGCTGTAAGTTCATTGTGATCTCATGTTAGTAATATCTTTGGGTCACAAAAGAACTTTATATACCCGACAAAATCAATCATTTTCTGATATATCTAAAAAGCCCCGAATCCATCATGATCAGGAAATGTGTGTACATACTACTATGCTGTCACTAGTCTTGCTTCTAGAGACTGTAAATCGTATCATATCAAGTGGTCAATTCAAGTAGTTGTGGAGGGGGATAGGTTGTCTATTTTGTATATTCTGGGACCAGCCCTAAACAATTAGTAAAATTGCACATTTAGTCCCATGGTGTCCCTGACGAACACAGCTCTTTTATCCCAGCCAACTAGCATATTTTTAACTTGTTTTGACTCCTTGACTGTTAAAAGGAAAACAAAAGGAAAACAAAAAAAAAGTATAAAAAGAAAAAAGTAATATAAAAAAAGTTATAAAATGATAATTAAAAAAAAGATAAAAAGTAAATATTTGAAAAATAAAACTGAAGGGATAGACTGAAAACTTAAAGAGCAGCATTGACACTTGGGGTTTAAACCATTAACTGCCAAAGGGCCTAGCAGTGCTATCACACCCTCAGGCTTTTAAATGGATTATTACCTCCCCTTTAATATTGAGTTAGAGAACCTGCCTATTGATAGGTCATTTTCTATTCTCACTGAATTCTTTCTTTTTAATCCCATTATTTCATTGTTGGTGGTAAGGCGTTGAAAAAATGTACATGATCAGAGACCAAAATCTAAGACCATTTTAGGTGTTCCGAAGATCCTTATGAACAAAGAAGGATAAAAGAAAATGTTTGATTCCAAAGATTTAAAAAAACAAAATGTACTTAAATATAACTGAAGCACTGCTTGTTGACAATCCTTGTAGCCTTCTGCTTCTGCATATAAAAAATATTATATATATATTTTAATGGTATGGCCAATACAATGGGTTTTTAATTGGGTGATAAAAGCCAAGGGTCATTGATATGCATTAAGAAATCTTGGTTATGTGGTAGAATAGGCACAGTTTGCCCTTCTTCATCTATCAATGTCAACCAATCAACAGTTAGATTTGCTCGTATTGTGCTGTCAATATAAGCAAATATTTGAGTGGTTGCCATGGATACTGGCACAAGACAAGCTTCTGCCTGTATTATTATTATATAACCCCATGTATTTTGATGCAAATTTTTTATTTAACCACATAAGCTTTTACAGTAGAGATTTTCTAAATCATACAATAAATGTTCAGAAGGAGAATTAATTAAGGTTTAATTTTATACCAGAAATCTTATGTCATGTGCTTTTTCATAGCACTGAATTACTGACACATTCACGTTGAATACCAGTTACCTGCTCAATAGGATGTTTAATAACATATATTAGCTATGTATTGTATATTGTTTAAGCTAAGGTACGCCTAAAACCTTGTCCAGTGCAAAGAGCTTTTCACTGGAGATGTATACATTAGCTTCTTCTAGCTTTATAGGTAAGCCTCTGCTTTCATGAATTGAACAAAAATGCAGATTGAACCACAATGATTATTGCACATTGATAATGGATGGTGTGAAAAATTAAATGTGAAAAGATGTGAGAAAATTAGCCAAATCAACTTTCCAGGACACTAAATACAAAAAGTGATTGTCTTTCTTTTAACGTCCACATAAAAACCAACTCATATTAGACATTCTTAACCCCCCCATGTTGACCTGCAGTGAGTGAGGCTTTAATCACTGATTTCAATTCTATATTAGGGGGCTCTGACAGGGTGTCTGGGTCTGACTCTTGAAATATGGGGATGAGACAGTGAAGGACATTGCAATCAAAAATGTTTACTTGTGCACACATGCAAATTAATTTAGCTTGTTACCTCCAGATTCTCCCTGGTGCTGGAATTGTTTCAATACTATTATTTTAACAATTTAAGAAGTATATAGCAGGGACATAACATATGGGTAAAAACTACCCACACAAACACAGGGAAATTCATACAAATAATTTACCAGTGTCCTGGTAAAGATCCAAAGCCCCAGTGTTTATTTATACAAGAAAAATACATCCTAAGAATGAGCCATTGTGATCCATTGAAATGTTGGGATTGCAGGAAAGGAGGCAACAACAATTATTTTGTAAAAAGACGCACATTAAAATCATTATTATTATTTTTTTAACATTAACCTCCAAGTATACACTTAGATATTTTCTAGCTAGCTTTCAAGAAAGTGGTAGCTAAAAAGCTGTAATTTTTCAAATATTTTGATAGGCAGCCACTGCACAATTGGGCACAGGGTGCTACATACCCTGAACCTGTATGTGTCAAGTTATTTTCTGATAATGCACAGTTCTTTTATAATATGTATACTTACATATATACATACGACAAGGAATTGTAGTATGCAAAATATAGTATTATAATTAGCCTTTTATTTGTAAAGTAAGAATAGCTTTGTTAACATTCACATTATTAGGCCCAACAAATTTCCCTAACA
Source organism: Xenopus borealis (assembly GCA_024363595.1). Taxonomy (NCBI): domain Eukaryota; kingdom Metazoa; phylum Chordata; class Amphibia; order Anura; family Pipidae; genus Xenopus; species Xenopus borealis. The sequence continues at coordinate 78,334,917 of CM044448.1, read as the reverse complement.
CACACATAAAAATGCACACTAACACAACACACACAGGCACTGTATCTCTGTAGAGCACTTGACATCTGTATCCTGTGTATTATTGCATAAAGATGCATTTGGCACAATATCTCTGCAACCCTATTTCTTTTTATATGAAATGGTATTAAAGGATAAGGAAAGGCAAAAAAATAAAATCCCATTTTTACATCCTTTAATGAAAAAGAAATCTGTCTCCAATATTCTTTAATTTAAAAATGTGTACCGTTTTTATAAGAAACCCGACTGTATTCAGTGAAATTCTCCCTTCATTTACTGCTGTTTATAGGAATTTGCCTTAAACCTGAGCATTTCAGACATTTTCGATTCAAGACCCCTTATTCGGAGGCCCCTCTTTTGGTGAGCCTGCTTAAAAACATTACCCCTCTAATGTTCAATCAGTATCTAGAATCAACAAAAAAGTTTACTCCAAATCTCACTTGCCTTGCAAAGCATACACCTAGGGGCAATTTTACTATTATTCCCCAAAATTAGCTCTACCAAATTCGAAATTCGATAAGCATTCAACCATCGAATGCTTATCAAATTGTTTTAGGCTATCATTTTGCTCTCTATACGATTTCTCGATGAATTCGTACGATCGGATACCGATCGTTCGATTTCACAGCAAAAACGTGAAATTTCCTTCGAGGGTCTTTAAAATTTGTGCAATTCGAATGCTCCAATCGTACGAATGGTATTCGAGCAGGACTTAGCCTCAGAAGCCTATGGGGGGTTTCCCATAGGCTTCTATTGCAATTCGGTAGGTTCAATCTGGCGAAGTAGGTAGTCGAATAACTTTAAAATTTTGATTCCTTCGATCATCGAATGATCGAATATACGATCATTCGATCTATGCGATCATCAAAGAGGCCAAATTTGCATATCTGATTTTACGAGAAAAAAAATGTGTACGATCGTAATTCAATCGAACTTCGATCATTTCACGTGAATTTTGTAAATTTGCCCCTTAGGGTAGCAAGATCCACAATAAATGATCCCTTAATTGTCCTTGTGTTAATATTATCTACTATTCACAGATTTAGCAAATCCTTGCAACAGCCATGCACTGCTTCTGTCTGTCAGTTTGTAAGTCTAAACTGCATTTCAATTGCTAACATCAGACATTATAATTGACAACATTAACCGGTTTAATAACCAGACTTTCTTTTGCCAAACAGGTAAAAAAAATTGGCATGATGCACTTAAATCTGCACTATGCTGGAAAGCAGGACCATGTTCAGAATAAATACAAAAATACACACATGTCATGGACCCTAGTTGTGTCCCAGGAAGGTAAACCTGTTGCTTTAAAACTTATTTATTTCATGTCTGCTGTTTTATTTCCTGGCACTATCATGGCTTTCTAATTAAAATATGGACTATTATGATAAGATTTTCAGATAACTAGGATTCAGAATATCTTCACCTTGTTCTTAATACTGACAAACGGGATACTGTACACTAAGGGGCAGATTTATCAAGGGTCGAATTTCAAGGGTTAAAAAAATTGAATTCGTAGGATTTTACCGCTATTCGATACATCGAACGATTGAATCGCGATCATCCAATTTCACGAATAAATTGTACAACATCCTATTTCACGAAAAAACGTACGATTCGTACGAATTTTTCGAAGATTTCTATTTGATCAAAAAACTTCAGAAAAAGCCTATCGGAGCTTCCCATAGGCAAATTAGCAACTCGGTAGGTTTAATCTGGCAAACTAGGCAATCAAAAAATTTTTTAAAGGGCAAGTACTTCGACCATTGAATGGTCGAACCATTTTCTTATTCGAAAAATTTGATTCCATCGAATTTAGCCAATTCGTTGGTCAAGCTACAGTAGCCTAAAATTTTATTTGAAAATTCTAATTTTTTGCATTCAAATCTAAATAATGTTCTTGAACCTTTCTTTTAATAATTAACCTTTTTATCACAGTAATCTCTAGTATTAATCTGTGCCAAAGGCGAACCAATGGAACTGAAACAGAAAGTAGTTATGCTCTTTTGACAGTTCTCTGCCTCTAGCATAACCATTCTGTTGTGGTGAGTTTCTTTATGCAAAGTTGCAGAGAAAAAACCCAGAGAACTGTCTGTAAGAAAAGTCAGTATATAAATTTTGCTGGTTTGTTGGTAATTACCACCATGTGCAGCATAAGCATTTAAGACAAAATTGCCAGTTGCCTTCTTACCTACATTATTGCTGCTTAGGCTTACATAATAACAATGTTAATAATGAGATTAGAAAAAAAATTGCAACACACAGTTTCATACACTTGATACACTGGCACACACGGCATTCAAATGCAGGGTTCCACCCTTAGTAGTTTATTGAATGCGAACGTGCAATGTTTCGGGGTAACACCCATTTTGTTACCCCGAAACGTTGCACATTCGCACTCAGTAAAATACTAAGGCTGGAACCCTGCATTTGAATGCCATGTGTGCCAGTATCTTCTTTTCTATATCTGTATATCTATATCTAAAGTATCCCACACTAACAACCTAAACATATACCTAAGTTTCAAAGAAGCAGAAAAATACTATTCTAAAAGTATATGTTCTTGTTGTGTGTAATATTTGTGTACAGAAAAAGAACATATTTTCAAGAACCCCTAATTTGGCTTTTCACTCCAAATAAAAACCCTTGTACTTATAAATGGCCAATCACTTTTTAGAAGCTGATGAAGATTCACCAAAAAGTAAAAACGAACTGATCTCCTTGAATCAAATAATGTTTTTTTTTTTTCACAGCTCATGTAATAACTGATTTTTTACACAATAGGTTATGGATACGATTGTCAATGTATTAAAGTATCACTCATTGCTTGCCGGGTCTTGGGGGCCCTTTACTTCCCAATCATTAATGTAATCCTGAAAATGATCACATTAAGCTCAAGACTAGTGTAGTATTTCATAAGTGTTGCACTTTTTTCAATCTTGTATTGAGAACACAGAGGCTGAGTAGGTGAACACTCTCTGCTTCCCTCTGTTGAATGAAAGAGAAGAGTGACTGCGTTCTTGTCTAACTCCCCTAATGGTAATTTTTGGTAAGCAGATGTTCAGCGAGTATGGGGTAAATCTGCTGCCTTATTTTCAACCCCATTAATGGAGTTGCCTAGCTAGACATTTTTTAAAAGCCTGATGTTATTTTATTTCTATGTATTCCTACAATGCCAGAAGGCAAAGCAGTGTCTTGATTGTCCTCTGGCACTGGGAGGGTTTGAACATTTTCCTTTGCAACTTTTCATTTTCAGGCCTTTTTATGTGTGCGTTTTGTTTTTTTTTTTTACTTGGCTACCATTCAGAATTTTGAACAAAGTTACTGAGTACAAAAAGGTTTTCGTATACATTTATTACACAACAATTTATACAACTGAATCACATATTTTAAATATGATTTCAGAGATTTGAGATAGATCAATAGCAGTTGTAATATTAATATTTTAATTATTCTTATCAATGGAATATTCATGCAGCAGAGGCCCCTACTAATTACTTGCAATGCACAGTTCTACTTTAAGGGGCACATTAACCCTTGAATTCGACCCTCGAAATTTAGTCGAATTAAAACCCCTCAAATTCAAGGGGTTTTAGCGCAATTCGATCGATCGAATATAAAAAATTTTATTGATCGATTTTAACAACTTTAAGCATTTGATCTAATTTTTTTTTATTTGATCAAAAAAACTTTGAAAAATCCTATTGGAGCTTCCCATAGGGATATATAGCAATCCAGTAGGTTTAATCTGCCGAATTGTTATATCGAATTTTTTTTAAAGGGCCAGTACTTCGACAATCAAATTCGAATTTTCAAATTTGACCAATTCAAATAGAATTTTGGGCTATTCGATAGTCGAATAAGCCCAAAATAAATTCGAATTTCAAATTTTTTTACTTCGAATTTAATTAAAATTTTCATTTAGAATCAATTCGAGCTTTAGTAAATGTGCCCCTAAGCCATTTGCTCTTCCAGTAACCAATGAAAAAAGTGTCAGTGTGCTGGGTTTACCTTCTTTTTTAACATCTACAATTTACCACTCTCCAAAAAAGAAAAAACAACCAAAGTGGTGTTTCTGGTGGTCATTAGTGAACTACGTAATTCAGACTTTTAACAAAAACAAATATATTCACATTCAGAAATGTTGCTTAAACCCCAGCCATACATTCCAAATTTTATCTTGTAATACCTTTACTACTAAATTTCTCCCAAGAATTTACTTTTTGTTTCTGTTTTAATTTATGAATTTTATAATAATGTATTTTTTTTAAATTAGATCTCTAAAGGGCAGATTTTAAGGGTCAAATTTAGAAGTTAAAAAACTTAATAATTCAACCGTTTAATTTTCTTAAAGGTAATTTTCGATCAAAAATGCATCGAATTGGTCCGTTTTCGATTGAATAAAATTTGTTCAAATGCGTTGTTCTATTCTAACAATTTTCTCTACCATTTTTAGGGAGATGCTTTAAATTGACAAGTTGGTTTAATTACTCTCAGTTTGAGGTTTGCTTGAATCTGCACCCATTAGTCCTTCTTCCATTTCACAATTTTTTATTTTCAACAAATGTATGATGCAGTCTTTTAAAAGCAAGCACATTTAACTGCATACATGACTTGGTCATTGTCTCTGTTACAGTTAACCACAGCAACATGGGAAAAATAAGTTTATACTCTACTGAAAATTATTGATTATTGTCCATTGCAACAGATGGACTATAATAAGAGCATATACTAAGATGACGCTGCCTTTAGCTATATAATTGGGGTTATAGTTTAAATGTAGTCACCTATTGAAAAAATCCTTTGGGGAAATTCTGAATGCTACTCAAACTGGAAAAATTGCTTGAAAAAATGTTCATTTTGCACTATTATTTCTTTTTTTATTTTGTTATTTTTTGGCTGGCGTGTCGAACAAGTGCTTATGGAGAGACCCTTAATTATATTCTCTCAGGCCTTTTATGGTATTTCTACTATATTCAAGAAGTACCCGATTCTAGCTCTCCGTTTTTCCCTTTATGGTTTTTGTTTTTAATTACCTTTTTCATTCAGAGTTTTTTAGTTATTTTTTTTATATGAGAAAATATTATTTGTCTTTTTTGTTTTGCTGTACAAAAGTCTTAAGATTTAAATAAAATATTATTTGTATTATATGATGGTGGTATGTTAATGTAACAAAATTATTAATGAAGAAAAAATTTATTTTTGTTACTGGTCTGTTTCATAATTCTTTTTTAAATTGGTATATTGTAAGATATCTATGCAAAAATGTTATGTGACGCATTTTTATTTAAGAATGTAATATGTGTAATAAACCGTAGAATGTGTTTGGCCTGGAAATGATTAAATGCCTCTTGTGCATCATTTTCATTTCAATTAACACTTACATGAAATACACAGAAATACAATGTACCTGCTGTTTAGCCTCTGCCAGCAAAATCAATGTTTCTTAATGTACCCCAATAGAAACAGGAGATGGCTTCAAATTGACAACTCTGTACAAAATAACTCTCAGCCATCTGTCCCACCAGAAATAAACACCCCCTTCATGAGCAGAATTTAAATGGTTCACTGTAATGAAAAATACTGTATTTGCAGCTGAAGTTCTATCATTATTTGTCTCCTTCTGAGCCTTACACAATAGGGTAGCTGTATTAATATTTGTGATTGCATTTTTCAACAATTTAAAGCAAAAAAAAACACAAATGTACTCGACAATATTTGTGAAAACTCATGGGGAAAAAATTGCATTAAAAAATGACAAGTAAATGCTGCCGAGTCAATGGGAATTGTGTCTGATTATGTCAGGCAATTTATATTTCCCCAGATTATTGAGATATTAAAATAAATGGAACAATGTGATTTTTGTTTGCATGCAACTATATATCAGCGGCAAAACCGCAACTATTCTGTCTGTTTATTTCTTATATGATAGTGATTAAGAAAAAAAAATAGTGGGGAATAAGTTGCATGAGTTTTTTTGGGGTTTCTTCTGCGTGTGTGTGCACACATATAAATTTTATATTCTCTATATAAATAAACATGTTAACATTAAAATAACTAGAACTGACTTGATTCTACAATCAAGGCAACAATATTTGCATTTAACACTATCCATTTAGGGCTGATAGAACTTCAATTTATTCTGGAACCAATAGGCCAGCACTATCTGGCTTGTATCATGCATCTTATAAGAAGGTGGAAAAAGGAGGTTTGGGTTATGGCGCTTCATTGCTATGCTATGAGTATATTGTACTGTATAACATCCAGTCTCCAGTTCTGCTTGGTTCTAATTTTCAAACTGATTTAAATTAATGGTATTGCATCATTGATACCTGATAATGATTGGCTACTGTCCATTCCATTAAAATTGCATTTGAGTTTATTACATCAGACTAAACAAGGCAAAACCCCTTAAGATAAATCAAGGGGGCTACTTCTGATATTCTGAATATTATATATCCCAATAATTTTGTTTTTAGTAAAAGGCACCTATCACATACACTTTTTTATGTTTACACTCCAGATGGGGAAAACAATGGTAATTGTGCACAGTGAATATGTCAACTCTATATTTCCCATAGGGGAGTGCAGGCTCTGTTATTCTACACAGCTAGTGGAGACAATTTTGATGTAATATGTGCACTTTGAGGTGCAAAAATATATACATAATTTATAAAATTATGTAAATACATAGATTTTTTTTTTTTTTTCAAATGTGATTCTGTTCTATTTTCCTTGGTGTTTCTAAAAAAAGCACCTTGAATACAGTATATCATAACTTGCCTGAACACCAAAAGAATAAAGAGTTGCAGGCTGTTATGAACTATGTAGTCTATAAAACTTTTGTTTTATGCTCACTCACACTTTATTTTCAGTCCTTGTTTTTGCATTGAGGGAATGGGCATTGTGTGTAGTTGGAGTGGTCCCTGTGAAAGCTTTATTGCTAAATGGAGCAACGTATAAAAGGTGCAAGGTCTGGACCAATTAGATTATGGCATTTTCTAGTTACGTGCTTGAAATGAGATATCAGATTGGTTTCTATGGGTTACTACGGCTGAACTGTTTGCCCTTATATTACTTTAAATTTGTCTCAATGGGTTGGTGTCAGTGAGGACAGCATGAAGAAAGAATAGCATGTATAAAGCAGAGAGACAGGGAGATACTGGGAAGAAGTGCTCTCTGGTGCATAGCCCTTATCTAAAGCTGGCCCTGCTAGTTTCTCTCTGTCTCTTTA
>CM044448.1:78305647-78316600 GCA_024363595.1 Xenopus borealis | reverse complement strand
TTTGGATTATTTGCTTATAATGGAGTATATGGGAGACAGCCTTTCCATATTTCAGAACTTTCTGGATAATGGGTCTCTGGATAATGGATCCCATACCTGTACTGGTAACAGGCAAGAGTGTAGGTTATAAGAACAGGCAGTGTGCAAAGTACATACAACTGGTGGGTGGAGCCTTTTTTTGTACGTTGCATACTGCCTTCAGTACATTAATGAACCAGCAGGAATCCAGTAGTAACTGTTCTCAGGAATACTGTCACTACAAAGACCTACAATTGTGCAATATTCCATTGACAAGTTTAAATACTAAATCATCATGGCAAGAGTATCAACTGGGGCTCTGATGATATCAAGGACATCATTAGTAGCCTGGATAAAATATATTATTAATTTGACAAGAGAGCAACTACTTCCTGTTGCAATAGGTTAATGCTCTTGGATTTTTGCTTTGCAATGTCAAATTTGACTGTCTGGCACATTTTAGTTGACCATTAAGTCTTCCTTTCACTTCCCCTGCTTCTAACTACAAAAACATCTGTTTGGGGTCAAAAAAAGAAAAGGAATTCATGTGTAAATATACTGTTTCTTTGACAATAAACACAAATTCGAAATTTGATAAGCATTCGACCATCGAATGCTTATCGAATAGTTTTAGGCTATCATTTTGTTTGCTATTTGATTTCTCGATGAATTCGTACGATCGGATGCCGATTGTTCGATTTCACAAAAAAATTGTGAAATTTCATTCGAGCTTCCGAAAAATTTGTGCGATTTGAACGATCGAACGCTCCAACCGTATGAATGGTATTCGAGCAGGACTTAGTCTCTGAAGCCTATGGGGAGCTTCCCATAGGCTTCTATTGCAATTCGGTAGGTTCAATCTGGTGAGGTAGGCAGTCGAATAACTTTAAAATTTTGATTCCTTCGATCATTGAATTATCGAATATACGACCGTTCGATCTATTCGATATTCGATGATCGAAGAGGCCAAATTTCACTTTACGATTTCACCAAAAATTTGTACGATCGTTGTTCAATCTAATTCATTCGAACTTCGATCATTTCACGTGAAATTCGTAAATTTGCCCCCAACTGTCATTGTTTTCTGTCCACGTCCTTCTGCAAGCAGAGCAGCAAGAAATCTCTCACATAACAAAACGTCTTTGGCATTTTAATTTCTGGTAAGTAATAGGACTTATTAAGAGCTGTTTCTTCCTTCTAGTCTTCATTATCAAGATGGTAATTTTCCAAATTAAACAATTTTTTACTTTGTTACTAACATTCCTTCTCTCTATGATAATACAACTGTACTTTGATGTTCAGTGTTTAAAATTTTCTAGTAGCCCTATAGAATTTGCTGCAGGTTAAGGAAAGTCTTGTTATATGAAAAACTCCTATGTTTCAAGTACACTGTTAATAAACTCTTTACCAATATGGGTATGGGATCAATTATCTGGAAGCCCATTATCCAGAAAGCTCAAATTAAGGGAAGGCCATCTCCTATAGACACCATTTTAATGAACTGTTTTCTGTTTATTGAATATTTTCTCTATAATAATAAAGCAGTACCTTTTACTTGATCTAAGGCAAACAATCCGATATGGTTTAATGTTTAAATATTTTTCTAGCAGACTTAAGGTATTGGTTCCAAATTACTGACTTCCAAATCTCTTATCTGGAAAACCCCTGTTTCTGCATTCTGGATAACAGGTCCCATGCATGTACTATAATGCGGTCAGAATGTTACAAAACATCTATTAATATACAATTATATTTTTGTGCTTTGTATCCAGGGCTCCTCCACTCAGAAACAGTTTTTGTTTTGCAAAACAAATGGAAATATAATTCTAAGCATTTTTTTCATTTTACATTAATTAAAGGTACTCTGTGGCTCCAAATTTACATGACATGAACTGCAGTACCTAATAGCTAGATCACAGGGGGTCATGTGTTTAAATAGGTTGTGGTTATAGTGTCTCTGAACACCACTGAACTCATAAATTAAAGGCTCATTTGCAATCTCAGTGCAGTGTGCAAAGTGAACATCAAACTGAAAACAATTGTGCATGTTTGTTTTGGAATTTGGGTGCATGTTGCTAACATGTGTCACTTCCTGGCATGTTGTAGCTCTTTTGGAGCAAACCTATTGCAGCTATTGAAGCAAATTGCATATGATCCATCAGAGCAGACTGGATGGATGATTTAATTAAAATAATGTGCAAGGAGTGTGTTCAGTGCAAGTACTTTTAAAGAATGCGATTTGGGCAACATTTGCATCCATTTTAGCATAACTGTAAATTAGCCTTATGGTGTAATGTTACAACAGATGCAAACATTGCTCCAGTTGTAGAATCCCATAGCAGCAGGCACCATATACTGACGGAATGTTTGCTGCTGGAACAAATGTGATGCCGGCTATTATATCACCCACTTGGTGTAAATATGAAGACTGCAGATCTATTTTTTACCAATGTTTTACTTCTAGCTTCTGCCATCTAGCATGAGTGGTGACTTTTGCATCCGCTTTATAATGTCCATAAATACTTGTTTATAATTTATTTCACATGTTTTAAATTGCTCAGAAGTCAGTATTTCTAGTATTGTATTTAAGCTTTGCTTTTTATCTTATGTGCAAAGTGTAATGCATATCACTGTTTCACAAACAAATAACACAAATGTATGTAGCAGTCATACCTATAAAAAATAACTATAAGGTATGGGTTCTGTTATCTGGAAACTCATTATCCAGAAATCTCTGAACTACAGAAAGGCCATTTCCCATAGGCTCCATTTTATCCAAATGATCCAAATTTTTAAATATGATACTTTTCTCTCTGTAATAATAAAACAGTACCTTGAACAGGTTCCAGACTAAGATATAATTAATCATTGTTGAAAGCTGAACCAGGCAATTGGGTTTATTTAATGTTTACATGATTATCTAGTAGTCTCATGGTATGAATATCCATATTATACAGAAAGCAAATTTAAGTGGTATGTCCAGAACACAACTTTGTATCCTGTTTAAAATATTAGTGACAGGCACATAAAGGCTACTTATAGAAATTGTATATTATCCACTTTATTTGGAAAGGCATAAGCATTATAAAATAGATACTTTTTTTTTTTTTTTTTTTAAATAAAGGCTCAGAATGGACTGGCATTTGCTTTGTTTATAGGTTTTACATGTATTACATTTAGGATCATAGCTGAAAGGTAGATATGGTTTCTCTTTTTTTTTTGTTCAGTTGCAGGATATTCATGTATTCGCTGATATACAAGAAATACGGATGTCAGTAATGAATAATGTAGAGGCCGCAGAGTGAGATAAGACATAGTGGTCCTGCTGAAATCCCTTGCTTTACTTTCTGGCAGTTAATAGGTTAATTCATTTTGAAGGAAATTAAAAAGTCTGCCTAACCTTGGGGCTTCCCAAAGAAAAGATGCCTGTGATAAAAGACTGGATACATTCTGATATTTTTTTTATTATTTTTCTGGCTCCATGGTTACAGGAGGAATACTGTGGATGTCATTACTGGGGACTTGCATAGAATAAAGTTAACCATTTTACTGCGTGTGCGGTTCAATTACTTTTATGTAACACAAAAAAAAGTGTTATTTATATAACAGTGAAAGAAAGTATTGAAATTCCTGCTATTTATAAAGATGTAAATATAATAAATTTAATCTTGTACAGCCTTTTATATAAGCCCAATGTCACACGAGGAGATTAGTTGCCCATGATGAATCTTTGCTACCATGGGTGGTTAATCTCCTGCAAATGCTTTCCCACTGCAAATAATGTGAATCTCTGGTGGGAAAACATAAGCAGGGCTTCGTTTTCCTGATGTTGCCAAAAGTCTCCTCAAAATATAAATACCAAATATTTGTTAGAGCCTTATATGCCATAACAGACAATTCCCTACTATGCACAGATGTGTTGAATCTATACGGTAGTCCTTCCCCACTGGGTCCCTCTGTATTTCAGTGCTCTCCATTAAGCTTGCCATAGACTCAAAGATCTAATTGTACAAATCAAGGATATGGACCGTGTGCTGAGGGTCCCGTCATTTTTCGTCCGGCAGAGATCGGTCGTTTGGTCAATCAGACAGGTAAGAAAATTGCTGTAGGCTGCCGATAATATCTATGAGTGTATTGCCGATCGTACGATTTTCAGTTGGAGACTGTCACTAGATCTTTGTGTACGAATGCTATCAGGGGCAAAACATTGGCTGATCTGTTCTTTAACTACTTTATTTGGTTGGAATGGTAAGACTTTGATCTGAATGGTTAGTGGTAGGTCGGGAGATGGGAAAGTCATATTGTAAATTGATTTGTATGATCGGATCTTTGCAATAGCATTAGTCCTTGGGTCGGTTGTCTCAGTAATTATACTGTAAGGGGCTTGTGAACCATTCAGCAATAGTTATTTTGTAGGCAGGGCATCACTTTAAAGGGACTGACAGAGAATTTTGTTAAGCAGCTTTTTGTCAGTTTTGTTTGTTACAAAGACACTCTTCTATGGTTAAAACTATAGTAGATGGGGTGGGAAATGTTTGGATATAGAGTATGTTCATCAAAAGGATAACCAAAAGTAAAATTCAATGTACCATTTTCCCAAGATGTACTCAGACCTTTCACACACACCCCATTTTTGGGAGTTACTAAACATTTTCCATGGTCTTCCGCCACTCTTAAGAATTCCTCTGAATTCTGATTATTTTGATGGATAACATAAGGGTCACCAAAAATGTTTGGGGGGCATGCTGGTGCGCACTGCATATATCTCTAGAGAAGAGCAGTTAAAGTTGACAGCTCTGTGTACTCTATATTGGTACTAACAGTTATATTGCAAGCTCAATCCCCAATTGGAAGGGAAATTAGGCTCTAACATACTCTTGGATAAATTGATATAAATGCTGCAATAAAAGCCCAGGTGCAGCATCATTAGTTACTGGAAAAGTTATCAAAGGATTACCAGTTACATAGTTAAATTGGGTTAAAAAAAGACAAAGTCCATCAAGTTCAACCCCTCCAAATTAAAACCCAGCATACAATTTAGTTGAAAATACAATGAAATACAATGTAGAGGGTGCAGAGGCCAAAGAAAACCCAGAGAGCAAAACCCTGCTAAATACCACAGTATAGTAGCTGACAATAAATTCAATATTAAGATATCAAAATTATAAATAGAGAAGTAGTGGTGACATTGGAATATTCCCTAAAGTTGAGCACTTTTGAGCATGTAAACCCTTGGTGCATACGGTCAAAAATCAAAGAATCAACTGCAAACTGATCCCAACACAGTACAAAATGTACGTAAGTGTGTAGCCCAGAGAGTTTGGTTTATTTAATGTTTTCATGCTTTTCTAGTATAGTTAAAGTATGAAAATCCAAATTACAGAAAGATCTGTTATCTGGAAAACCCCAGGTCCCACACATTCTGGATAATAGGTCCCATTCCTGTACTGCAAAAAAATACAGAGTATATGCAGTAGCCCCCTTCCACAGAAACCCTAAAATTTCCTCAGGGGCAGGTGGCTTGGCATTCCTGTATATGTTTCTGTATTCTCTGTGGGCACAACTTAAACATAGCAGACAAATGGTTCCTCAACTGGTAGATACACACCTGTTGCACCTTTGGTCCTCCATAACCCTTACATATCATACTCCCTTTCAGTGCCTATTGGCCAAGGGCCCTGCTGCTGGAGACACAGTAATCAATTCAAAGGAACATCTGGGCTATTGTCCATCAGATGATAACCTTGTAGGCCCTTAACCCCCAAACACCTATAATTATTCATTTTAACTTTCCACAAATGAGAACCATGTCATTAAACTAATATTGTATCAAGCTGGGCCTATATAGAAAAGGAAACAAATGAGAAGGTCACCAACCTATCTCTTTTGCCATTCTATGATCCACCACTGGACGTGCTTCAAAACTGGCAGCAGAAACATAGAAAAGGCCTACAAATGATCATTTGGCAGCAATTTATTTATCTTGGCATAATAACAGGGAACAGCAAACAATTCGATTTTGCTGCACCTTTAAAGACATGTATTCTGTGCAGACTGAGATGGCATGGAGACTAGTACTCAGATAGGGCTGCAGCTTACTAAGCAAGCATGTTACCTAGTACACAGAAACATTCATTCTGTTGCATTTTAACATACCTACAACCTGAACTTATACTAGAACACTGTGAAGAGTATTTATAATAGCTTCTTATAATGTGACCAACAAGTCCTTATATTAATCACAGTTTAAAGGGGTAGTAAACCCTGCTGCACTGCACTGATCAACCAAACTTTACTCAGGTGTTGCTGGACTACAAATCCCAGAATAATGTAGCATATACTGAAGGTTGATGCATGCTGGGAGGTGAGGTCCACCAACATCAGGGTTGTATTCTTAAAGCATTATTGCACAATAAAACTTTTCCAAAACTTTCCCCCAAATTTCCATGGCCAGCGGCTGCATTAAAATGCAAAAAAACCTCCAATGAGAATCCAGCAAATCTGTATCAATCTTGCTCCCTGTTCTTTGTTACTGTAATTGGAGTGGGAAGCTTTAAGCCCAGTTTCCCAGCACTGAACAACAATATCCCCATGTCTGATTCCCGTGTAATATAATGAAGAAATAAAATGACATAATTATCTCTATATCAAAGATAACAGCAAGATATCTGACGTGCTGGAATCACAGTTCTTATTGGTCAGTTCTTTTGCATTTATAATGAAGTTTTTGATCAGTAGAATTCTCATTGGTGAAGTTTCTTCCATCTATAATTATGGTTTTCAAGTAACTTTTAGAGATAAGTAGGGGGTGCCGTGGAGCAGCATTACAGTTGGGTTTGCAACCCCTTTAACATGCATATTACCTTTTACAGCACAGGCTAGAACCACTTCTGAGTATGCTGTAACGTAAAAAACTAAATTCAGCATAAACACTGTTAATTTTACAGTGGCACTGAAAAAAACATCAGTGTCAGCTGGCCCTTTAAATGGAAATGTGGTGAAATTAGGAAGGTTAACCCAATGAATTATTGTGATTTAATTTAAGATGCAGTGGCTTGAATAATAGGGTTTGATGCCTATGAAATGAAAGTAAAAGAAAAGTTTGATTTGTAATGCTAATTGTCTTACCTCTGCTTTTGTCCAAAAGAAGATAATAATAATAATACATAAATAGTTTTGTCTAGAAATCTATTTGACACAGCAGTACAGTACATTCGAATGTAGAAAATGAACATCCATCTAACTGGCTCATAATTAGGCCAACTGGTACCCCCAGGACAGCCAGAGATAAAGATGGAGAAAACTCAGATTATATCAATGTATGTTTAATGTAACATACCACCACCACAATTTTTGTGTGAGTTGAGCTCAAATTCAACTATTCGCCACATTAAACCTGCCGAATTGCTGTTTTAGGTTATGGAAGACATACTAGGATCAATTTGGAGTTGTTTGCATACTTCCTGACATTCTAGGTTTTTTTCATAGAGTTTGTGGGTCAATCCTAATCACCCCTGTTTCAAAAATTTTCGAGTTCATGGGAGTTTTAAATATCTCCCATGAAATTGAAATTCAACCCATGATAAACAAAGCAAAAGAAATTGAGTTTAAAGGATATATAATTTGCGAAAATCCACACAATAATAAATGGGCCTCATAGTTTGTATAAATAAAATAGTTAAACATAATACTTAGATGAAATATAAACTTAAGGTTACCCTGACCCTTAGTAATGGGCATTGTGTAGCGTATAATGCTCTGTGGATTATGCAAAGAATGAGATTTATATTAACTAAAAGCCCATTGTTATGTACAGCCTGGGGCTGTTTCCTGTATTGAAAGGCATAATTCTACATAGCTGTCAAAAAAACTGCTTTTTCTTATAATTAAAACATCACTTTAGCTTCCTCAAACACCTCAGAGCTGCTAATGACAATTTGCTGCTTTTATTTCACTGTAAGATGAGGACAAGCAGATTTTATTTTTACCTCTTCTGAGACATTTATTGTTTGTCAATCAAGTGTTTTAAACATTGTGTCCTTCATTAGATCTATGACTCTGCTTAAAGGAGAAGAAAATTACTGGATTCTGGGACAGACCCCCCTCCCATATTTTTTTCCCCTTCTTTCCGATGTAACAATGCACATAGTATTACAGCAAGGAACACACGTCCATGTTTATTCCTGACAATAATATTCTGATGTCTTACTTAAAATGTAATTGAACAACTATTTTTGTGCCCTTTTGTCATAAGCAACGAGGAAGTGTGATAATTGTAAATAAAAGGAAGGAAGAAGCTGATACTGTTAAAGAGAAGAGCCAAAAGAAAGAAACTGAGAAAACACAGGAGAGGAAGAGTCAGATTTATCTTGGGAACAATATAGAAGGTATCACAGCATAATGGAAAATGTCACCATTTATTGGTTTTGATTAGTAATAAGAACACCAAAATGATGTTAGTGTAAGGTATATTCTTTTGCAGAGCTAAAAAAGCATTACGTTGTTAGAGCTCCTAACTGTTCTTCATAGAAAATAAAGGATCCCATATCAATTTCATGCAAACACAATGCCAGTACAGTATCTTAGATTGACAGAGAAGGGATCTGATCATTAGTTGTTGTGGAAGGTAAGGGGATCCTAATAATGTTAGTTTTTCTGTGATTTTTGAGAATATATGTGATGCCATTATTGGTTTACCACCATCCATGATCATTTTGCAAGTTTCCAAGATCCAAGTTTTGCATCATAAGTCAGATAAATAGTTTTAGACTTGGAAACACTAGGAAACAATTTCTAGAATCTATTTTCATTATTGACTAATTAGCACCCCACCCCCCACTGGGGATAGTGTCAGTGCCACTAGGCACTAGCATTTGTCAAATAAGAGCACAAAATACTGTATGTGTAACACTAAGCAGTGGCACATGCAACAGGGTCCAGATTCTGGCTTATTTATCAGTGTTTGTGGTTAATCGAATCTACAGGAAATCTCCATTTAATGTCTACCATTAATTGATGTATTTAGTGGCAAATTCTCTGTTATTGTCATGACAGCAAAGAAAATGCTGAGACATTTATGTCCCCCTGGCCCACAAGACAGAAGGATAAAAAGGCTATTGTCTAATTGTAATTCCTATGGGCAGATTTACTAAGGGTCGAAATCGAGGGTTAAAAAACCCTCGAATTCGACCATCGAATTTTATGGGAATAAAAATCTTTCGAATTCGAAGGATTATACTGCAATTCGATTGGTCGAACGATTGAATAGGAAATATTCGATCGAACGATAAAATTGTGGTTCCCCAGAAAATGATAAGAAATATTATAACTGATACTATGGTTACCTAATCGAATAGCTGCTAACTGCACATTTTCAAGGTTACTCAAGGATCCTCTTCAGGGGTGAATGAAAGAAGAAAAGAAGCAGCTGATAGAGAAACACATAAGAAAGATAATGCATAAAGGGTTTGGGAAACAAACAATGCAAAAAAAAATGTAAAATGTGGGTAAAATAAAGGAAATATAAGAGCAATAAAAGGAAATGGAAAAATTTAATAATCAAGAAGAACACTATCAAAGAAACTAAGACTGAGGCAGTCAAAGTCAAAAGGTGGTATACTAACAGTGAAGATGGGTAAAAAAATTCAGTATGGGTAACTGCCAATTAAAAAAAATATGAGAAAATCAATAAAAATAGAATGAAACACAAGTAGAGACAGAATACAGTGATACTGAACAAGGAATATAAACAAATAGTTGGGGACAGAGACATAAAAGAGAGAATACAAACACAATAAATAGGCACACAATGGATGAAAGACAGACAGTGAGGGGAAAAGAAACACAAAATTGTGTAAATAGAATATTTTTTAGCATCAGAATCTGACACTGCTTCTATTAACCTCTCATAGCACACAGCTTGCAGCCAAATATCCTATGGCAGTTTTGGCTTCTACCAGGCAGATGCTTATTTAATTTGTGCTTTTATGAGTCATTTAGTCATTCCCTAACGAGTGAAAATGCATTTCCATCCCCCGCTCCCTGCTGTTTTGTGTTCTATAAATACCACACTAGTTAAAATAAATGGAGCAGGTAGGAGCACAGAATGGCTTGTTTGGCTTTTTGGCACACACTCTATTTATTTTTATTGGAATAATCCTCCTGTGACTTTATTTTATGAACTATTCTGTTATTCCAGTGCTGCAGAACCACAAAAAAGGGGGGAAGCACTTGAAAACAATCACAACCCCCCCCCTTAGAACTGCAGATAACAGATACATATCATCCAATTAGTTGTATTCTTTCCTACCTGAGATAGGAACAAGGACACAGTGGTGTTTGCCTATGTTTCTTTGATTTACGGGTGCAGATAATGAACACAGAATTCATACATTTTTAGAGATGTCTTACTTGTAACAAAGTACAGCCGTACCATACTCCCTGAGTGATACTTTCCAGCTATACTCCAAAACTGGAAAGACAATGACATATACTGTACCTTCATTCAGTTTAAGGCTTAAATCAGTAACATTTTAATGGTTATGCAGCTGCATTTTAGCTTGCAGTTGCCACATTCCTTTCAAAATCTTTGCCATGTGCATGGTTCTCCTTCTTTAAGAGAAAAAACTCATTATCCTGCAAATTAGAATTAAATTAAGCAATTTCAGACAGCCAGAGGATGCCATTGATAATATGGAATTTCTGGAGAATAGTGAGCCACCAAATTTGAGTATTTTAAAATTTGCCCTAAAGATTATTTTCACAATTTGTTTTATTTGAATGTAACGGATGGAATTAAAATACAGGTATTAATATAACAGAGAATTAAAATACAGGTATGGGATCCATTATCCGGAAACCTGGTATCCAGAAAGTTCCAAATTAGGGAATGGCCTTCTCCCATAGACTCCATTTTATCCAAATCCAAATTTTTTT
>CM044448.1:78277044-78287255 GCA_024363595.1 Xenopus borealis | reverse complement strand
TATATATATATATATATAATTTTCACCCAAAGTCCTCTAATATCATCCAAAACAGTGGAACATGGAGTATTTCTGTTTTGCTTTCTTCCTTTATACCTGCCAGTTTTCAGTGCTTCAAAAAATCATTTGGAATCCTACTTTGCTAAAACTTGCCAATTTAATTTTTTTATCTCATTAGTTCATACTGTATTTCAATCTGTACGTGTCTCTATAAAACTGCCTAGAAACAGATGTACTTACATATTTACAAATCTGTAAAACTGTTTATTTGCCTTTTATGACTATTAAATTGTTTCTAGTCCATTTGCCTGTCTTTGTGATTTTGTAGAATATATATCACTGTGCTTATTTTGCATACGTAAATATTTATATATGTGCATTTGCCTATTTTAGCTTTGTCGGAACATACTACTGTATATTGAAAAGCTATAGCATATGGTGCTCCTATGTGACTAAGTTGCAACATTTATGTTTGTCAGTCCTTTGTAGGCAAAAAAAGATATGTGAAATCTCTTTTATTTCACTTGGGAGCCCGAACTGCAGACCGATAGACTACGGGTGGAGGACTGATCAATATTTACTCTCATATGTTATAAAAGGGACAATGTTTTCACAGGTGCAGTAACCCATAGCATACTGGTGACTAGATAATGCTACCTGCTGATTGGTTTCTTTTCCTGCAGAAAACCATGCACCTTTTATTGCATAATCTCATTCATCTGGTTTTACTTATCAGAATAGTCTATGCTTGCAGAAAATATTTCTCATAATGGGCACCTAGATTGAGGCACAGTGTAAACTAGATACCTGGAAAACTCCCAGTGCGTCCTTCTGCTTCTAAGGGCCCTTACACACTTGCGTTTATTACCTGCGCTCCCCTGCATTCCATTTGGCTGCGTTCAGCCGCAGGGGAGCGCAGGTCTAGACCAGTGATTTTCAATGACGTACCCACGAGACGCGTGTAACGCCGAACACAGGTTCAGACGCAACATGCTGCATGACTAGGAGAGTAGAGGTTAAGTTAGGACAGGAAGAAACTTACCCCCATATGTAATATAAGGCACTAAGTTTGCATACGAGCAGTAACCCAAGGCATCCAATAAGATGCTTGCATTCAAACTGGTGACTAGTAAAAGCTAGCTGCTGATTGGTTGCTATGGGTTACTACCCCTGGGCAAACTTAGTGCCTTTGATTACATAACCCCAATAGTTTTGAAAGTGGGCCCATGGTCTAAGGTTTGTCTGGATTACAGACTTTCAAATGTGGGAGCCTGCTGTCTGAAGCAGTAGACCATCTGCTAACCTCTCCTACCTTTCTTTGTTATGGGGTTGTTATCATTCACTACACAAAAAGAGCAAAATTTACATTATAAAAAAGAAACATACGTAGGTTCTCAGCTATCTCATACAGATGTCTTATGAGTCATGTAGTAAGTGCAGAGCATAGTGCAAAGGGAAAAGCTCCATACACTTTTGTTTCCTCTCTTGAATAATTTGTCTACAGACTCTTGACTCCTCAGATGTAACAGAACAACATTTCCAGCTTCTTGGATTGTGATGAGCACTTTAACCCAGAGACATCTCTGAGCCCATGGCTAAGAAGTATCAGCCAATAACTGGACAAGAAATTCATCTTTTTCCTGCTATATTAAACATTAACTGCAAGTCTGTCAATGGCATGGCCTTTCATATAAAAAAAAGACAAGTACATTTTATTTATTTTTTAAGTTTTACTGTTTCTTTAAAAAAATAAATAACCAGACATGAAATCTAGTAGTAAAACATCATTCCCCAAGCATACCTTAAGATAACAAAGAGGGTGTTAGACACATGCATCTTCATTCAGCAAGCTTACATTTCATCCTTCCTTGTACAATATTAGCTCTATAATAAAAGATGCCTTCTTACAGTTCCTTTGTAACTGAAGACCAAAGCCTACTGGCGACACTCCTCTGATCAAAGTCCTTTTAACCCTTTATTAAGTGGTTTGGTATTCTAATCCTTGGCCATGGTATGGTTAATGCAGAGGCTAGAGCACTATCATATTATAATGTACCAATATCTCAAGCACACTAGATTGCAGGATTTATAGACCTGAATAGAAGATTTATTGCAGAGATATAATAATTATTTTAGCATTTATTTAATTGTCTTGATTGGCTCTTTTTTAATACTCCATTAAAAACCTCCTCTCTCTGCATGGATGCTGGCATGTCTCTGGTATATGGATGCTTTAGCACAACATCTATACCAGCCACTGTTCACACAGAATTGCACAGCATCCATGAAACCGAGACTGGAAACTGATTTATGCTGAATGTGTGACTTGGGGTAAGTCATTTCATCTCCCAGTGACCATCTCCATGTCATTTATTCTGATAGACATGACTGTCATTTTTAGCCAAATGTGCCTATGGCTATAAAAAGGCTGTAGACCAGGCATATAAAACAGGCTCCTTCACGTTCTTGATGTAGTTTGTGTAGCTGGAAGCTCAACATGACATGGTAAAAATAGATATGCATAAATCTCATGCAGATATCCGCACAGTGTGTATGCTCATGGTTCTGCATCTGTGCATTAATTAGCAAAAGCATGAGAAATAGCTGAAAGTCTCTGTCTATATATTTAGATAGAAAACATTTTAAATGCAGTGAATCAGTTCCATATACTGTGTATGCCTTTAACTTCATCCATTCATTCCACATAACACTAATATATATATATATATTTTTTTTTTTTTTTTTTTTTTTTTTTTTTTTTTTTTTTTTTTTTTTTTTCCAAAAGAACCAGCAACATCGGGATATTTTCTTGAGGTGCCTTGAGAAAGGTCCCAGTGGGGACCGAAACGTCACGTTTGCTGAGAGAGAGAGAGAGAGAGAGAGAAATAAAATTAAAAATACAAAAAAAAAGCAAATATAGGTTAATGTATCAATGTTTGAGTTTCCTGATGTCTGCTTTCTTGGAGTGCAATTGTGTTTGTGTGGGCTTGTCTTAATTCACAGGCATTTGACCTTTAGAAGAGGAAAAAAAGATGTCATTAAATCAGTGTGGGTATATGCAGTGGTCCTTTTAGGATGAAGGATCAACACCTGTGCATAGAAATGACCTTTAAATAAGGGTTAAAAAAGAAGCCTCCAGTTAAATATGACCTAGGTGAATATATGCTCACAGACCTATAGTCAGTCATGCCACATTGCCAATCACTTTGCTTTTGTCTAACAAAAGAACCCAGCACAATACCTCAAGGTCCTCTTGGATTTTTTTAGAGTCCTGCAGCCTATTGTTGGGAATTAAAACTACAGTAATCTAGTGCCACCTAATGGTTCTAAAACCTTCAGTCCCCATGGATTGGAGAAATTTATAGTGATGCTTACAAGCCTCTGTTTGTGATGTATTAGCTAATGCAGCTATCAGCCTGTAATTCTAAAAGCTAGAATTATTGCCTGAGAGGGCCCATGGTTAGTAAGCGATGTAAGGCTGAGCATGTGAAAACTTTCCAAGAATAGCATTAGAAAAGGTAGGAAGCTATAGCAGCCCAATATAAAAAAAATAAAATTCTATATAGAATTTCTCAGATATCTTACAAATTACAATGTAAGGAAAAAATGAATATCAATTCTATTTCTAGAAATTTGTTTCTTAATAATTTTTAATAGCAATGACAGTTTCAGACTTAATATTTATGGGCAGATTTATCAAGAAATATTCCCAGTTTAAAAAAAAAAAAAAATCTCACCAGTGAGAATTTCCAATTGCATTTTTTGAGTTTATTGGCTACAGCATTCGTTTATTAGTTCTTGTGTCAGTTTGAGTGTGAAAAGTACTGAGTGATAGAATCAATTCAAACCTACAAATGTAGGTTTCAAACTTTCATCACATCAACTTCTCTTTCCTTCGCTTTTGAAGTCCACAGCACACGCTTGTTTTCTCCAATCTCTCTGTGTATCATAGTCATATATTGTCCCCCTGGTCCCTACTGTACTTTCTTGAATCACTTTGCTGCTTGGTTTCCATACTTTCTCTCCAGAAAGACACCTGCTGTAATTTTTGGTGACTTCAATATCCCCATTAACAACTCTGCTTCTCCAGCTGCTTATAAACTCCTCTTGCTAACAACTTGATTTGGTTTCTCCCAGTGGACCAACTCTCCTACTCACACTGAGGGTTGTGCTCTTGATCTTATGTTCAACCACTCGTGCCACCCTTCCAACCTTACTAACTCTCCCTTCCTCCTAGTCGATCATCACCTACTTCACCTACTTTTCTTTCAGATAAAACTTTCACCTTCACTATCACAACCATTTTTGGCAAAATGATGTGTTCCAAACATATTATCATTTTAATACCCAAAAATGTATTGCTTTGTATATCCTCCTTTTGTACTATGGATCTAGATATTTTAGATCCAATAGTCTAAAATATCTAGATCCATAGTACAAAAGGAAGATATACAAAGCAATACATTTTTGGGTATTAAAAATATGGGTATGTACCAGTGTTTAAACTGTACACAATGTTAAAACGTTATAAACTATAATTTAGGATCTAGCTGCTTCCCAGCATTTTACTCCATTCAGTGCTATTCTGAATTCTTGATATTTCAAGTTTCTCAATAAATTCCATGCATACACAATAGCATTCAGCAACATTGTGCATTTGTGGGTAGAGTATGACAATGTCGGATGATCATTCAGATAACTTGGCATGTGTGATGACACTTCCAATGCGTATAAAAAAGGGAAAATTGTATCATACTTACTGTGATTTTCCTTTCCTGGACATACTCCATATCAGAACTCACCAGGATATCCCCGCCCCCATGCCCCATCAGAAGGACCCTCCCCAAAGCTTTAAAAGCCACCCCCTCTATGGCATCTTTGTTACTAGCTTTAAGACAATCATTGTAGAAGGGATGGGAATATGCTGATATGGAGTATGTCCAGGAAAATCACAGTAAGTATGATACAATTTTCCCATTCCCCTGGACATACTCCATATCAGAACTCACCGGGACATAGCAAGCTTAATGCCCAGTTGGGAGGAAACTAGGCTCTAACAGACTCCTAGATAATATTGCAATATTTACAGTTGTGAAGTACAGCACTTGTCATACTATCAGCTGCAGGTGCAGAACCTAGTAATGTACAGGATACATTTTATAGGATTAGCTGATCTCAACTCCAATCCTAGAGGAAGAGAGCAATAAACAGTTATACTTATTGGAAGAATCCTGCAAGGACCCAGTCCTAAGGGAACTCACACTGAGACTGACCATCTCATATCCCTATAGCAAATTGTACTAAGAGGAAGAAAATCCTGCTAGCACTCAGTCCTAAAAGGGAAATCACACTGAGACTGACCATCTCATATCTCTATAGCGAATAAACAAAGAGGAAGAAAGTCCTTCTAGGACCCAGTCCCAAAAGGGAACTCACACTGAGACTGACCATCTCAGAGAGATGGTGGATATTGTCGACCAATTATATGACCAACATACAGAACTTATTTATGAAGAGGCATACCAAGAACAGATTGAAATGCATCACAGTTGGAATATACTGGTTGGCCTAAACAGGTATCAAAGTCTCTAAACATATAATCTAGAGAACTAGCAGTTCTGTGTGAAGAATGCCATATAAACTAAACTGTTAATTGAGAACAGAACCAATCTGATAAGATATCAGGTTGGTAACAATACGATAGAAGACCTCAAAGGCTACTTAAATATTGCCTCATAGGAAAATACTGTAGGCAGAGAACCTGAACATCCCTGTCAGACCTTCAAGAGGCCTATATGTGCTTATGCCTCTTGACCAGTACATTGTACATCCACACAGCTTGCCAGGGCCCCCTAAAAGGTTATTTCAAGCCAAAAGGTAACCTTACTCTAATACAAAAACTCCTGTAACCTGTTCCCAGGAAGCTCCCTCATACATGCATCACAAATAGACCAACAGTCCCAATTTGGGCTGTACGACACATTAAGGCAACCATGTTTTGAATGATAACTGCCATAACAATAGACAAGCATGGAGGTGGCTTTGGGGAGGATCCTTCTGATGGGGCATGGGGGCGGGGATATCCCGGTGAGTTCTGATAGGGAGTATGTCCAGGGGGAAATTCCTTCCTTCCCATCCACCATACTCTTAAAAGTTCAGTGCTTTTCCTGTTCCATAGCATGAGATATCTGATATCCTCATTGATTTATTTGTAAAATAGTATCATGAACAGGACAGGTACACTTTTGCATTTGTAGTTTCTTTACAATAAAAGTGTCAATATACTGATCAGTTGTAGATTTGCAAACAGCAAGATGTTTATATGTAACATTCTTCCCTCTTACTTTGTTCAAAATATTGTAGGGACCCATAGGTTTCTATAGGCACCTATGGAGTTAATCCCTACCCTTAGTAGGTTTTCTGATATTGGGTGTATAACTCCTTTATTTAATAAGGATTATTATTGGACAAAGAGTGCAATAACCACTCACTGCCACTAAGCTATATATGGTGTGCAGGGAGGGGCCTCTGCCTCTTTGGCCTGCTGGAACTTGAATCATCAGGATGGGCCACTGAGCCTGGGAGCACGGAGGGCCCCAGTGAAACCAGCACCTAACAGGACCAGCCCTTTTAGGAGAACTTGAGTCGGGGACCAGGCAACCCCGTGAATGAGGTTATCTAGAAATCAGGGCAGAACTCTAATAGTCTCTCTAGAGAGAGAGAGATAGAGAGTCTATGTAGTTGAACAGTTCTATGTTCCTCCGAGGAGATATAGAAGGACTAGAACTCCTACAAGGCTTCCCCGTAAGTCTTTATAGTAGGGACATCAGTGTGTAGGGTGATAGGTTAGAGCAAAGCCTGCCTGCCCCTCAACTGATCCGGGGATTCTGTATTGCTGAGGACACACTTCTGGAAGGGTACATAAACCTTAGCCATACCCAGAAGGTGATCCTTGCCTGATAAATCTGCATCCAATACTCTGTGAGTATATATCAAATCTGACTGTTACTTGTGTGCTTAAATAAACGTTCTACATTTTGTTTAAGAATCTCCTGGCGCCCATTATCTTTATTGTACAGGTCTGCCTGGGTATTGTAGTTATACTACCTATTAAGGGATAGCTTCCACTTGGCGAAGGCCCTGCCCTGATGTGTAGATGTCGCAAATGTAACCCATGCTCTGCTTAAAGCTGGACACCATACCTAATCTGGTTAATTAGCCCAGAAAAGCGTTACAATATATTAATTAGTAAAGCCCTGAATGTATTACTTTACTTTTCTTTTTGATAAATGGGACTGTTCATACTCTTTACATATGCTTTATGTTGCTTTGAGATTATTTATGAATCCCTAAAAAAAATCAACATATGAGGCAGTTGCAAGTGGAACTATAGCCTTAATAATAATAATAATAAGGGATTGTCAGAAAGTACGGCTTTTTCCTTATGTGCATTTTCTTTTGTTTGGATAAGAGCAGCCATGAAGCTGATCATGCATGCTACCCATTTGTTTAATTCTGTCCCCATTGTTTTTAAAAACCTGTCTTCAATTCATCAACATAATGGGTGTCATTCAAACATACTCTAGGGAGCCTGCTGCTGTGCTGAAATCAGCTTCACGTGCATTGTCTGTAACTTGCATGCTAAAATGGAAACCAGCTCTAGCAGAGCAAAGAACAGATTGAAGAGAAAGAAGCTGAAAGCAAAGGATAACTTTAGCTGGTAAACATCTGTTATGTCTGCCTCTTTATGGCTTGAATAATTTGCCACTTTTTCAGTTGGACCTAAGGGGGATTATAAGGTATCTTTCTGTAGTTTGGATCTCCCTACTATTAAAAAATAATGTAAACATGAAATAAATCTAATAGGATTGTTTGACTTCAATAAGGATTAATTATATCAGAAGTTGGGATCAAGTACAAGGTATTGTTTTTTTTATTACAGAGAGAAGGGAATCATAAAAAAAGTGAATTATTTGATTAAAATAGAGTCAATGGGAGATAGCTTTCCTATAATTAGTAGCTTTCTGGATAATGGGCATTTAACAAATGGCATACATGTGCCAGAGAAAGTAACCAGAGAGTGTCTTGGCCATATATTGTAAAAGAACAAGGGTCCAGGCCGATTGCTTTTATAAAGGTCAGGGAAGACCCCAGTGACAATCTTAAATTTTAACAGGGGTAGTATGATTTATAATCTACATTACTACTAGACTAGTGACTGATTTTATTATATGTACAATGTCAAAGGAATGTTGTAAGTCCCCCAAATTATCTGTGCCCCCTAATTTCACTTAGAGTTTGTATCTGGTTTAAGGATGTGCTGGGGAATAATATAACAGGCAAAATATAACTTTTCTCTAGTATGTAGACCCACAATTGAAGTGGGAAAGCACTTGCAGAAGATGACTTACACAATGCACCAAAGCCTTACTTGCTTTGTGACGTACACCTGAATAGCCTTAGCCGAATGTAATCATGTGATGGTACACACTCTACCTGAGCTTTGTACCAGTCCAGTTTTATGGCTGATACTGATACATTTCAATACCTCTGGAAGGTGTTTATAGCAGTAGGACAATAGAGGATGTCTTTTACCTTTATTTTGCCTCTTTGAGCATTTTTAATTATACGTGGCAAAGCAAATTTCACAACATCATTAATAAAGACTTATATAAGGGCCCTTACACACTGGCGTTTTTTGACCTGCGTTCCCCTGCGTTCCGTTTGGCTGCGTTCAGCCCCAGGGGAGGGCAGGTCTAGAGGCACCTCATTCTTTTCAGTGAGGTTGTACCAACGGGATGCGTGTAAGCGCTGTATTTGAACCTGCATTCGGCACTTACACGCGTCTCGTGGGTACAACCTCACTGAAAAGAATGAGGTGCATCTAGACCTGCTCTCCCCTGCGGCATGTACCCACCCTATTCAAATTGACCTAAGCGTAAGCGTATTAATGAAGTTTCGCTCGGCAGAAATGAACATTAGTTAGATATGAAAAGCTCGCTCTGACAAATTTAGTAAAAGTTTGACAGTGTTTGACTGCTGAATTGCAACTTTGCTTTTTTTTAATTAGTGTAGTGGTAACTAATTAACTAGGGCGAAACTTTGACTTCTAGTGAATTTGTCCCACTGATCTTTGTTTCATAGAATACTTGTCCACTTTTAGGGGTCAATCTCCAGTTTCCTGTTGCCTATGGTGGCTCATATGACTTTTAATTTATAAAGCTATAGCTGATATGTAATTCCTAAAGTCATATTTTCTGATTACTTAAAAGGTTTGTAATGTTCTAAGTTTTGCAGACTGCTGTAAGCTGCAACCATATTAGCCAGGCACCAATTCTTTGGGCATACTCTGGGGATCCAAGACCTTATTGGGTGTGTTTGTTGCTAGCAAATAAACATGCTTAGTAACAATCTGCCAATTTGAATGTGTTTACATTGTGCTACCTTGTATTTATTATTCAGGCTATGCATATGCTTCTGTCATGTTCTATTTGTGACACAATTTACACTGTATAAACACACGCTGCAGCACTCTGAATCCTGTGAAAAGTGATTTATTGTGCCAACAAACTAGGCAAAGAGGCTTGAGAAAGGGCATTGGTCCATTACTTTTCACAGGATTCAGAGTATTTCTTGGAGTTATAAGTGGGTCCCTGGCAGAGGGACCAGCAGCTTGCACCCGACGCTACAACAATCTGTGAGTTATAGTTGAGCATCACCCGCATTTGATTGTACTATTTACACTGTATGTTCCATATACAGTACTCATCCACTGATGAATTTGTTTCAGTTAGTGATGGGCGAATTCACCCGTGTCAAAGAAACGGACGCGTTCGCCCATTTTTTGGATGCAGGCATGTTTTGCCGGCCAATGTGCGCCAGGGTCCAAAAACGGATGCCCACATATGAGTTTTATGAATTTTTCACTGTTTTGCAAATTTCTCAGGAAATTCGCAAGAAATTCAGCGAAGCGAAATGCCCCAGATTCACCCATTACTAGTATCAGTATTTTCTGCAATGATTTTGGAACCTTGTATTATGCATGCTGAAACTGCAAAAAACTAGAGCCCTGACTAAGTTGTTAGTTTTATACAGCAACAAAAATGATTTCATAGAGCAATTTGGGTAATAAACCTACTTAAAGCTTTAGTTGATTAAATGTTTGCTGTACTGGTGTCAGGATCGCGCCGCCCGGAGGCTTACCTTAGCTC
>CM044448.1:78233954-78245001 GCA_024363595.1 Xenopus borealis | reverse complement strand
TAATATAATTATATCTACCCATACATAGAAACAGGGTCGGGCCAAGGGGTAGGCATAGTAGGCATGTGCCTAGGGTGTAAAGCAGGGGGGAGCCAGGCACGTGCCTTCTCTGCCTCTCCTACCCCCTAGTTGGGTCTGTGGTCACACTGTGGCACATGCACGCTCACAGTTTCCGCAAGTGCAAAAAGACGCATGCGCACTACTGGCCAGGTTGCCTAGGGCACCTGGCCAGGTTGGCACCGGCACTGCATGGAAATATAGACTCTAGATTTTTATTAATGATAATAAAAACTGAATTAGAACTACATTTCTAATTTATTTTCTCATGTGTCAGATGAAGCTTCTGGAACCTCCCAAGACTGGATTCATGATCCAGGCATAGACTTCTCCTTCACCTTGGAACTAAGAGATAATGTTAGCCACACATTTACTTTGCCTGAGGCCCAAATACAACCAACCTGTGAGGAAACTATAGCTGGGGTCATGCCCATTATAGAATATGTTAATGATAAATACTTTACAAACAAGGCCCCCAACACTGTTTTTGATTGTTGCATTAATATTCACATTTCTACAATTTTCAATTTTATTCTCCTAACATTGTAAAGGGAAATTTTAATCTTTTCAGTGGTTGTCTAGTCACATTCTTCTACATTCTAACTGATTATACCAGTTCTACATCAATTAAATATAAAACAAATTATTCAAGGGAATAGCTTATTTTGAAAATGTTCCTATTTCATATGATAATGCCTTTAATATATTATGCCCTTTACCTTACAATAATACGCTGCATTTTCAAACTTTTTCATTTAAAGGGACAGCATATCCCCATGTTTTACATGAGTTCAATAAAGATGGCTTATGATAAACATTCTTTTTGCATATTGATTTACTTTACAAGAAATCTATGGTTTTGTTATTTCTTATGTATGTAGGGAGATCATCTGTGCCCTGGTATTCTAATTATATATTTTGGTTTTGGTTTAGCAGGATAATTAAGTCATATATGTGTGTGGCCATGCCCCAGATGCAGTGGTTAGACTGGCTTGCCAGAAAAGCAAAGAATTTATTTTTTCTTTATTAGATTTAGCCCACTTCACAGCTAATTGCTGTGAGAATAGGCCATTAATGTCAGGCTTACTAGTGGGCCCAAGAGGCCTTGTCTGACCCTGGAGCAGTAGTGTAACTACCAAGGGTGCTTGGGCCAGGACCCCATCTTGGAGCCCAGCAGAGCTGCGATAAGTATTATCATGAGTGGCAGGGGGGGAATTTCTTTAGAACAGCGGGGCCTCCCTTCTAAAGAGTCGTGCAGCAGAATGCTGCCGGTGCACACACTGAGAAATCCCCCATGCCCTGACACTCACATTCTGCAGTTGGGCCTGCCGGTCACTAGTTACGCCACCACTGTGGTAAAACCAGACAGTCAACAGCATGTGTGACATTCACAGTGATTTCAAACATCACCGATTGAAAGAAGGTAGGTTCAAAGGGTAAAAATTATTTTTAAATTAATGTAAAATTAATGTAATTCTACTGCTGTTGAAAATAGTATCAGTTTGGTTCCTTATATTTTTTTGTGTCCTGGTTCTGATTCCTAAAACAATGTAGCAGGTACAATACACAAGGGCTAAATTCACTTCTTGTATCGCCTCGGCGGCTAAAGTCCTTACATGCTCCAATAGATGCTATGGTTACTTGTATCAGAAACCAATTAACTTTTCATAGTGTTGAGTGTGATGGAAACCCAAGCACAAGGAGATGCAATGCCACCCACTGCAACACCATATTGCCCATTTCATACATAATTTCTTTACAGCTTACATTATTAAGGTGTACATAGTTTTCAAACATCAAGATTCTGCAGATAGATTTGTAATACATTTGGAAGGGCAATACACTGAAAGGAAAAAAGAGAATAGCAGCTCAAAAGCAAATGAACCAAATTTTGTTGAGCAATTCTGTCTCTGACTCTGCTCATCCCTGCTCCTGCTCCTGCTAGACATGAATCTCATTTATTCATTTATCTCTTGTTACCGGGGCAAGTCTTAATACCAATCAATTTGCTTAGGTCACGAAGGTAGGAAGGTTGAACATTCATTTGTATTTCACAGCCCTAACATTTTATTTTGTTTTTTGGGGCAATTTAACTTGGGACAGATTCAACTGCTTTACCAGATGAAAATATGGGGATAACAGAAAAATTACAGACGATAGTACTGGCGCTCATAGTATTCATTAGTGAAAGAGAGTGCTCATGTTCTGCTCTAAAAAAAATCTATAAAAAAAGACAAATTAGTCTGTGCTACTTATGGACCTATAATCACTATATACTGTATGTGGAAAAAGCACCATATTCTGTGACATTTTTATAAATAATACAAAATTCAGAGTCCCAGTGGAGCTTGCAGTCTAGGGTGTATATCACATTCACACACACACTATAAACAGAAACAAGTTAAGCTGCCTAAAGGTGTTTGGAAGGAATCCCATGCATGGACATGAACGTCACCTTTTACAGGCAGAACTAAAGTGGATTCATAGATTCGACACCCTCAGTCCCAGAGGACTAATATCCTATGCCACACCCTTTTTTTACCTTTTTGTAACCTTGTTACGTTTTCTCTCTCCCTTTATACTTTTTTCTTCACCTATCACGGTAACCTGTGCATGAACCCTTATTGTTACTCACAGAATTTCCCTCTAGTGGCGGAACTTCACTCTTTGATAAATATACCCCATAGCCACTCAAAAATATGTGCACTATTTCAAGCAGGAAACTGGGAGACAATATAAGTATGGCCACTAAAACATGTGCTCTGTAGTAGTAAGTCACCTCTATGGCTGTATTTTTAAAGGCATATTTATCAAAGGGTGAACTTTCACTTCACCCATTGATGAATAGGCTTTTCAAAATGCCATAGAAATGAATGGAGAGCAGTGGAATTTCCCTCTAGTGGTGGAACTTCACTC
Source organism: Xenopus borealis (assembly GCA_024363595.1). NCBI lineage: Eukaryota > Metazoa > Chordata > Amphibia > Anura > Pipidae > Xenopus > Xenopus borealis. The sequence continues at coordinate 78,242,028 of CM044448.1, read as the reverse complement.
TTTGATAAATTTACCCCTATGTGTCTTGTTACCCCACACTCTAATGTGGTGGCGGACCATGCCCACTTTCCAGTGTACTTTATCCAGATTTCCATCCTAGAGTCCCGTACCACAGCTGGGGTACCAATTTTGGGCTTGTAAGAGATTTCTCAGCATGCACTGAGTGAACAGATGATTTTATGCTACATACAATATACCCTGTATTAAATAAATGGCACATGTAACCTAGCATCCAGCATGCCTTACCTCACATACAAAGAGTGATGTTTCTAGTACCCTTTCTATTTTTATCAGTCCATAAATAGGGGAATGTGATATTTGAGTTTTATACTAATATGGTACTCCGTAACAGAGTTAAGAGATCACAGCTGTACTGTGGGAAGTTTATTGCTTCTTTTTCTTCCTTTTTTCAGTTACTCTTTATTTTCTATTTTTATTCATTCTTATTTTCTATTTCTTACTTTCTTATGCTGCTCTATTTCTTTACTGTTTTTCCTTGCTACTGAGGAGACAACGTCCATTCACAAATCTGACCAATCTGGAAACTCTACGTTTCTATGGACAGTGTTCCTAACAACATCTATGGTATTACTACCTGCAGGTGCATGTAGTTAGGTGCAAGAGTTAGGTCACAGGTGTTTGATCTCCACTTTATTTCTAGCCACCAGTCTATACATTCCCTTTACTTCAGGCAGCACTTGAATGCACCTTGTCTGGCTTTTTACATGCAATGAGTGGGGCACTCAACATTCTAAATATATTGTTACAATAACAGGACTTTTGATTCGCTACTAATAGACTTTTAATTCACTACTAAAATTAACAATGCAGTCTAGAATATGTACACTCTTGCGCATATTGAAATTGACACTTGGATTTGCTAAACGCGTATTTTTTACTATTTAATGTGATGACTAAAGTTTATGGCTTTATGTTATTCCTGCTCTTTCGTTTTAGTTTATGCACAGTGTTTCATATATTTATTTACTTCTATGTATATATTCTATGGTTGTTTTTTTTCTTTTGATATAACTTTATTTACACACATCCTCACACTGATGCAGGATGACGTCATATGATGACCCTCCCCATCCCTCCTCTTTGTGTTTAAATAATTGGTTTGTGTTGTTGTAATGCACTTTGAGAAAGGCATTTACTTTACTTTACTTTAATATATATATATATATACCTATATATACATATATATATATATATATATATACACACCTATATATACCTATATATATAATATACCTACATATATATCTATATATACATATCTATTTATATATATATATATATATATATATATATATATATAATCTATACATATCTATCTATATCTATCTCTCTATCTATACATATCTATCTATATCTATCTATCTATCTATATATCCATACATATCTATCTATATATATATATATATACATAAGCTGACATGCCTCATCAAGGCAGTGTCCATGCGTCAGTCCTAACTAAAGCTGGCCATAGACGTAAAGATTTTTGAAAGATCCAATGGTTATCGTGAGACCAAAATTGTCTCAAAACGATTGTTTAGATGCCTGATGTGTCCATCAACTAAAAAGACCATTTCAGGCGATATTTCCAGCAAAACTGAAGGATCGCAGCCTGCTTGACCCTGCAGACTAGGTAGATTGCATGGGGACCGATAAAGATTTTCTAACCTGGCCGATCAATCCTTAGACCGATGTCGGACGAAAAATCATAAGATGTACGATCGTTTGTATCCCACTAACCGCACGATAATTTGACAGATTGGTTGGACTTACCTAAGATCGGTCGTTCGGCAGGGAAAGATCGTTGCGTCTATGGGGAGCTTAAAGGAGAAGGAAAGCTTTAAAAATAAAACCTTTGTGACTTGTTTGTCTTAGTGCTTTCTCCTGAGACGCCAGCTTATAAACTTTCAAATCGCTACCATTCTCATGCACTTTTATCTGCTAAATCCCTACTGTTTCTCAGTTTGGCTGCGCCATATTCAGCTATCCACGTCACTTCCCCTCCCCTGCTGTAGTGATACTGAGCGCAGGCAATCATTTGACCCCACAGTGTGCTCTTTTGAAAAAGTGCTTTTTTTTATAAAACTTATGCTGTATTAGCATAGACCTCAGTCAAACAGACCCGAACGCTGATGTTTGCTTCTCCGCTCACTGACACACTAGAAAAAACGAGCGGAGGATCTTCAAAGCACTCAGTGTGTATCTAGGCAACCTGGGAGACATTAATCTTATTGGCGTGTAAGAGAATGCAGGCGGGGGCAGCAAGGTCATCACAGGGAAGAAAGAATGTAGTGCCCTTGCGCAGGGCACCGTGACCATAACTGCGCATGCCTGTGCCCTGAATAGACACATTTTTGTACTGCAGCAGAGATATAATTTTCAGAACAGCTTTGCACTTATTTTAAAAATGATTAAAGCTCCAGAATGACTGAAAACTCCATGAAAGAAATGCCTGCGGGTAAGTATATACACATGTAATGGGCAATTATTAGAGCTTTATTTAATTTTAGACTTTCCTTCTCCTTTAAGTGAAAAAAGTGTTATCTTTGGAGGGAGAAAGACCATACCTGATTTTCTCTTTGTTTAGCATGATTTCTCCCAAAGGCACCACCTCCCCCATAAAAATATATAATAATACAAGAAAATGCAACTCAATCCTTTTTAATTGGGTGCATGTGGGTCAGGCTTGATTTACAAATTAAAAACAAGAATACCCCAGCAATGGTGTCTTTGGAAGAGAACAATGGTGTCTTTGGAAGAGATCATGCTAAACAGAGAGAAAAGCAGGTATGGTATTTCTGTCTTTTTTTGTTACTTACAGTTCAGTCATGCAAAAATAGGTTTCCCAGGGGGCTGTATGTTGGAGTGCTGGGGTATTCTTGTTTTATTTGTATATCAATTTAAACAAGAATACGGGTCAATCCCAGAGCTCATCCGATCGCATGTGTCTCCTCCGTCGCTGCCTCAGTGGTTCGACGGCACTCCCAGCCGATTCCTTTCAATATGCACAAAAAATCTCCCCTGTATCGGCGCCAGTCCGGAAAATAGTATGGACACTCATATGCTTGTGATCTTGGCTTTATTAGAACATTGCACAGAGAGTGTGTTGAGCGTGAGGGTGGATTATAAAAAGCACTGACTTACGCATTTCTTGCTGAATTCCCAGCACTTCATGTGCCTCTAAACCTGGAATTCATAAATAAGCACCTGCTTTGAGGCCACTGGGAGCAACGTCCAAGGGGTTGGTGAGCGACATGTTGCTTGCGAGCTGCTGGTTGGGGACCACTGCAATAACTACGCAGAATCAATACCTCTGGGAATTTCAGATGTCACCTCTCTGAAGAGTTGCAATGTACTGTTGTGATTGGATTGTTGGAAGAGTCTATATGCCAAGAACTCCCCTACACCAGTAAGTTGAACTGAAGAAGCTGCTTGGATGAGTAGTGAAACGTCTTCATTAAAATTTCTCAACAAGTCCAGTTGCTTTGAGTTACTTGTATTAGATACTCCGGCAGTGTATATTTCCATAGCAAGAATATCATAAAAGGATGACAATACCTGTGGAGGTTGCATCAGGATTGAAAGATCCGATGGCCAGAAGAGCTGCTACAGCTCTGTGAAGGTCTTATGTAGCAAACCCTCTATAGCAGCAGTATCAGTTTCCAGAACTTTAAAATGCTGGTTAAATAATCTGTCTGAAGACATTGACTGGTTAAATAATCTGGCTGAAGACATTGACTCATGAGGGTCAAGGAATGATTTGTTGGATGCCTTCAAGTATCACTTTAGCAACAGAGGTTTTTTGTTCGATACAGTGGTTGTATCAGTGAAATTATCAACAAAACTAATGGTCTTATCCTCTGTGGACAGAAGAGCTTTGTTGATGAAGGCATGGAATATAGTCTTATCATCTAAGAACAGCCTTTGTTCAATGGGATTTGAACCAGGAAAACATTTTGGTTTGAAGCTGGATACTTTAATTGAGAGCCTACAACTGGGTTGTCCAAGACTCTGCCTGAAGACAACCAAGGATACTGAAGAGAAATGTATTGTAAAAAAGACATTTTGGATGGAGACGATTAGGTCAGTCCAGAATATACTCAACAAGGGAGATCTCATTGTCCATCGATTTACAGGATGTTTATCTACATATGGAAAGCAGAAAGTTTCTGAAGAGACATACTGCTCAGGGGTTATGGTCTGTAAGGACGATAATGGCATCATCCAATTACAGAGAACTGGAAGCAGTATGGAAGACACTGTTCCAAACATGTCCTGATTCAATTGGACAACATCTCGGTGGTGGCATATATCAATCACCAGGGGGATCAAGTTTAAGAAATTAGCACAATTGTGTGCCAAAATCATGACCTGGTCTCAGAACATTTTATCACAGATTACAGCGATTCACATAAGAGGAGTAGACAATCTGTGAGTGGACCAACTCAGCAGGCAGAAGATGCCAGGAGAGTGGCCAGACTGTGAAACAGCCAAAAATCGATTTGATGGCTACCAGAGAGAATCGTAAATGCAAGAAGTTCTGTTCTCTGTACTGGAAGGACAGGCCAATGTTTTTGGATGCTTTCTCCATGGCTTGAGAATTCCAACTAGCATGTGTGTTTTCAAGAAAGTGAAACAGGATCAGGCAAAGGTGATAACTATTATACTGAGTTAGGCCAATAGATCATGGTATCCAGAACTCTTGCATCTATCCAGTGGCAGGTACCAGAGGCTGTCACTGAGGAAAGATTTGATAACCCAAAAGGGGATGAAATTCGCGGACTTGGAGAGACTCAAAGTGACAACCTGGATGTTGAACCTGCAGCATTGGTAAATCAAGGGCTGTCGCAAGAAGTAGTGGAAACGATACTTCAATCTAGAAAGAAGTCAACAGGTTCAGCATATGTAAGAAGCTGGAAGATATTTAATAAATAGTGCTCCCAGAAGGAATTATCATCACTTCACAGTTGGGATTGCTCATATCTTACACATTTTTGCAAGAAGACTTTAAAAAAGGTTTGCAGCCAAGTACGTTGAGAGTGCAGGTGTCAGCGTTATCTACCCACTTAAACACAAGGTTATCTTTGGAGCCTTCAGTGAAAAGATTTCTGACAGCCACAAGATGACGGACACCAAGGATGAAATCCATAGTTTCTCTGTGGGATCTAGATTTTGTAATCAATAGGTTGTGCATATCTCCTTTGAACCACTACAAGAAATACTATTAAAGATGTTACTCTTAAAGTAAGTTTTCTCACAGCAATAATATCAGCAAGGAGAATAGGAAAGATGCTAGCATTAGGAATCTCAGAACCATATCTGCTTTTCTTTCCAGGCAGACTTGCCGTTTTTCATACCAAAAGTACCAACATCATGGTGTACAGATGAAGTCATTAGTTTAACAATATTTTTTTCCAGATCCAAAGGATGAGACTGAAAGACTACTTCAGAAGGAAAAGGACCAAACTGCTTAGAAAATCAGATCATCTTTTTGTTCTTTTCAATAGGAAGAACAAAGGAAATAAAGCTGCAAGATGGCTTAGATAAACTATTTCAACAGTGTATGTGTTGGAGAATACGGAGCCACCATAAATGCCCATTGTACAAGGGGTATAGCAACATCCTGGGCAGAGAGAGCTTATGCATCACATCAGGATATTTGCAAGGCGACAACCTGGAGCAATCTGCATACATTTGTGAAACATTACAGACTAGACATCTTGTCAGCACATGATACTGCTTTGGCAACAAAATACTACAACCAGCTCTTCTAAAAGAAGAATAGACCCACCCAATTAGGGAAGCTAGCAAATTCCCTGTGTGTGCTGCCTGAGAACATTCCAAAAATTATCCTCCCACTAAATGTATTTCATAAAATTATGAATGTGTATATTCCATATTCACATGACACCTTTTAACAAAAGAAGTGAAATTAAAGAAAGTTCAGAAAATGGAAATCATAAATCATGGGACTAAAGATTATTGGATTATTTACAACTGCAAGTGCTGTCCTACAAATTTCCATGCAGTTTTTCACTAGGCAGTAGCTCCAGGGTCCCCTGAGCATGCTGCATCATGGGTGCAGTGCACTTGCACCTAAATAATTGGTCACTTGTATGCCACTAGAACTGGTGTCAACTGGAGCAATCGTGTCCAATTCGTCCCAATTTTTCGGCCTGCAGCGTGCTCAACAACACTAGAATTCTTTGGAATTTCCTGCTGTAAACATACTAATCTGCACTATTGGAGGATTTTTTTCGTTAGGTACTATATACGAGAAACTCAAGCAGATGAAACACACAGCGAACATATGTTAAAAACCATCTGATAATTCGTGCAACATTGTGAGTAGTTCTCAGTGTATTTTTACACATTAGATAAAAGGTAATACACTATCGAGTTTTCCTCAATTTTAGGTATCGCCAAACATTCCCAGCGCACCTGATTGAGCCTTTACAATATTTCTTAATTAACCTGAAAAGTGCACACAAACTCCTGGGATTTCTGCTATATTTGCAAAACACCAGACATTAGTACTTTAACATCGTAAAAGTAGGGATGCACCAAATCCATATTTATGGGAGGACATGGTTAAATATGTAATCTTTCCCAAAGGAATCAGCTAAATCCTGAAATTAATCTGATCCATAATTTGCATATGCAACTCGCTGAATATTTGCAAATTAGGACAGGAAAGGGAAAAATAAAACCCCCACGCTTTGAGATTTCATTTGACTATAATCATTTGACCTACAGTCACAAGATTTTAAGGGTTAGGATTTGGATCGGCCTGGAACATAGACTTGAATCCTTTAGGTTAGTATTCATACAGAACCTGAAGAAAATACAGGATTTGGTGCATTCCTACTGAAAAGATACATTTTATGTAATTGTTTCTAGGTGTGTATGTAGAGTAGAAAATACGTTCTGAGTCAGTTCTTTTAAGACTTCTTAAAACAGGAAAATATAGAATAAGTGATACCTTTTATTGCCTAATCTAGTAGTTTATAAAATGCAAGCAGGGCTGCAGGGGTACTCAGGGAAATAGAACATTGATCCAGTGTAACATTTATGTTGTTTTGCTAATTGAATAAAATGGATTTGACATGTTGCTCCAGCGTTCATTTATTTACTAACTAAATAAGAAAAAAGAAGAGGTAGAATAAGAATCTGCTCTTCATAAAATATATTTTTATAACATGATCAGGTCACATTTAATGACATGTGGGTATTGAGCAATGACAGATGTATGTCAGCTATTATAAACTATTTTAAAAAGCATAAGTTAAACATTTAGGTGAACTATATATTGTGAGAGGTGTCTATGAAAGACATTGATTATGTGTGTATTTTACCAGTATTAGGCTGGTGAAATGTAAACTCCAGGGACGTAATGCTGTTTAATTCTATTCCAGCTGAGGAAAAGCTGGATAGTGGGTCCCTGGTGTGTATGGAAGAGAGCAGGCTTCCATTCCTTATCCAATAAGGGGTTTCAGCTTCCAAGCTAGAGGCAGTTAAGTAATTAAGCTACAGGTGAGCTGTAGTTAAAAGGAGCTGTAGGACTACACCTCAGGGCTTCTTCCCCTGTATACCTGCTGGAGCTGGAGGTGGGTGAGGGGCAATGTGAGGACCTTCTTGAGCAAAGGAAGGTGCCTTTGTGTAGCTGGGAAGGAAAGTGAGTCCCTTCTGACCTAAATTGGAGAGAGAACTCCAAAGGGCAGGAGAACGGGTCACAAGTGTGCCCAGAGAGGATTTTGGGATTTGTGGTCTGCCCAAAAGCCAGTGAGGACTAAGGAAACTGTGAGTTATGTTAACAACCTTAAGGGTGATGAAGTGGGATTGTTAATGCCTATGTGAAGCCAGTGGGCTGAATATTTACTTTGCTTGTGCCAAATAAAAGTCAGCAAAACTGCATTTAAACTTAAAGGTGATGTCAGTCTCCATTATCTCTGCTGTGTCATGCCTATGATCTTTGCTACATGAAGCTCAACCATGAGTGACAGAAAAGTTAGTGTTATCATTCATAGTCTCTGAAAAATGGTTAAGAAATCATAAA
>CM044448.1:78177557-78202646 GCA_024363595.1 Xenopus borealis | reverse complement strand
AGCTTCTATTTGTGACCCAGAAAACAGATATATGTTTAAAGAAATGCTCATGTTTATGGGTTTATGCTGGTTAGATACAACCACATGTGTTGTATCTATCCAGCGAAATAGCATATATATTTTTTTCTTCTAAATCAGGTTAGTTGTACAAGTAGAACCCATACATGTATATATATATATGAAATGTACCATATACAAACATTCTATAAATCCTATATATCAAAAGTTTTCAGGAGAACTTCATATTTAAGGTTTTCTTCACATTATAAACTATAAATGATTGTCACATGCTAAGTATCTTGCGCAGACCATTCAAGCTTGGGCAAAATGAATTGTACCTTAAATAAGGAGAAATAGTTTCATTTTCTAAGCAGCAATTTATGCTGACCAGCAACAAGCAAAATACTTAAAGCATTCTCAAGGGACCACAAGAAAAATATTTGTTTTTATCTATCTGGGCAAACTTGTACTCTGGACATTATCATGTTAAACAATCAATACCTCAATCTCAAAAACTGGAATGTTGGAAATTCACAAAGTGACAGAAAGGTCTTGACTTGGACTTTCGGCATTGAAAAGTTCAAGTTTTTGCTGTGTTCACAAAATTTGTTTAATGATTCTACTATGGCCTTGCAGTGTTGAAATGCTCCAAATGACAAGGTTTTTGGACCACCATTAACTTATCCGCACATGACAGCTACTAAACTACAAGGTTTAAGAGAACAGAAATTGTGATTGTAGAATACAGATTGCATAAAAATAATAGCACAATGAACTTGGTTTAGCAGCTTGACAATCATTTCAATAATAGGTATACTGTACATACTTTAGGACATTGAGCATTTGGGATACTGAAGGATTAGTAGTAGTTTGAATGTTTTTACAATTATGAACAAAATATTCAATGTGAACTAGTTCATTGTGTCAATTCATCAAGATTTTTTATTAAATACTTTAAGCAATCAAATTATATGTCATCTTATGCTTTCTATAGTTCCTCTTGCAGAGTTGAACTTTAATATTGCTGAGAAATAAAAACCATTGCATTAAAATGAACACAATGCTCTACTATGAAAACTTCTTGAGCAACTGAATTTGTAAAAGTCACTTTGCTTGTTACTCTAATAGGGTTTCTATTCATCCCTGTTTCCTGGGGACATGTCCCCGGGAAAACATCCCCAACCACTTCCCTAAACCATTCAAAGTTGCCTACTATAGTTAAAACTTCCAGATTCTTGTTTAACCTACAATGCTCACTCTCTGAAGGCTTATATATGCACAGTTGTCTCAATAACAAATTCCTTATATACAGAAATGCATACATAATAATAATTACCTAGAAAAGAAGCTAGTAGACCAATACAGTTTTAAAGAATAATTAGCTTTTAGTCTCAACTGACTATTTTTAGAGGACTCAAAGAACATTATGCTTAAAATACAATATATTTCAAAAGAACATAATACATTTTGTTAGTTGTTTTTTATCTGCTTGAGATAATTGTTTTGTTAAACGGAGGTTCTCCTTTAAGTTAAATTTTGATAGGCTATAGAATGCCCTATTCCTATCACCTTTGCAATTGGTCTTCATTATTTTTTATAGTTTTTAAAATATTTGTCTTCCTCATCTACATATTGCTCTGTGAGACAATTTTATTATTAGTTTCTTTTTATTCCTTACCTTTCTTTTCATGCCCCCTCATTCATATTCTAGTCTCTCATTCAAACCACTGCCTGGTTCCAAGGTAAACTAGACCCTAGAAACTGATAACTGCTGAAAATTTAAACTGTAAAGTTGCTGAACAGAAAACGAAATAATTAATTTAATGGTAAACAATCCTTTTAATAATTCCTTTTGCCAGAATTCTTCCAGACTGCAGAAACAGCTGAACTATTTCCATAACTTATGATAGTCATCTCTTATAAATTAATTCAAAAGACATAAAAAAATTGTGAGTACGATACTTATCACTATAATGCCCCCAAGAACTACACTAAGGAACATATTTATTTCTTTATTTCATTCTATGCTCTAAAAAGTGAACAGTTTACTTTGAATTTAACTAAAATTATGTAGCTGCAGTTTTTAAACCAATGTTGAGTTCCCCTTTTGCGTATATTCCCGATTTAAAGGCTTAGGGTGTGCTATTTATAAAAGTGCGTATGTCAAACTTACATAGGAATTTAAGCAAAACATTTACAGTTCAGTGGAATTTTATTCATGGAATTCAGTTGTGTAATTTTTTTAATTAAATTCAGTGGACTTTGCAAAGGGGAACAATATGTGAGAACATACTAACTTAACTTAAATTATGATGTAAATTAAACTGTGGTGCAGAAGATTGTACTTTGGTGTCACTCAGGGGTATATTTGCTTAAAGAACATTTTCCCAACAGCCAGTAAAGCATCATTTAGTTGATGGATTTATCAAATAAAATAAAAATGGCAATGTATTAAAATATGCTTTAAAGGATAAATAAACCTTTAAAACAATTGTATGTAAAATCGATGATAGCTTGATTCTAACACTGCACATTCAAGACTATACAGTATTAACACAATACAAAAAAGTACCAGCTACCAGTCATTGTCATTAGTGTCCTGGAAAGAGTAGACTAAATTCTTTAACTCTACTGTTGCAAATTTTACTATACTGCACATGAATGCTATCAGAACAGGGCAGGCAATGTCTGGGACAAGATGACGGCACAGTGTGGTAGGAATAGTATCCTGGCCGGTGCACTTTTCAGGGTACAGGTCCATGGTCCATGGTCTGAGGTTAGTTATATTCACGGGGGGGTATCTAACACATTGGTGAATTTCATTTTGCTTGTCATCAGCCATCCAATTGTTTGTGCCATGCATTTGTAATCCAAAAATCCCCCCTGTCTACCCCTTTCAGTTCCTCCTGGGGTGGAGTAGAATGCAAAATTGGATTTTGTTTGTATAAGTGTGGCTAGCCAAAACAGGGTAATTGCATGTGCATTACATTTCAATGCAAGCCCATGAGGATGAATATGACTACAGGTCTGAATACTCTGATCCACCCTTAAAGGGGTAGTAAACCCTGCTGCACTGCATTGATCAAACAAACATTATTCAGGTGTTGCTGGACTATAAATCCCAGAATAATGTAACATATACTGCAATATTGCACAATAAAACTTTTCCAAAACTTTTCCCCAAATCTCCATGGCCAGCGGCTGCATTAAAATGCAAAAAAATCCCCCAATGAGAATCCAGCTGATCTTTATCAATCTTGCTCCCTGTACTTTGTTACTGTAATTGGAGTGGGAAGCTGTAAGCCCAGTTTCCCAGCACTGAACAAGTCTGTCCTTTATCCCCATGTCTGATTCCAGTGTAATAAAATTACATAAGTATCTCTATATGTAAGAAAACGGCAAGATGCCTGACATCGTGCTGGAATCAGAGTTCTTATTGGTCAGTTTTTTGGCATATATAGAAGTTTTTGATCATTAGAATTCTCATTGGTGAAGTTTCTTGCATCTATAATTATGGTTTTCAAGTAACTTTTAGAGAAAAGTAGGGGGCGCTATGGAGCAGCATTACAGTTGAGTTTACAACCCCTTTAACATATCTGATTGCACAGATCCATCCATTTCAATTTCATATTATTTTTTTTTACTGGGATAGGTTTTCTTCTGACTAATCTGAACAAATGACTTTACATTAAATTTCAAATATGCTGCTATCATTGGTTTATATAATGTTAGTAAGGTCTAGAAGAGTTTAAAGAATTTTTAAGAATTTTTGTTAATGCCCTTTATAATTACAGTGTGAATTGCAAATGTGCAGCTGTATGTGACCATTTTAAATCAATTAAGTGTTCTTCATAGTATGCTAGAGTAAGGGCAAACTGTCACCCAGACCTATGTCTGTCAACTGTATATGTTGGTATGTACAGTATATGAAACAGATTCTTTAAATAACACCAGAATTTGGTTAAACTCAGGAGCTACTAACACACCAAAAGCCAGTTTGAACAACTGAGTACATCTGAACTAAACTATTAAAGTGGCATAAAATGCAATCGAAATAGGACTGATAGGATGGTTTACAGATATGATCCATAAACACAGAATAATAATATTGTCTATACAGACACTGTATGGAAGGACTAGACTAAGGTTAAAAGTTTAAAAATGGCAGACTTCATTATGTAAAGGAAGTTCCAGACAATATGTCTGTAAGATATAGCAGTTTCAAAATATTATGTTTTTACTTAATGACTTGTATATATGGAAAAGTGAGAGAAAGTATTGTGTATACACAGATACACCATTTTACCTAAACTAAAACAATGTATTCCTAAAAGATACATACAGTATTTACATGCGTATGAGAAATGAACATTAAAAAAAGAAATGTATATATAAGCTTGGCACTTCAGTGAATAATTTAAGTATGTAGCAAATTTTCTATTTTCATACATTATGTACAGGAACTCTCACGGCACCAAAGAAAAAAAGTTAATTTTAAAACTCTTAAATACATACCCATTTACATTATATACTTTAATCAAGGTGACTTTTTTGGTTTCAAGCATACAAACCTCTTTACACTTATTTTGTGGCAAAATTTCCTGCATTTACATGCTCAGTCTGCCTTAGTAATGTTTGCAAGTCCAGCAGCGTGCCTACTCTACATGCTAGAAAAAGTAAAAGGCCAAAAAAAAAAATATATAATGTATGTATATATATAAAACTTTTTTACATTTTCTTTTTTACATATACATAAAGATTTTGCTGTCAGAAAATACTTTCCAACATCCACTGAAAAGTATTTTCATATGTACTTACAAGTTTCATAAGTCCTTAACAAGTTGATCATATTATAATTTCATCTCTCATGGTTTGGATTATGGAAGAGTCGAGTTTCAGGGTCTTAGCTGCTCAGTGCCTCAGTTGTTTCCTGAATCTTAAGAGATGACTAAAATGCACTTTTTAGTTACTTTTTCACCTCATAAGGGTCCCATCTTGTATTCTTCAAGGTTGACTAAATTTTGCCTTCCTTGCTTTTGTTTTTTTGTAGCAATGTGCCATGCAGTTTTAACCCTTTCAAAATTCATGCGAATGGATTTTATCAGTAAGAAAGGTTAAATGTCATGCCAAAGTTCGAAGATGCTCATTTGGTGCCAAGAAGCAATCCTGCAAAATGTAGCTTGTTTAGGTTTTGTTGAAAAAGCTATTGCACTCAAATTTCCTTTAATTTAATAAAAACAATATCTTCTGTAGGCTGGATTTGATTTCAAGTTAACACTTTGCTTGTAATTTTTTTCTAATATTCTGTGAAAAAAAACCTATGAGAATATTACTTCAAATCTTCATTGTATAAACCCAAGAAGCAGTTTATTATTGTAATGGATATAATGGGTATTTTCATCGAAGTGCTCTCTGTGTTTATCCTACCAATTTGCCAGAATTGCAGGAAGAAAATGTCCAGCTGCAAATGTTCATATTCCTGATTGTGATGGATCATATCTTCGTTTTTTGACATTTCTTGTCAATCACATCAAAGGTGTAAAAGAAGAGCATAAAAATCAGTTAGTTTTATACACAATAGGTATGGAGTTGTGGATTTACTCATGACAAAACAAAAAGGTCACCAGGTAGCGTTCATCATCATCATCATCATCATCATCATCATCATTCATTTGAATATGATATTGTGAATTCATTTTAAATAAGTGCATATATATTTTTTAAACAAATTTGATTGAACACTATTGACTTCTGTTATGAATACCTTTTTTTTCTAAATCCCAGTTTGGATTATGTAATAAACAACACATTATTTAGAAGTTGAAAACGTCTGTCAATATTTTGTGGTTCCACCTGCTAAGCCTTTCTAGGTCATAAGTAAAAGCAAATTAATTGTAAGCTATAATTAGCTCACACAAATAGAATGCACATTAAGGAGAAAGGACTCAGTGGTTAGTAGAATAAATGTGCAGAAGCATTTTTTGTTAACAGATAAAGCGTGCTGATGCCCATTCTCCTTACAAAGTATACAAAGTGTAACATTATGCTAAGATTTATCACAACATTACAAGGCAGCAACAAACAAAGGGTGCAACCTCCCCATAATCTGTCTTTATGTGGGGCATCAAGCAACGGGCTCATGCATTCACTCTGGTTAACATTTGGCATATGCACCACTACTGCCAGCAAGTTATTATTTATTTGTTGAATCTTTATTAAAATGGAGTTGGTAGATTAAGTTGCTGTACATTTTTAAAAAACTGTCCAAAATAAAACAACCTATTGGGAACCTCATAACAAATCACCATCATTCATTTATATAACCCCAACAAGTTACACAGGCCAATTATGTTATACCCAACATGTGTCTTCCAATAAATGAATTAACAATAATTATAAAATAGAAAAGTAACAGAGGGCCCTGACTGCTTCTAATAATGTAAGCAACACCTTATATTTGACTGCTTTTGATGCTTTGAACAAATTTGTCAATTAAACCGCTATACTATGTGCAAAAATCTCAAATATGTTTTACAGGGTATGTCAGTCATAAGGGCAACTTGAAAATGCAGAGTAGGGTACCTAATAAAAGTTAAAGTTATATGAATATCATTATCTATCATGTGGAAAGAAATTCTCTGTGGAAGCATCTTCATCTGTGGGGACTGCAGTGGTCAACATTTGTTAGAAGATGGATCTATAAATAAAAAAAATCTGATATAACTTGAAGATAAGCTAGTCAAAACCTTTCACTTAAGTATAACAAGAAGTTATATGTGTGCAATATTGCTTAATATTGGGGTTTACACCTACTCTCTAAATTAAGCAAGTTTGATTCCCACCATTCTGGTGACATCTACTTTTGCTGATGTGACAGCATATGGAAAAGATACAGTCTGAGAGCAGAAGTTGAGAGACCCAGGTTGTGAAGATGCAGGGGCAGTAAATGAATTTGATTTCTGATCAGACAAGTAATTTCACATTGAGGTTATCATATCAGATTAAAAATGCCAGTACATTAAACACAAATTTCTCACTAGATAAATATTTTAATCAATGTGTCTGTTCATCAGAAGACATTTGTGCAATGGGGTGCAGGAGATCTAGAGATCACCACTCTAGCCTTTACAATCATGAGCAGTTTATATTTGTAATTAAAGGGGACCTGTAACTCTAAGAAATAATTCCAAATTCCTTTCCATCAAGTTAGTTGAGCAATATAAACTTTACTTACACTATATTTATTATTTAAATTTTGTTTCCTTCAGTCTTGGAATTACAAATTCACATAAAGCAAGCGGCAGCCATTTTGCTGACACTGTTATTAAGACAAATTTTGTCTCACCCAAAAATTTTGTGTATGCATCAGAATGGGGGACTTAATACCCATGTGAAGTTCCTTAGACAATTATAGAGTGTGAGGAGAGGAGGAATGTGTGGAGAGCAGTGACATCTAGAAATTGCTGAATGGAAAGTGATTGACTGCCACACCTCTATGCAACTGGCATATAGGTGGGGCATGTAATATTTGATTGACAGATCAGATATTTAAACAACTTTATAACAAGTAGGGATGCTTTAATGAAGAATATAATTTAGTTTCCATGTTTAATTTACAAAGGTCTTTCATTATACAACTTTTTATGTGTGGGTGACAGGTCCGCTTTAAGGGAAAAAAACAAGGCAAATTAAACCACTATGATTTATCATTATAGATGGTTGGGACATTTACTTAAGGGCAGATCAAAAAGTTTGACTGACATGCTAAATAAATGACGTTTGACAAAACTGCTTCAAAAAGTTTTGCTACAGAAGACCACATCACTGAATACGACTTTCACTAAATGCATATGCAAACACTATTAAAGGCTCTTCTACAAATGAAGCTAAAGTTGCTATTATTTTTCATATATTCCCATCCGTCATAAACAACACATGCAGTTCAAGCTGTGATCTAGGCCAGACTACTGTGTTTGAGGTTCTGCTACAGCAAAATATTCTATTATATAAGAATTTCGACTGATGGCATGGTTGAAAATCTTTACCATGGTTTATAGCTATCCATTTTATGTGAAAAAGATAAATGGCACTTTGGGTGGAAAGAGGAGAAGTTTTCTGTTTGCTAAAGCAGATTTAAAAATAGTTCATATTATCTAACGTGTGATTATTAAAATGTGTGTCAAAAACATGCTAATTTTATTTGCTATTCTTGCTAAAATATAATTAGTTATTGCACTTTTTAATTTAGTCAAGGAAAGAACATTATCTGCACCACATTGTGTAGCATCCCAATCCCTTTCTTTCATGTCAGTCTGTGACTTCACTATTTCACTTGTAAATATTTCAGTAATTTATAATATAAGGCACAAAGTTTGCTACAACTGTAATAAAGTATAGCAGTCAATCAGCATGTAGCATTTATAGATAACAAGTAGCCTAAGTGTGGGCAGTGTCATTCTGTAGCTACTAAAGCAAATAAAATTCTGTCTTGCATAAAAAAGGGCATAAACTCAAAGGATGAAAATATAATTATACCTCTTTATAGATCCCTAGTAAGTCCTCATCTGGAGTATGCAGTGCAGTTTTGGACTCCAGTCCTTAGGAGGGATGTAAATGAGCTGGAGAGAGTGCAGAGACATGCAACTAAACTGGTTAGAAGTGATGGAAGACTTAAATTATGAGGGTAGACTGTCCAGGTTGTGGTTGTTTTCTCTTGAAAAAAGGCACTTGCGTGGGGACATGATTACACTTTACAAATACATTAGAGGACATTATAGACAAATATCAAGGGACCTTATTACCTATGGTCGATGGTCGAATTTCGATTTTTTTTTTTTTTTTTTTTTTTTTTTTTTTTCAATTCAAAATTCGACCCTTAGTAAATCTGCCCCTACTGTAAGTAGTTGTTTTGATACCCAATTATATGCTGGTCAAGATAAATTTGATCATCCTTGATTTCTTTTTTAAGTTTTAACAATAATATAATAGCATAGACTTGAGAACGCAAAATAAATGGGCAAATTTATAAGTGTAAAATGAAAGCTCACCATAGTAAAATCCCACCACTCTATTGTAGATTTTTAAATTTATAACTTGTGAACTTTCACCTATAAAATTTCTAAATACTGTACTGATTTCAAGATGTGCCTAAAACTGCCACCTTGTGGAACTGTCTAACACTTATGCAGATTAAAAATTGGTGGTAAAATACCTTAAAGGACAAGGAAAGTCTAAAATTGAATAATGCTGTATTTTGTATACTAAACGTAAACATGCACCACAAGCCTAATCAAACAAATGATTTCTGCTTTCAAAGTTGGGCATGGGGCTGACATCTTGTAACTTTGTTAAACATCTTTGCAAGACCAAGACTGTGCACATGCTCAGTGTGACCTGGGCTGCTTAGGGATCATTATAAATGATCAAAACAGCACAAGTCAAATAATATCTGCCAGAAGCCGATACAGCAAGATAATAATCAGAATATGCAGACTGCACTGGGTCCTGTGTTGTCATGTAATCTAATGTGAATTTTATAGTTTTTCTGTTGTTTAATACAAACTTTCTCCAACTCTCCAGAACCAGTGGCTGCAGCAAAATAATCCTCCAAATAGAATCCCAGTTTATCTGTTTAAATCTGGCTCCATGATCTTTGTCCCTACAGCTGGAGTTGGAAACATTAAAGGGGATGTAAAGACAAAAATAAAATCCAATACAAAACTCTACACAGTTGCCGACTGCAAGCTGTTGGAGTTCTGCATGTCTGGGCAGTGAGGAGGGGCTCCCCCTGCTGTTCATAAGTATGATTGTTTACCTGCCCAGCAGTTAGGGACTGTCTGACAATTCCTATAAACAGCAGTAAATGAATACAGTCAGGTTTCTTATAAAAACAGTACACATTTTTTAATTAAAGTATATTAGAGATAGATTTCTTTTTCATTAAAGAAAGTAAAAATGGGATTTTATTTTTTTGCCTTTCTTTGTCCTTTAATGTACGTTAATATTCATAGCTGTTTCTACTGTTGTATTCAATATATCAAAGCATTTTGATATATTTGAAAATAAAAATGTACTTCCATATGCTGTACTGTCAAAAGTATGTAAGTTGTTGCCTCAGGAAATGTGCCACTATTTAAAACAAAATTCTGGTATTATAATGAGAAACATTTTAGAAAAAAATTAAAATATCTTCAACATTGCTAAATTAGATGTTCTGATATTCATTATTTAGTTGTATGTATTTTAGTCTTCAGAGTTTTTTAACATAAATTTGCAGTTGAAGTACAGACTATTATTATTGCTTACACCCGAAAGGATATTTGTAAGGTTCCATAAAGATAAAATAATATGCATAATATACCTATGCATTCAATATTTTTCAATGAACTGATAGGGACAGTAGAATATAGTATGTATATATATATATATATATATATATATAATATCCCAAACTCACAGCACTCCTGATACTGGGTCAATCGTTGCCTAGGTGCATGTCACTAATCACATATACGATCCTCGAAAATTGGGCCGCACTCACCGGTCTTAGTGCTTAGCATATTTATTTAAAGAACTAACGTTTCGGCTGCATCCCAGTAACTTTGCTAAGCTGATTTATAAGACCTGTGAGTGTGGCCACATTTTTGGAGGATTGATTTTATACAGTTTATATATATAAATAATTTGTATTGGGGCATGTTTTATATACAGTATATATACTGTTATACGCTATTCAGAATATTTTTTCACTGATATGTACAGTGCTATAATAAAAGAGTCCATAAAGTATGGTTATCATTCATCAGTGCTCTTTTTAGGAAAATTACCAAGAAAACTATGTCCATGGTGGTGTCCCCAAGTAAAATATATGTCCCTGTTAAAATGATCTGTCCTTAACACAGACACTCAAAGTAAAACCTACTGCCAGCAGCACACACTTGAGAAACACACTCCTATCAACAGCAGAGAGTGTTGTTCTGTTGTTGGTGGCTACATGGAACATGGGCATTAGTTTGGAGCATAATAGGGGAAAAGATAACACATAACTGTTCATTGGCAGAGAAGACAAATAGGACAGTATGGCAGTTGTGTGGAGAGAAAGCATTATACATGAGGAAAGGAGTGAACAATTTCAGATGGTGGGGAAATGAATTTAATGGAATCTTGATGCACAGGGGTGAAGAAAAATAGGAGAGAGATAAGTGAGAAACCAGCAAGAGACACATATGGTTAAGAGGGGGAAAAAAATCTCTATATGGTACCAGCCCTGAATTACATACTTTCCATGCAGTAACTAGACAGCCACCTCTCAGTAAGGCTAGAGTGCATTTGTGCAGAAGCACATAAACATATCACTAGAAACATATATTTTTGAATAATGAGGTAGCATGAATAATAAGTCAAGAATTAAATAAGTCTTGATATAATATACACCATATAAATGACCATAGCCATTATAGATGTCACGTTTCCTCAAGGACCTGTTCCACTACTTTTCATCTCTGTCTTTTCACCCAAGTTTTACTTTTTGAAAATAATTTTTGTGTGCGTTGCCATTTTCCCTTTCATATTAAAGATAAATAATGTTTGAGACTTTGTAGCAGAAACTCAAAACCTTGTGAGCAGAAGGTAATGGCATAGCCATTGAAAAAAAGACATGCGGTATTGCTTACTTAAAGCCCCATCCAGTCCCCCCAAGGACAATTGCTGCTACCAGGATGGCACCAGCGATAGAGCCTATTATAAGATTGGTTGCACTAGGACCTGATGGAGTATGGGAAGAACAAAACATAAGAACCAACCAAAATGGGAGATGCAGTAAAATGTATATGTTCTTTTTTTATATTGTTGTTGTTGTATATGTTCATTGTTTCTAATTGGATGTTTAGGAAAGATCAGCTGATTGTATTCTTTACCTAACATGCCCAGAACATACTACTATTCGGACAAAATAATTGCTGGACTATTAAAAAGTTGAAAAAGGTTCTGTCAGAATTCAGAAAATCTAAACCTACTCACAACATTACAATCTTCAAAGAAATGTAATTTGCCTCAAAAAGCAATCATCAAATATATAAGGCAGCTGGCAGGATTTCAAAAAGAAAAAAGGTGACAATGGGGAAAAATTAGTGCGTTCTCTGAACAGCATAGCGATCACTTGAATATAAGTGAATGGCCCTTGTCTACATTAACCCTGTCATAGAATATTGCCATATTTATACTAAGTTAAAAAGCAGTCATCGTGTCCAGAGATTAAGGGGAACTATAGCGAAAATGAAAATGTAATATTAGATTCAACATACTGAAATAAGAAAGTATGTACAATCAATTAAACATTATGTACCGTTTCTGAAATAATTAAGTTTATCTTAATTATTATTTTGCTTGTACTGGAATGAGTTATTTTAGTGAGCTCTAATACATCTGTTAGGAAAGGGAGTGCCCCCTCTAAGATATATTGGATCATTCATCAAGGGGGAACTCCCTTTCCTAGCAGATGTAGTAGAGCTCACCCAAATAAATTATTCCAGTACAGCAAAATAGCTACTACCTTTTGCACAAATTCTGCATTTAAAGAGACATGATGTCTGTTGATTTTAATAGAATGAGCTCTAATACATCTTCTAGGCAAAACGAGCTCCCCAATAAAATATATTGGATCATTCATCTGACACCCAACTTCTGAATGAAGAGATAATTAAGAAAACATATGCTGATAGAGGAGTAGTGAATATAAACCTGATTATTTCAGAAACAATGCAGAATGTTTATTTGATTTGTATTTAGAAAGTTTATTTCTTCAGTATGAGGAAGCTTATATTAACTTTTCATTTTCAAGATAGTTCCCCTTTAAAATTAAGCCTCAGAACTGCTCAGTGTTCACAGGTTTCATTTTTATGGCCAGGTTAAAAAATTATTACTTTTTTTGTTTAAACACTATGGGGTATATTTATCAAAGTCTGAAGTTAGAGATCACCAAAGTCCGCTAGTGTGAAATACTGCCTCTCTCCATTCATTTGGGATTTTTAAAGGCATATTTATCACAGGGTGAACTTTCACACTTTGATAATTATTCCTTTAAAATCCCATTGAAATGAATGGAGGGAAGCGGTATTTCACTCTAACGGACTGTGGTGATCTCTAACTTCACTCTTTGATAAATTTTACCTCCATGAATAGAATTTGTTTCATAGAAGAATGATGCATTTATTGGATACTTTTATTTTACCAAACTTCACTTTAATTTTATTTTACTATCAAACCACAGACAGTAAGACTAAAAGTGTGTGTAAAAATGCAGTTAGTACATGAGAAGAATTTAAGAAAACCTATAAAAGAATGTATTTACTCCCATGCATAGACAGTGTGTGTGGAAAGTACCTGTGTTAAGGCAAGCAAATGGTGTCCTAAAACAATGAAAGGCTTTCAGAACTTACCTGATGCAGATTTAACTAGAACAAAGCAATAAACTTTGATTTTTCAAAATAAATTGAAAATAGAAACAACTTGATTTTGTGATATAAAATTATAAATTTTACCATACACAACAAATTAAGGCATTTAAAACACTAGACCTGGAACCAATCCTTATGTATATTCTAACTGCCCAGCTCTGATGTTTCCAGTTGATTGCATTCATATGAACCTTAATTGGTGGGTAACCAATACATTGTTCTTTGTGAATCTGTGCTCAAATGGATTATTTTGAACCTAAAGCATTTTACATGGAGCCATCCCCATCTTTCTTCATTAACAGCTATTTTATCGCCTGTGGACAAGGTGACCTCCATGGATAAAGTGCTATGTGCCATAGCACTGAGCAGAGCAAACAACACGTCTTTGAAATAAATAAAACAGACAACCACTATAGGTAGTGGCTCCAATTAAAATGCAATCTGTCTGCTTAAGTGCTGGCTAAGGCAAGCTTTAAGGGGAAGTAAAGGCTTCCCACAATGTTCAGGAATACTATTAAAAGCGAACTTTCTTTCATATCATGTCAATGTTTTGCTATCTCTTGGGAATAGCAGCTATGCACCTGTGACACAGGCCTTTCTAATAAAGCTCTGGCATATAAGTTGTTGGAGAACTAAGTCTTCCTCATATATGTTTTCCCTCATAACATATAATTTTTTTATGTGGTTCAATTCAATGAGGCTGTCGTCCAAAGGAAGCACCTGTTACACAATGATGACAATATATCACTAGAACTCCATAGACCAAAGTAATTGTGACGTATAGGACAGAACCTGAAGTACTACATGGAACAGTTGTTGTCAAAGCTTATGCCCAGAAAAGTTAGTAAAAAACAGTACACGTAATTGTGGTAAATGAACAGTGTTAAACACGGTCACATTTAGCTGGCTCATTGCTTGATGGAACATTTTTCTAACATAGTAACAAAGTAAGTTAGGTTAAAAAAAGACAAATGTTAATCAAGTTCAAACTTTTAACTTTTTTTTTTAACCTTCCTAACTGCTAGTTGATCCAGAGGAAGGCAAAAAGTCCCATCTGAAGCCTCTCTAATTTCCTCTGAGGCGGAAAAAAATTCCTTCCAGACTCCAAAATGACAATCGGACCAGTCTCTGGATCCAACCCCTTTTTAAAGCTGTCTAATCTAACATCCCCTGTGTGTTAAAAATAGACAATTTTGAATTTCTTCTATGTAATTTATGAATGTAAATAGAAAATAAGTAAAAAATTAGCTGTTTTATTTCAAGCAAAAATATTTCCTGTAGAATTTTAAGGCTGCATACCTAATTTGTATTTTTTTTTAGCAGGATTTAAAAAAAAAAAGAAATCTGTGACAAAATACATTGATCTGCTTGGGTTAATAAGGAAAAAGAACTACAAAGTAATTGTATGCCCCACATTGTCCCAGACAGGAGAGGATCAACACTGCATGAGCAAATCACATGACAAGAGCACAGTCAAATCACATGACTATTACGGTCATCACCACATGACACAAAGCCACTATTACACAGAAGGCTCAGACACACTATCATTTTACCTCACACACTAGGCACCAGATATAAAACGTGAAAAATGCTTACTCTATTCCCCACCCTGTGCCTCCAAATATCACCCCAAGAGCCTGAATGGTCCCTGCTACTGCACCTATAAGTCTGTTAGTGGCCATGCTCACTGTTTGAAGGGAAAAGGGAGATGATTTTAAGGTAGTTCAAAACCTTTGGTATATTACGATGTTTAAAATAAAACTGCACAAGGGAAAATCATTTTAACATAAAAGGTGCTGCCTTTTTTGGTAACAGGAGTGAACAGTGCAATATGATCCATGTCAGAAAATACTTGATAATACTGTTATTAAAACACATAAATACAACATTAACATGAAAAAGAAACATTCAAAGTGCAGAGAATATGCTATGTATACACCCAAATTTAGACTGATAATTTGGGGATAGGTGACTATATCATATTCATCTGCATTGTCTGTTTTTGTTTCTTGGTAAATACGAGTAAGCAGTCAGCATTACATAAAACTTCTGAAAGTGAACATAAAGCGTATTGCAAAAAATGCTAAAAGGATAAGGGTGGAAATACAAGAAATTGAATTGTGTTGGGGGCCGTCTTCACTGAAAAGGATTTGGGGAATTGTGTTAAAGTGGACCCGTCACCCCAAAAAAAATATTCAAAATCCTATTTTATCACATTAGTCAAGCAAAATGAACGTTAATTACACTATATAAATTATTTTAATCTTGTTTTCTTCAGTCTGGGAATTCCTAATTATAGCAAGCAGGCAGGAGCCATTTTGTGGACACTGTTATTAAGGCAAGCCTTGCATCATCTCAGAATCTTGTTTGTGCACCAGAATGGGGGACCAGATGTCTATTCCCCATGTCCTGGCTACACAATTAAATGGTTAAGAGAACTGGGGGAATGTGTGGGGAGCAGTGGCATCTAGGAATTGCTGAATGGAAAGTGAAAGTAATTATCTGCCCGCCTCTATGCCTAAGGCATAGAGGAGTGGCAGACAATATTTGATTGACAGCTGAGATTTTTAAATTAGCTTAAAACAGCTATGAATGCTTTAATAAAAATTTGAAATTGGATTTCATGTTTAATTTGAAAAGGACTTTTATTATAGAGATTTTTGTGTCTGGGTGACAGGTCCACTTTAAGAAAATAAAGTGCCTTACATTAAAAAGGCATTAACTTTTTGACCCTTTATATATCCCTGGTAAGACATCTCCTTGTGTAGTATCAATATTGGTGTTTTTGTAAATGGAGGCAATTGTGAGGGAACATGGTTACTCTTTACAGTATATTAGAAGACATTATGGAAAGATAGTAGTGGGTCTTTTTCTCATAGAAAAATCAAAGGATACCAGCAACCACAGATGCAGGTCCTAAAGGAATGAGGGGTGCAAAATCAAGCCCCTTAGTTCTCATTTTCCAAGTACTTATGTCTGGGTCTTTGCTGCACTCATGGCAGATTTACAAATTCAGTAAAAGTTGCAGAATGCAGTGCTGTTGGGTTTATGGCAGCCTTGTTATTATGAAAGGATAGGGGTGGCAGAGGGCAGGAGAGGGAACATATCGTGCCTATAAGACCTGTCTGCCCCTCATGAATACAATAATGACAAACACAGGCAGCGCTGTATTCACTGGGGAAGCACATTACAATACATTCTGGAGTGCAGCAACCTGTGAAAACAATGGTTGATGGTTGAGCAGTGTATAAAGTGCAAAGAATATGGCAGTTTACAATTGCTTTTTGCATCATGCCTCCTCATTAGTATACGAGTTCTATTATATTTAATGAACAATTTATATATATATTAAAAAAATTGCCAAAACACAGATGGTGTGATTTGTTCTTCGTACAGTTTCAAGACAATCACTTAAATACGACATTGTAATGAAATCTAATTTATAGTGGAAAAAATCACCAGCCTTCAAAATCTCATATCGCCTAGAGCAGTGATCCGCAACCAGTAGCTCGCGAGCAACATGTTGCTCTACAACCCCTTGGATTTTGCTCCCAGTGGCCTCAAAGCAGGTGCTTATTTTTGAATTACTGGCTTAGAGGCAAGTTTTGGTTGCATAAAAAACAGATGTCCTGCCAAACATTCTCTCCTGTAGTCTGCCAGTCGTTATAGGGGTTACCAAAAAGCCAATCCGAGCTCTTATTTTACATCCCCATGGACTTTTTCATGCTTGTGTTGCTCTCCAACTTTTTTTAAAATTTAAATGTGGCTCACGAGCAAAAAAGGTTCGGGACCCCTGGCCTAGAGATACCCTATGTTAGTTTGCATATAAAATGGAATTGAATGGGGATTGAATACTTAAGTCTGAATAGTAGTAGAGTTTTTGGAATTAAAGAATGACCACTCAATGTCTTGATTGGTGTTTATTTTTTGCCCACATAACAGATGTATGGAGGTGCTAGAATGGCTTGCACTCTTCCAATGGGATTGCCTCTTCATTCCACAGGTTTGGTTTGACCACTAGGAAAAATGTAAAGCCTAAAGCTGAAGAGGTATTGTGAAAAATTGGTAACATATTAATAACAAAGGTAAATAAATGACAATGGAGGGAATGCTGCATCTGTTTTTTATGTTTGCAAAACAACTGTTACTATTTTCTAAACACTCCAATATTACATTTTTAAAAATGGCTCCTTTTTGTTGACTAAACCTTTGTGCATAAAATATGATTTTATGTGGGTGTGGGAAGGTTATTCAACAAAAAAATTATGTGAGGTCTGGAAAGATTACTTGAAGGTTTAACCTACACTAAGTTAAAATAGAAATAGCAGAAACGTTGGTATTTTAATCAAAAATGTAACTTAATAAGCAAAATAAATGTGATTTAGGTTATTAATCGTACCGTTTTCTATATGTGTTCGTAATAGTGAAACATCTGTAGGATGCTTTAAATTGGTTGTATCTTAAAAGTCATGTTCCACTTAAAGATATATTTTATTAAATTGGTTTTATAAAACATCACTAATGGCTATCCTTTTATTTTATGCAGTTTTTGAATGATTTAATATCTTAGCAAGTAGACATAAGCTTGAATTTAATCAGAGGATGAGCAGGAGAGGAGAACAACAGAAAGAAAAAAAATAATGGAATAGAAATATTAAACTAAATAAATGTGTTGGTATTACTCACTGTTTAATACAGCTTTTGAAAGTCTTGTTTTCAAATGCATTCAGCTAGGAGAGGCACACAGACAACACAAGTTATGTACACTGTCATTATTACTACTGGGCACTGGTCCAAGATAAGTCCAAGAGGAGATGGGAGGCATATGCTAGCTCCCACTGGGATGGGGTCCTATTCTGGTGCACATTTGAGTAAACTAAACTTAGCCATATGCGTACATGCTACCTTAACATCCGATTGCAAATATTATGTTATACAAACAGGTATGGGACCTGTTATCCAGAATTCTTGGCATCTGGGGTTTCCCAAATAAAGGTCTTTCTAGAATTTGGATCACCATGCTTTAACTCTACTATAAAAACATTCAAATAATAAATAAACCCAATATAATTGTTTTGTCTTTGTAAGGACCAAGTACAAGGTACAGTGTTATTATTACAGAGAAAAATGAAATTTTAAATTTAAATTATTTAATTAAAATGATGTCTTCCCGAAATTTTGAGCTTTCTGGATAAGAGATTTTGGATCCCATATCTGTAAAAATATAAATCTTCTTGCCACTACTCACTTTTGGAGTTCTGCAGCCTTATCAAAATTAATCCTTTGGGACACTATGGCTAAAATGTCTAGCGATACATAGCACTGCACACTCCCAATACAAAAGAATGGAGTGACTGTGCTAAGTAGGCAAATTGACACAGACAGAATTTTAAAAATGTATCTGTTCTTTAAAACTTGGCTGTTTTTGTTATATTGGATAAATATCAAACTGCTAGAAATCCTTCTGGTGTTTATCATCTGCTTTTTTATTGTAGGTATTTGGAGGATATAAAAAATGTTTTCTATAATTTGTTTCACTTACTGTATTTAGAGTAAACCTTATTGAACCTGTGTTTGAAGAGTGGGTGGGTCAAATTGCTGTCAAGTGACACATAGGGGCCTATATATTAAACCTCAACTTCATACTTTATAATGCACATGGTCTTAAAGAGGATGCATTGTCAAAAATTAAAATCCCCCTTTGCTATTGGGAAAAAGATTGCAATCCGTTATTTTTTATGAGCCAGTTTACAGTTGCGCTTCACTTTTGAGTTGAGTGCAACTAACACCTGCTCTTTCAGCAACAAGCAAAAGCTTCCTTCTTCTGCCTCTTCTGCTATTCTCACCCCCTTACCAAAGAAAAATGAGTAGGCAGTCTTGTTTGCAGACCATCATTGTCACTCCTACCATTGCTTGGCTGCCTATTCATTTTTCATTGGTAGCTGGGTGGGAATAGCAGAAGAGGAGGCGGGCCAAAGAGCAGACCGAGAAGGCCACGGGCCATGAAGATTTTGCTCACTGCTGAATGAGCAGGTATGTGCGGGAACTGATTGCTCTCAAAAGTCAAGCTCAACTGAAAACCGGCTCATAAAAAATAATTAATTGTAATTTAAAAAAGGCTTATATTTGTTCACCAAAGGCTGATGTCCTTCAAAGGAGAACCAAACCCATACTACTTCATTAATCTTCATTTATTGCATTTTCCGAAACTCATGAGAATTGGGCAAAAGGTGACATGAAGATTACAGAAGAAGAAGATGGCTGCCGTGAACTCCAACTCCTGAATCTGCTGCGAGGGGTGAGTAAAGTATGGGTTTGGTTCTCCTTTAAGGCATGTAAAAACAGGCCTCCCTTTCAACTGGCAGTGTTGCCTTGAACCACATTTGTAAAACAGCGATGGCAGCACTGGAAGGGCTAAGCAAAAGTGCCTCTCAGGGCCTCCGTTTTGAAGCCATTGGTACACTTGCATATAACTCATCATATACAACCCAATTTGGTTTTGTTCTACAGATCAGAAATTACTTTTTTTATTTTCATGTTCATAAAATGAATAAATGGTTGAGAACAACAAGTAAAAGAGAATGCAGCAGGTAAGCTCTTATTGCTAAAAACTTTTGCCATAACTTTTGAATTAAAACGGTCTAGTAGATAAGAGTTATTCTTATATTATCACAGGATCCCTTGGCAGGAAGATGATACTCATAACTAGAGGGCTTTGAATCTTTGCTAGTGAAGCTGCTTACATTACTTTTATACTATTTGTGGGTAGTGTCCTCTGCTTAATGACAAAGCACAGTGGTCCACTATTGTAGAAGATACTGCATGACACGGAGACCTGTTGGTTCCATTACTAACTATAGCAATGATTGCAGGTTGATGTAATAGGAATTACTTTCTTTTGTATTGTTTAGCAAATATTAAATTGGCTTTTCTGAAGTAAAACCAATAATAAACCACAATAATCTCTGAGACCTCTACTATATAACAAATATTTCTGTTCACTAAACATAATGAACTTCATCATTACAGGATATGTTTTGAATAGTAACAGCTAATGGTACAAACCCTTTGGTAAGTCTTCTTTCTTGTTTATAGGTTCTTTTTTTGGGTCGTAAATGCTGCAGTCTGTCCCTGCCCAAGTGGAACTGCAAATACATGTGGCTTCATTGCTACAGACCTAGGCGATAAAAAATTAAATTTAATGGCAGAAAATCCCACAAAATTAGCACAAAATACATCTTGCAGAAGTACTAAAGTTAAAAAGAAGTTGGCTAGAAATGCTGAACATTTATGTTTTGGTTCTTTACAAGCTCAAGGCAACCACAGTCCTTTAGCAGGTAAGCCGTGTCTCTAAAGATGCTCATACTAGCTCCCTATCGTCTTTTCTGCTGATCCACTGCATATGAACTGTGCAGCTGTCACTTACTGAGCTTAGGGACCCACTCACAATATACTTTATATATAGAATATCCGTCACAATACAAGGTTGATTGGTAATGAACTCAAATTCTCATTACATGACAACTCTGAAACTCTTGATGATTTGCTACAACCCCTAAACTCAACAGTTGCCTATTTGAGATCGCTTGTACTTTTCTTTATGATCTTTAATAAAATGGGAAGGCACATTTTCAAAGCTCTAATTTTGCCATAAAGTCGAAATGTAGTAAAAAAAACTCTGATGTATTGAATCAATCCAAAAAATCTAATTTGATTTGAATTTAAAAAATTCAGAGTTTTTCTCTGAAGAATTGCAAAATGTCAGGAAGGCTACAAACAACTCAAAATTGATCCCTGGACATCTCCCATTGATTTAATCTGGCAGGTTTTAGGTAACGAATAGTAAAATTTGAGTTCTTACAGGGCATGATAAATCTCAAAAATGGAAAATGTACTATTTTTTTAAAAACTCGAATCGATTTAAAATAACTCCCTAGGCAAATTGACAGTTTAGTCCATAAAATTTTTTTGAAAATTCGAATTTTCAATTTTACCATTGATAAATCTGCCCCCTAGTGTGTTTACTAATAACATGGGGTTTCATGACAAAAAGGTTCCGATGGGCCCCTTGTGATTGCAGAGTCTGCTTTCTTTATTGTTACACCACTGTCACATTTTGTAACCTTTAACAAAGTAAAACGCAGTATCTGTGAGATGTATAATACTAACCTATCACTGTCAAAAAGTCACCTATAATTCAAAAGTATTGCTATTCCACAGAACTACTGATATTCCTTGAGAAACCAGATAAATATGGCACACAAACAGAGGCAACAAACTCTGTATCAACACAATTCCTCTGATGGGCTTTCGCTTCACTTCTATCAAAATCCGAGAATCGGAGAAAAATTTGTGAAACAAATTGAGCATCAAAATGATTTTGCCTTGCGTCAGTTTTGACACCCGCGACGTATTTTGTACAAATTCAATGGGCTCCTGAATAAATTTGACGCGCAACAATTTTATGCGAACAGCTATTCTGATGTGGTGAATTTTTCACCACAGATTGACGAATGTATTCCTCACCTCAATTTTGTAGCTGGTGCAAATTATTTAAGTGATCACGTATCACAATATTACAGAGAAGTTTGATAAACAGCACCACAAACCGAGGCACTCACCCCATGTCCAGAGCAGACTTTTTCATTGGAACCCATAGGACAGTTGCTGATGTTGAGCGAATGAATTGGTAGGCACTTCCTGTCTACGCACATCATAGATGGTCCACAAGGAGCCCCATCTTCTACATACCCCATATCAGTCTCATCATCTAATATTACATGAGCACCACTGGGGAAAATAAAGTCAAAGAACAGCAGTCAGAAAGATTATAAGTGAGACTGGTATACTTATGCATAGTTTGGGAGCTACTTTTAATACAATACATAGTTAAAAACTGATAACCTTGTCATCAGAGCTGTAATGTTTATCATTGATGTTTTTCCTAAAGAATGCATGGGGCCTGGGAACAGGCAATGCAGCTGGGTCCCCCCACCCACCCTCTGGAAGCCAACCCTCTGGAAGCCCCCCCCTCTGGAAACCGAGATCATGGCAAATTTGCAAGTGTGCAATATGCCGGTGGGCACCAAGGGGGTGCAAACCCTGGTACAGTAGCACCCTTTACACCTCTGGTAGATCTGCCACTGTCTGCATACCTATGCAAATTTTGTTTTGCTTTATATCCAGCAGAAACTTGAAATCTATTGACTGTCTATTCAAACACTCGCTGTAGAAGACTACAGATATAAAAGCTAGGCTACAATGCTTTGCTTATCCTTGATGCAAGGATATACATGTTATTAAAACACTCTAGCCACAAAACTCCTCTCTGATACTTATTTTATAGCTAGGACATGGATATAGACAATAAAATATAGGTGACTGTTACACTTGGGCTGACAGATATTTGACATAAGTTAGTGACCTACAGTTTTTGACTGATAGGAGCACTGGCCGGGGGTATCAGGTAGGTAAAGGTAGTCACTTGGGGGCACCTAACATTTAGCACCCCCAAGTGTAAAATCCCTTTCCTTCTCCTTTAATATAGCATATGTACGTAGGTGTATTCTTCATTTGCAGTGCAGTAGAAGACAGAAAACTCTGCTAACGGAGAAGAATATTGGTGGTTCCGAGTATGTAGAAGGTCTTACCTGCAGTCTACAACTCTTCCTTGATGATTAATGTATGTCGGTGGTATGTCACCCTCTAATTTACCAATACGAGGAGATTTTGATACATTTGCACAAAGTAAAAATCCACAGAAAACATCACTACAGAAAAAATATAGAAAGGTAAGGGCACCAGTAAGACTTAAGGTATGTTTAGAACAAGAGCATGTTAGGAGTCAGGTTAATAAAAGCAGACTTAGGGGGCTATTTTGTAAGCCTAAAAAAAACCTCTACACAGCTACTAAAAATCAGAATCCAAAAATACGTTAGCTACAACCTGCCCAAGTCATGTAAAATTCAATGGCAGATTTTACAACATGAAGATGTTTTTTGCTTTCAAGATCTTCAAGGGTTATGGACTGTTTGATGGTGTTTTCCATGTAAAAACTCAAACAAGTAGAGTATTTTGAGCAGCGATTTGAAAAAGTTGCATGATTCTAATTGTCGCACAATTTTGCCAAGACTTTTCCCCATTCTGGGACATTGCAAATGTCTATACAAGCTTTTTATATATGGAAAATAATTGCAAATTGTGTTTGAATTACGTCACAGCTTTGTAGGTGATTTGCACTCCAGTCCAGTCGACCTTTGGCTCTAGTGAATGAACGTTACTCCCCAAATTCACTAAAATACGGGTTTTACTGAACGTTACTTCTTTTGTCGGACTTGCCTTCGCCAGCTCAGACCAGGCGAAGTGCATATATCTTCCTCAATCTTCATTTACTTACATCATATATTCTGAGTGGAAAAACTTCTAAATTAAAAAAACGCTAGCGTCTTTTCCTTTTATTTTACAGTGGGCACATGTGTAGGGCATTAAAACACCTCTATTCAGTTTATAGAAGTTCCCTGGATATGTCTAGTTATCAGTGTCCATATAATGTATGAGATGCAACATGTAACATAAAGAGGTCCAAACAAATTTATATTTCCCGCCGTAAGCAAATAAGTCTGAGCTGCCTTGCTTATGCTGCCCCACCTCACACGCATGGCTTACCACACTGCTAGTGCAGAGAGCTGAAATTCTGATTTTAAAATCATAATTTCAGCTCTTTAAGTTACCAGTAGTGGCTTTTTTGCTGCCCCTGGTAACCTGCAGGCTGCTGCCACCTGAGGCGAGTTGTTTGCTACATTAAAAAAAAGTATTTATGTATGTAATGAAAATCTGTTCTGTTATACTAAACTTACTGTTTGCTGCACTGAATCCAACGGTCACCATCTTTCCCACAGTTACCTTTCTCTGTGCCTTCTGTGTTCAGCTTTTCATAACAGAATTTGTCTGATCCACCTGCTTCTAAAAAGGATTAAATAGGGGAATAAAGAGGCAGGCCATTATGAGAAATGATTTTCTACAATGGCTTAACATTTAGGGATCAAATAGCAAAGCTCTAATATTACAGCATGTTTGGACCAAATGGCCATAGCGTGATCACTAAAAACACAAAGAGATGTTAATATATATAAAATGTTTAGGTGGGACCAACATATCAGCACTTCTAATAACATGTCATTTAACAGTTTTATTAAGTCTGGAATAGTATATTGTATTGTTTTCCAACATGCTATGAATTATACTTAAAGGAAAGCTATTCCCAAAAAATGAATAGTTACGCAACCGATTGTTTACATACATTAAAGTGATACTGACACATTGCTATTAAAATAGCAACGTGTTGGTATCAGTGAAGAGAAGCTGCTTGTGAAATATAAGCAGCTGAAAGCCTTCCAAAGCTGCCCCAGCCCAGCAAACCTTAGCAACAGCGACCCTGGGCTAATCCCTCCATAGGCTGGAGTCTGTTTCCATTTGTAATTAACCTATGGAGGGATTGCTCCACCCACAGTCCAACTTAACTGAAAGATGATTTAATGGTGTCAGAGAGTCGCCATGATGAAGGTTCACCTAATTTGATAGGAACGTGTCAGTAGCACTGTAAGTGACATACTGAAGCATATTACCAAACTGG
>CM044448.1:78143188-78168894 GCA_024363595.1 Xenopus borealis | reverse complement strand
TGAACCAATGTGGGTGTGGCTGAGCAGCATGCTGCCCCCTAAAATCCTGCCACCCTAGGCTCGGGCCTAGGTGGTCTTTCCACAAATCCGGGCCTGGGCACCTCTGACCATAACTGCACATGCCTGTGCCCTGAATAGACACATTTTTGTACTGCAGCAGGGATATAATTTTCAGAAGAGCTTTGCACTTATTTTAAAATTGATTAAAGCTCCAGAATGACTGAAAACTCCATGAAAGAAATGCCTGCTGGTGCGTATATACACATGTAATGGGCAATTATTAGAGCTTTATTTAATTTTAGACTTTCCTTCTCCTTTAAAGAATTGCTTGAACTTACCATTCTGAAGCCGCAGTCACATTCTTCTCCTGCCTCTACATAACCATTCCCACATTCTGTCACTTCAAATAACTGCAGGAGATACAAAGATATTTTGCTGTTCACATTTGGTGGGTTACCTTTCTCAATAAACATTGATCTTTGTTCCACATCTGGTACAGGCAGGAGTGCCATTATCAATGCTTTGGGATGTTGCCATACTGGGTCAATGAGTGACAATACTGCCATACAAAGCCAGTAATTGCATCTGTGATGTGTGGTTGACAAACTGTTTGACCACAAACGGGGCCAGAACCAAAACATGTGAGCATCTCTGATTTACATTATGTGACAGTTCAACTAATAAACTCTTTTTCAATGTTTAAGAAGAACCCTTATATGTTCTAATGCCAAGGGATGCCCTTGCTTCCTCTGGTAAAATCTACAACTAGTGAATAAGGCATCAGACATTTTATTGTTAGGGATTCAGCTGAATCCAAGACTTTTTCAGCAGGTTTAGGCCGAATACAAGAGCCTAACCAAACCGAATACAAACCCTTTAATCACATTTTATGCAAACTAGGGTTCATATTACATTTACCTTGGTTGGTCTATTAAAAAGACAGGAACCCCCTCCACGGTTGAGGAACTCCTTGTATTCTGCAATGCTACACTTGGAAAACCTCCGTGAATGATAGACTCTTAAAGAAAAATAGACAATACAGATTATTCGTGAAAATAAAATAAACTCTAATTCTGAGCAAGCGCTGCATTCAAGCATCCTATAGTATATGGGTCCCAGGGCAAATATGAGAGATGCAATGAATATGAAATCCACCATAAAAGATGCCCAAATCCAATCCTGATCTGAACCCTAACTTGTATATACAAACAATCAAAATAATCAATAAATTGCAGCATACAAAAAAGCATCACAATTAGTGATGGGCAAATTTATTTGCCTGGTTCGAATTTGTGGCAAATTCCCATGATTCGCCACTGGCGAATAAAAAAGGCGGCGTTTTTTTGGATGCCGGCGCGAATGCCAAAAATGAGTCCAAAATGAAAGCGGTGGCGTTTCCTGAATCATTCGCCTTTGCTCAGGAAATATGTGAAAATTTGCCGAAGCCAAACGCCTCAGATTCACCCATCAATAATCACCATCCGTTGTCCATTGGTGTAAAGAAATGTGTTTTTTAGGGTTCTGCTTACAAATCCTGCAAAAAAAGTCTGTTTTGCCCAACACACAGGATTAAAAAAAATCCTAAAAAATATTTTGTGTGTGTGCCCCATTATGTAATTCCAGGCTGCAGCAGAATTATAGTTCTATTGCCCCCATGCAGCCTCCAGCTTTTAATGGATATAGGGATACATTTGGAGAAAACTTGGACAGATGTAAATCTGTAGGGCACTAACAAATATACTATACTTTCCTTCTGCATGTTAACTGCTGCTTTGTGGACCCCGAAATGTTTGATCGGAACATCTGTTCCTACATGCCCCACACCCCACAAAATTGCATTTGCTGTTTAGCTATATGACAGCTGGGAACAAACAGTTCTGTTCTAGGGTGCTTAATGGGTTAGACAGCAGTGCTGAGCACTGACACTAACAAACCCAAGGTAATAGTAGGATTACAAATCTGGAATAGATCACTTCAGTGCTGGAACAAATATTTCCAGTGCAGATTTTACACATAATTCAGAGGTCTTTCCCATAATTCCAGTGTGTTTTTATGTAAATTGGGTGGAAGTTGCCTATAGCAATTTCAGAGTGGGTGTTATGTCATTCTTGGAGTACACATTCAAAATAGTGTTTGCATTACTGGGTGCAAGTCTGATGCACCCACTGATGGAACCCGTGGTGGGATCTCTGTTGGTAATAGCTCCAGGGATCCCCAGTGTCAGTAGAAGGAACTCCTATAACAAAAGGCAAGGTGGGTGGTTTGGCAACTATGTGGAAGTGCAGGAGCATGTTTTATTCATTAAAGGCTTCAGATTCACATTTTCCTGCTGGAAACTCACCCTGTCTCCTCCATAATGCATCCACCAAAGTTCTCTGTGCAGTCACATTCTTCTCAATGACAATTTAAAGCCATAGACATAAAAAAACAGAATTGAAAAGAAAGAGAAAACAGATTACATTAATAAAAAGCAAACAGTGTTTCAGTGTTGCAGTTCTGCATCCACTGTGATCTACGCCATTCTGATTTCACTTCAATGGCCCCAAATAAAAGTACAATTTACTTTCCAAAAAAAGACTATCATAAATAGAAACTGGCTATAAAACCTCATTTATCTATATTGTTTTTTTCTAATAATTTGCAGATGAATTACCTATACATTTGTACCCATTTCCTATTCTGTCTGCCAGACTGCTGTCTTATTTTTATTTTGGTTTGAACGGCCCACTTTAATTTCTTTACAAACATTTTGTGCGATATTGACTAGCGCGACACAAGACATACTTGAATGCTTTGTTTACCCCAACTTTGTGCCTTGATTCTAAGTGGAGGTTGTCAGATCAAAACAGTTATTTAACTTTCT
Source organism: Xenopus borealis (assembly GCA_024363595.1). Lineage (NCBI taxonomy): Eukaryota > Metazoa > Chordata > Amphibia > Anura > Pipidae > Xenopus > Xenopus borealis. The sequence continues at coordinate 78,166,031 of CM044448.1, read as the reverse complement.
ATGTTGCCAACTAAGTAAAGAGTAGAATAATCAGCAAGCTACTGGGTTAGGATCACTGGTCCATGTATTGCTGTTTAAGAATAAACGTGGTTAGTGCCCTATTTTGAACCAGAACTTTTTTAACAAAAGTTTATTAAGAAAGAATAATTGGTATTATTGACTTGTATGTGTAACACAGTTAACTTAAATATATGAATATTCGCCAAATATCTCTGATCTTTAAAGGAGAACTAAACTCCCTTGCAAATAAAACCCCCTACCCTCCATAGTCCCCCCCTCAGAGGTGTCTACCCATAAGCTGGTAATTACCCCTCACTGCAGAGTAAGTGCAGTGGAGCTCACAGGCGCCATCTTCTGGTCCTTCGGTAATCTTCGGGTCCCTTTGGCAATTTCTGTGTCTTTGGGCACATGCACAGTTGTGCGGGACTGGAATATTGCTACAACTGTGCATGTTCTCATGCAGAGTTATTTACTGATGATTCCCGAAACAGGGAAGATGGTGCCCGTGAGCTCCACTGTGCTGACTCTGCAACGAGGAGTAATTACCATCTTAGGGGCATTTACTTCTGCAAACACCTGTAGTGTGACGAGCAGGGAGGGGAGACTATGGAGGGTAGGGGTTTTTATTAGCAAGGGGGTTTAGTTCTCCTTTAAGAGGTTATCAAGATCAAGAATTATTTGGATTGTACCAATATACTGACAAGGAGAAGAACATATACATTTGTATGTTTTACTGTTTTTTAGGTTCTTATAAAGTAATAAATAGTTTCTGACAAACCAACTAACTTCTGTGTAAAAATCATAGCAACAAACTCGGCAGAATCTTTGCCAGACTATAATCCTTAATGGAGTTTCCCTAACCCTCCCCCCCCACCTTTGTATGTTCTGTCATTTGGTCTGGTCCCCCCTCAGTGCTTTAGCTCCACAGAAGCGGTAAGCTGTCTGTGACTGCTTTAATCACCTCAAAAGTTTTACAGTTGATGTTAAGGGTTTTCTTTGCTGAAGCTGATGCTGCTTTTTCTTCCAGTTTTGTAAATCTTGTAATATGTTAATGGAGATATGTTGAATAAACTGCCTGTTGTAATGTAGGTGGGCTGTGGCCTGTGATGTACCTGAAAGTGCCAGTTCTCTCAATAAAATCAATAAAACGTTATAAAGTTATGGTGTCTCCTCCTGATGTGTTCAAGTCCTTATGCCTGCTGCAGTGACTACACTGGCTGAGTGTGAGGACCTGAGGGTCATCAGTCAGTGTGACAGAAAATCGGGTTATATATATATATATATATATATATATATACACATACATATATCTGAAGGAACAGTTAAGTCCATCGGATCCAAGAGATCGATATACTAAGCGAAGTGGTATGGGTACCTCCAGTCTACGGGAGGGGGTGTTCAAATGTAAAGGCTGCATTATGTGTGGCACATTAATTTTAGGGACATATTTTACCCATCCCTACACGGGCAAACAATATAAAGTCAAACAATATATGACCTGTGAATCCACATCAGTTGTCTACATAATAAAATGCCCTTGTGGATTACTGTATTGCGGCAAGACAGTAAGGCAATTTAAAGAAAGAATAGGCATGCACAGGGCTAGTATTAGGGCAGCATTAGATCCAGAGAGAGTAAAAAATAGGAACAGATCAGATGGAAAACAGGATATAGCCCAACAACCGGTGGCGAAGCATTGGGCTGAGGCAAAACATAGTGCCTCTTCATTTAGATGTATGCCCATAGAACAAATAAGAGCACATCCAAGAGGGGGAGATATAGGAAAAATGCTCCTTAAAAGAGAAGCCTTTTGGATTCATGAACTCAATTGAGCCGTGATACCTAAAGGCATGAATGGGAAGGTCAATATGGGTTGTTTTTTGACTTAGGCAGGATGGATCCATATGAATGAATTGGTACCTTCTTTAAATGGTCCCGTTGATAGTTAATTTCAATTGATTCTGTAGTTTATTAGTGCATGGAAATGATGTTATGAAATTGAAACATAAATGGAAACATAAGTTGGTTGTTGCCTTTTGTCTTTGCAGGATATTTTTGTAACATTTGGATTTTTAATGAGAACTAAAGCTTGAGCTTAAGAGACACAGCGGTGACATCTGGTGGACACAATGATTTTTACAAGTACACATAATTGATTGCACTTTGAATGTATCACTTGTAACATTTTTATGAAATTTTGTACTTGATTTTATGCACTAAATTATATACACAATTATTATATTTATGTGTACGTTGGATGTAGAATAATATTTTATTAGTAAAGGTTTTACAAGAAATATAATAAGGCATGTATAGGTGTTCCACCATTTAAAGGGTTAATCACTGATCAATTTGAATATGCAACACCCACTGAGGAACCTGGGATTGAAGGGTTATTTAAGATTTGCACAAATGGTTTTGTATCATCCTTGAGAAAGGTCGTAATGGCGACCGAAACGTTGGATTGTGATATGATTCAATAAATCAGAAGTTTTTACATTTGGGAGTGCCGGTCTTTTGGATATAACTATATATAACTATATATAACTATATATAACTATATATAACTATATATAACTATATAACTATATATATATATATATATAGTTTTGTAGAAGGATCAGCACTCTCACAGCAAGATATGTGAATAAAGTGTTCTTTTATTCAGTAACACAGCATGTACAGTATCCGACGTTTTGGTCCCACCTGGGGACCTTTATCAAGGTGGGACCCAAACGTCGGATACATGCTGCATTACTGAATAAAAGAACACTTTATTCACATATCTTGCTGTGAGAGTGCTGATCCTTCTATAAAACTACATGATGCTATTTTGAGCGTGCACCTCAGACATCACTAAACAGAGTGCGGATGCCAACAGCTAAGAATAATATTACAGACACCATTGCAATTGTAATGTTTCTCACTCTAAACTGAAGATCAGTAAGGCTGAACTTATGCAGTACTTACTTGATTTACGAGAAGCTGGCTCCCACTGGATACCAATATTTTGTGCTAGACTCTGGGCCAGTTGTTGTGCCATGGACAACAAGATGCCATACTGTAAAAAGAAAATTATTAGCTGTTAAAGGTCAAGGAAAGTTGGGCACAGGGGGGCTTTCATCTTGTAACTTACATCTTTGCAAGACCAAGTCTGTGCTCATGCTCAGTGTGGTCTGGGCTAAGCTTAGGGATCGTCATAAATTATCAAAACCGCACAAGTCAAATAATATCTGCCAGAAGCCGATACAGCAAGACTGACCAATAATCAGACTAGGCAGACTGCACTGTCTCCTGTGTTGTCATGTAATCTAATGTGGATTTTATGGTATTGTATTGTTTAATACAAACTTTCTTCAACTCTCATAACCAGCAGCTGCAGCAAAATAATCCTCCAAATAGAATCCCAGTTTATATCTTTAAATCTGGCTCTATGATCTTTGTCCCTACAGCTGGAGTTGGAAACAATTAAGGCAAAAATAAAATCTAATACAAATCTCTGCACAGTTGCCGCCTGTCTACAGGGAAACAAAGCTGCTGCAGTTCTGAAAGGTTGGGAAGTAAGGTTCCCCCTTGCTATTCATAAGTATGATTGTTTCTCTGCCCAGCAGTTAGGGACCGTCTGACAATTTCTATCCACAGAAGTAAATCAAGGGAGAATTTCACTACTTTCAGTAAGGTTTCTTATAAAAATGGTACACATTTTTTAATTAAAGTATATTGGAGATAGATTTCTTTTTCATTAAATAAAGTAAAATTGGATTTTATATTTTTGCCTTTCCTTGTCCTTTAAGGGTAGCAGTTGGCCCAGTTTTCATTTGTGCAAGGTTGAAGGGGTGATTCACTTTTTTACGTTTAGTATGTTGTAGACTGGCCAATTCTAAGGAACTTTTCAATTGGTCTTCATTATTTACTTTTTTGACAATTTCGATTATTTGTCTTCTTCTGATTCTTTCCAGCTTTCAAATGAGGGTCACTGACCCCATCTGAAAAACTCACTCTATAAGGCTACAAATTAATTGTTACTGCTACTTTGTATTACTCATTTTTCTTTGCAGGCCTCTCCTATTCCTATTTCAGTCTCTAATTCAAATCAATTCATGGTTGCTAGGGTAACTTGGACCCTAGTAACCAGATTGTTGAAACTGGAGAGCTTCTGAATAAAAAACTAAATAACTCAAAAACCACAAATAAATAAAAAAACAATTGCAAATTGCAGACTATCACTCTCTACATCATACTAAAAGTACATTTAAAGGTCACCAACTCTTTTAAAATCAGTTTAAAGGAGAATTTAACCCGCAACATAAAAAACTCTACTCCCTACCCTACATAGACCCCCTCCCTCCCCCCCCCCCAGCCTACCTGGTAGCCGGGGCAAATACCCCTAAATTTTATTTACCCCTCAGTGCAGATTCTTTCCTCGGGAGTTCGCACCAGCCATCTTTTTTTCTTCGGTAAACTTCGAAGCAAAACAAAGTTTCAGCGCATGTGCAGTTGAAGTAATATAAACCGGTCTCAAATCACTTGGGCTGTAAATGACAAAAATTTCCTAAAAAAACAGAATATTTTGTGACTTCCTGCACATGCGCATTTGTTTGGGACCAGAATATTACTCCAACTGCGCATGCGCCAAAAGGTCTGCTTCTGAAGTTTAATGAAGAAAAGAAGATGGCTGCCATGAACTCCCGAGGATAGAATCTGCACCGAGGGGTAAGTAATAAGTTAAGGGCATTTGCCCAGAGCACCAGTTTGGCTGGGAGGGGGGTCTACGTAGGGTAGGGGGGTAGGTTTTTTTTAGGGTAGGGTGTTTTATGTTTATAATTCTCCTTTAATGTCAAGTACAATATTACTAGTGTTGAGAAAAACTTTTCACTAAGTTTTTTTGTTGTGAAAATGATGCCCAAAATTATGTTGTGAGTATAAGAAAAAAACTAAAATTGTGTGTCAAAAAAATATTGTTACCCAAAGCCTTCAATTCATTTCCACAAATTTTCGGCATGGGATACACCCATCACTAAATATTACTATTAGACAGCTAGTTTTGGTGCATGAGTCACAAAAAGACACAAAAGCAGAAATGGGGTCCATAGGTGTCTAGCTGATCTACAGACCTATATATCCTTATTGCTTTTCAACTGAAGTTGCTCAGCCTGTGTGTGAATCTATTCAAATTTCAAACAGCATAGAAAACAGGTGCTAAAATTCAACTTGTAAAACTTTTCAGCTCTGCCTGCTTTGTCCAAATGGCTTAATATCCTTAGTAGGCATTACTATTTTCCCTATTGTCTTTCAGTGTAGTGTGCTCATCAAGGTTTAACTGTAGGGTTATCTATAGGTGAATGTGACCATGCTCTATATAGCAAGATGTTCACTGTCATTTAATTAATGTACTAATCCCCCTGACACAAACAAACAGAATCTGCCCGTGTTACAGGCATTTAAATGTGTTTCCTGTATCAGCTCCAGCAAAATCATTGAGATATCTTTGTTAATAAAAGTTGTTTCTTTCTATACTTGTAGATGTAGGAAACGTGGTTGACCTCACATGGCACATGGAGAAAATAATTTGATGCAGTTACCTCATTAACCCCAACTCCTCTAGTTATAGAACATATTCCCCCAAAGTAGCTCATACTGCTTCTTTTATAGTGAAATGTCCCATTCCTGAAAAAAGATAAAAAGCATGAAGGGTTAGGAACAAAATGTAAAGTAAAAGATTAAATTAACTTTTCAAAGATACTTATTTACTCTCAAAACTACCATGACAGCATACCCAGACAAGGCTCAGCCTTATATTGTGACATTTTTATTATATATACATACTGTATCCCTGAGATAACTGACAGCAACACAAAACATGTGCAGTGAATCAGCAGAAAAGATGATTAGGAGCTACAGGCACATCTTTGGACACAGATCTTCCCTGCTAAAGAGCCGTGGTTGGTACAGAAGCCCAGAACACAAAGTACAGCATTTCTAGCCTACTTCTTTAGTTACTGTATGTTATAAGTAATTCCTCATGTTTTCCCTACTGATGTACTAGGCAGTATCATCATGATGCTTGTAGGGGAACTTTAAGAATTATCCTTTGTTTCTGAATGGATTTTTCACCTTCCAACACTTTTTTCAGCTCGGCTGTTTTCAAATAGTTCACCAGGAATAAAGAAATTTTTCAATAATTCTTTATTTTCTATTTGTGTTCTTTTTTTTCTAATAATGAAGTTTAACGTTTCATTTTTTAAAATTTACCTCTTTCTGAAGCAGCATGGGGGGGGTCCACAGACTCTGGAAACTGTCCTAAATAATGCATTATCTGATGCATTCCTTATCTTTGGAATCAGAATCCTGCTGTTATAATTGATACCATAGTTGCTAACATACCACAGTCGAGAAATGTATCAAAAAGGAACAATTCAGAATCTGTACCTGGATTATTGAGGTGCCAGACTGAAACGACAGAGACAGGAACATTAATCTAGTTTTAAAAAGGGAAAAGAATCCAGTTGAAACTACAAATTGGAAAGCAATTGAAAGAAGTATTTGTTTCTGGGGAACAATCTAAAAACATCTGAACTGAAAAAGAAAATATTTGGAAGGTGAACAACCCCTTCACTGGTGAGTGAAGAGCCGAAGAATTAACATTCTAGATCAAATTGATTGCTTAAATACCCAGAACAGAAAAGTTTTTTTTGAGGGTGATTTATTAATGTAAATGCACCTCCACTTAAAAATTGGTCATGTGATATTACCCTTTGGGGAAACCATTATTTGGATTTTTTGTGTGCAGGTGTTACTTTGCTGTTATACAAATTAGTATTTTTCTTTTGAAGAAAATAAATGTATTAGCACATTCCCGTTTTGCATTTGTTATTGAACCTTTAAAGTATCTGCAGGCACCTACGAGAGTAGATGTACTGCATCAGCATGCTGTTTGATATAATGCTGTCGATATTTAGAGAAGTCATGGAGCATTTTTATAGGGTCTGCACCAATGGGAATACGATCCTTATCTGTCCATGTTTCCACAGCCACTAAAACCACTCGTGTATTCAGCTGCTCCTTGTAAACCTGAAAACCAAGTAGAAACGGAAACACTATCAATATTTTTCCATTAAATAAATGCATTTAAGGTCTATACAAAAAAAATAAGAGTATTTTCGCAATTGGGTACATCGTTGAAAATAAAGCATAAGCTTGAACTAGGGGCACCATCTTGTTCAATACAAGAGCATAGAATAAAACTTGTGCTGCAAAGCAATGCTTTCCTGGCTTTTAGCACATTCCTGACTCAAGGAATATTCCCCCCTGAAAAATACTAAGTTGTGGTAAAACTGTGTAAAGGACTCTATTCTGCTTGTTCCAGTATTTGAAAAGACAATTGGAATAGCAACTCAGTATCATTTCCTAAAATGATGGAAAAACTGAAAACATAACCTCTAACATATTCATGGATTCTTTCTATTTCAGTAGAGACCACAAAAGCAGCAACAACTTCAAGAATAATCTAAATATTTAACACAATACGTGGCCAGATGTGATTGCTTAAGCACAGACGCTTTCATGACTAGCCTTTGATATTGTCAAGTTCTTGTAATAACCCTCTCTTGAAATTGCTTTGAACTGTTAAGAGTACAGAATCAAAATATAATATACCTTGATTGTGAATGAGGATCAAAAATTACATAAACTAGCAACAATGACTCCTATTTTTATATATGTGTGTAAGTATATATATATGTGTGTGTGTGTGATGCTTGTAAAAACATCATATTCTAAAGGTTTTCAGGCTAGTTTCTATTGCATATTCCACTCAAATTCTGGAAAATCTTAAGTGACCTCTAGGCAGTGCTTGCAGTTAGCAGGAATTATAAGAAGAGTACAACAGCCATGCAAATAAATTTACAAGAGAATTCTGCATGATAAAACCTGAAACTCATAATTTTTTTTTACTCAAACTAAATGCTGTATTTTTCCATGCCAACGGCTACCATTCTGCATTCATTTATTAGCTAAGTAAATTACATTTGGCTAATACTTACAGAATCCACAAGGTTCACAACAGATTTGGCAAAGTTATTTGTGTACATATGAGAAGAACGGTGTTTCTTGTACTGAGGAAAGAGAAGAATGGATGAGATGTCTAGAATGTAATGTTTATGTGACTGCAAGAGTTTGATGAATAAAACAAAGTAAATTACATTTAAGCTTCGTTTTTACTTTCTTGTACTTACGAAACTGAGATATAAAAAATTATCAGTTTAATTTAAATGTTCAATGTGTCTGTGCTCCATCTGGGTACTTTGGTTTGTTCCTACACGATAAAGCTTTACAGACAGGTTAGACAGACAATGCTAGATAGACAAAATATGTCACAATTAATCTTTGTACTATTTCTTGATATATCAACTGCTATCCGGTTGTGTGGGTTTAATTACACTAGCAACAAGACAGCAGTTTGGAAGCAGTAAGAATGGGAGCTGAATAGTAAATTGAAAAGGGGTATAAGGGAAAATAAGACAACTTCGAACACCTAAGTTTCAGCCAGTTTGATTCCTGTAGGGCCCAAGGGCCACCCACGCATTGCAGGGTTACCAGGTGCCTTCTTTAAGCCACTGTGTGGTAATCAGTGGAGTTTTGGGAATTGTAGTGCAATTGTGCTGCTAATAACGATGTTTAGTGAAAAGAACTACATTTCCCAGAGTGCAACAACAGAAGGATAAAGGATATGTCACGTCCAATAAAACAGGGGCCTGCTCAGAGGGCGAAGCTAGACGCCATGCTGAACAGACACAACCTCTGAGCACTCTGTTAAAATAAGCTGCATGTCGAGGTTTTTGAAACTGCAATCAAACCCTATACTTGTAAAAACTATGAATGCCATGCAATGTATTAAAAGTTCAGATTATAAAAATTACAAAAAAAAAACTCTGCACAGGAGTTCTGAACAGAACCTCCCTTTCCCTAACTACACTATCAGGCTCCCTAACACCCACACAATTTTGCTCAGTATTTAGAGTTATGCAATGGTGTTGGAGGCTGCCATGTATCCAGTACTGTGATTATTGATCTTATTGTGCTCACTTAAAACCTGGACCAGGTCAGGTTTCAGCACAAATGCTCCACCTTAGCAATGGAAGCAGGAGAAGCTTGACCAGTATGTGATGTGGCACAACATGGCAGCAGCAGTAGACCAGTTCTGCACAATGGTACATTGTGCAAAGGGCTTGTGCTATTTAAAATCATTAAAACTACTTATTGTACCCTTTTACTACTCAGTGAGAGTTAGATACCTGAAATTACTTTATATGCTTTTGCAGTCAGCTTACCATTTGATGGTCATTTACAATCATAAGTTCAACATATTTCATCTCCTCAAAAATCCCACGAGGTGCCTACAAGAAAAAGAAAGCTCATGACATTTGACACACACACACACACACACACATATATATATATATATATATATATATATATATAAACATTTTAACTGGCTATAATGTTTTTTACTTGGGAAAATGTTATTTTAATCAACAGTGCAAAATATATTTGTCTATAGAATTTCAAATCAGACTCTCCCAACACCCCCAAAGCATACAAAAATATTCATTACTCCAGTCACCTAGATATACAGAAGATTGTGATGAATTTTTGTAGTACTACCACTAACTCACAGGTAGAGCTCTTTTCCTCCTCCTTCGTAGCCACTCTGTTTGTACAAAGGGTGTCTTCTGGCTGTTGGCCTTTCCTTCTGATTCTGTAAAACAGTAGAATATATCAATCTATTTAATTGCACACATAATTGCCAATATTTTCAAAAGAAAACCCATGCTTTTTTAAGTTAGGTTCTTAATCACTCAAGGCACACCTATGTACGTCTAAGTATGCTCCAAATTGCCCCTACCCATATAGTGGCAAGGTCTGCTGATTTCAGGGTCCATTTGCTAGAACTCTCCCAGCAAACTGGCACATCTGACAAGTACAACTGCACTTTCACTAAAGATGTATATAGCTAACTAATTATATATTCCTTTTTATTATTTTGTATAGCAGAGTTAGATATGAAATAATTGCACTGAATACGACTAACCAGGATGCAGAGTTAATACATACAAACTTACTTAAACCTTCTTGATGAACAGATATTTGTGACCCTGCTGTTCTTTCAATTATATGTGGCCGACTTGTGCTTTTCTAGAGAAGGAACAAATAAAAGCAAGTAAATTAATCGTTTATCAAAAAATGGTCTCTATTGTGAGTCATTCAGAACTGAGTGTGTACATCAACCTATAAAACATTTAAGTAAATTTATTTTCAAGGAGCTAATAACACCTGTTTAGTTGACATAAACAGTTAAAAGTGAAGTAATAAGCACGTTTGTTTTTTTTTTTACATAATATATACCATTTTTATTATCATCTCTGATGCATCATTAACATCAACTCATTCAATCTCATTTCTAATGTTTTGAAATTAGCTTAAGTAATATATATGTCACATTTGATATCCCAAAACTCATAACAAACCCCATGGTCCTGGTCTCGGCTCACAATTCTGCTTCTAACAACTGCCTTTTGCTTCAGGAGGAGCCCTACTCTGATGGGGCCATAACTTAAAGTGAGAGGACCAAGGGGGAAGTTCCGGTTGGGCAAGGGAACCATAATGTATACAGAGAGTGCCAGAGAGTGCAGATGTGGGATAGGCAGGCACAGTAGTAATCAGTTCAGTACAGAATCAGGAGCTTAGTCAAGATAAACAGGCCAGAGTCAACATGGGGAAAGAAATGACCAAAATACAGGTTTTATAGACTACAATTTGTCAGCATTTTTAGAAAGCATGATTTAAGAATCAATAAATCATTTGTATATGTATTATATGAGTATTTCAAGTTTAATTATTGAGCTTTAACAGCCCTCTTTTTGATAAAATTGAATCTAAACATCTATCAGATACAAAACCGCTAAACATGCTCCCATGCTCCACCTAGTGATAGATGTGAGAACAGTACTTAATTTAATAATCCAAGTCCAGCTAACCTCGTGTCACGACTCCTTCAGTTACATTGAGTAGTAGAAACAATAGCTTATCTGAAAGCAGTTCCACTGTGTAGTGCTGGCTCTTTCTGAAAGCACATTATCAGGCACAATGACCAAAGATGGCTGACTACACATCAATATTAAGAATAAACTAGAAAAAAATTAATTTATCGGTTCAAGAATAATATTTAGGATTATAGAATAAAGTGTTATTAAGTAATACAACTATACAATAAACTCATGTCCCAAATCCCTTTAACTACTGTAAGTGACCCAATCTCAAAACTGCATGTACAGATTGCAGAGCAGTCATTGCTTATTACATGAGTATTTCAGAAACAGTACATATATATATGTGTGTGTTCATAGCAAGTTTCCTATTTAAAACATGAATAAGTGACCATAATTGTGTGGAACATATAAATTGTATACATTATTTAATGTTTAAGGGCCCTCGTTCTAAACATAGTGTGTCCCCTGCAACATGTTATACTTTACAATTTATTACCTTTGAGAAGTTTATGCCATAACAGTAACAAGGGGATGCTTTTGATGCTACAGTTATGTAATAAACACATTCTATAAATAAACACTATCATGAATTTTAATTGCAATGTACCAAATGCAACTGTGGCCTACATACAGTACATTTGTACAATTGTTGCCCAGTGACCTGCAAACAATTACAAATCATTGGTGTACTGGAGGTAAGGAGGACAACAATCTAGAAACAGCTACATCTGCAAAGAAAAAAACTGCCTTTGATATTAATTTCACTGTCTATAAATCAAATAAGGAACCGTGCATACAAAATGTAGGCTATTTCCCTAACTGCTAAACAGTTTGGAGAATAAAAGCTTTGTACTGAATAAATTTGGCTGAGTGGAGGTTAGGAGCTACAAAATGTATGCTAAAATTATCCAAGCATGGAACACTTAGCACCATGATCTATGCGGTTGTCAATATGATTAATACTCAGAGCCTCAAAATGTCCACTAAAGAGGCTGACTGCAATATGGCAATGACAACATTTTATTTTTGCAAACTTATATTTTCTGCAGACAATAAAAGAACACATTCAAATCCTTGTTTATAACAAAATATCTGATCATTAGAAGCCTGTCTGTATTACATAGATCATAAGCAGTTCAGCTAATGGACTGAATATCCAAAGAAAGCTACAGATTGTAAAATATAAAATGGATTTCTTTTTATATTGAAAACTTTACATTTTAGAATAAATTATTTCACTATTGCATTAGCTGTCTTGAGCCACCAAGAGGTGCTGCATTTTTATCACAGACAAGCAGAAGGATAGGAGAGATGTCCCAACTGGAACAATAGTACTTTGAATAGAATAGGAGCCATTCTTTTTTTTTTTTAAGTCATGATGTAATGGACATTTTGGTCCTAAAATATTACATCTGTGGATTCTGTAAATCTCCTAAGATTAAGGTTAGCTCAGAAATAAAAAGTCCACTTCCACATATATGTATATTATGATCAACCAGTAATTTACAGCCTTCAGTTTAATGAAAGTTTAGATAGACAGAGAATTTTAAATTATGTAGAAAATATTATTTCCACTGATAAAATAAAAATAGGGCTATTACATTTCATAATTAATAGCAAATTACTGATGAGAATTACAAAACTCACTTCATTCAAACTCAGCCTAAACCTTATTAATATAAATTTATTGGTTTTCCATGTTTTTGACCCTTTATCAAAGGTCAATTTTAGAGTAATGTGAATTTTTTTTTTTATTCTCAATTTGAATGGTATGTTATGTATGAAAAAATTTGAACGTCTAAAAGTAGATTGAATAGTCCCAACCTGAAAACTCAAATCAAATTCAAATCGAGTTTTTCTGCAAAAAAACTCGACTTTTGCATTTTTTACATTTTGTTTTTGACATGCAACATTTGTTTCTCCCATTGGAGTCTATGGGGCATAAATTATACTTGACCAAAATTTGGCTCATCACTACTATTAACATTTTCAGATAGTTCAAGGGACCTCTGCCATTGAACTCAGCAGCTTTTAGGGGGAGAATAGTCGAATTAGAACTGTTTCCAGGGTCAAGATGTGGTAAATCTCACATTTGAATTCAAATTCGCGTTGGTGGTTTTAAATTTGAAATTGTGAGTTTTGACCAAAATTTTTTTTCAAAAATTCTAATTGAGCATTCCAACCTTAGTAAATCTGCCCCTTATAGAGTAAGATATTAATCAAATATTAAAATCAAAATTGGTCTGCAATGCCACTTTAAGGGGCAGATTTATCAAGGGTCGAAGTGAATATTCGGATTTCAAAGTAATTTTTGGTTACTTCGACTATCGAATAGGCCAACATTTAATTTAAATAGAAAAAATTGAATTTGAATTGAAAAATTCAACCATTCCAAAATTGAAATACTGTCTCTTTAAAACATTTTAATTTGACCCTTCCCCACCTTAAACCTGCCGAATTTCTCTTTTAGCTTATGGGGGACCTCCTATAATCTTTATGGGGTCTTCTGGCAAATTTTTTTTTGGAGGAAATTGTTTGAATCAGCGATCAAATCATATGATTCAAACTATTTTAATTCAATTGAAAACTGACCTATTCAATCAAAAACAGTCCATTTTCAATCAAAAAACACTGAAGTATCAACCCTTCATAAATCTGCCCCTAAATAAATATTATTCTAAATTCATAAATATAGAAATATATCATAAACATATATATATCTGCTAACAATTATGTAAACAATAAATAACCCAATAGGATTGGTTAAGTTAAGGTTAAGTACCCCAAAATATACATCAAAATTTTCAGAGATGACACTAGCTTCTGAAAATGCAACTCACTGTTTGACCTTTAAAATTAAAGTAATTTAATTTTAAAAAATTCCCTAATTCTGATCCCAGAAAATGTTTGGAATGTATATTTTCCAATGATTCAACATAGGTGTTAATATATTTTCTATATGCCACATTTATATGACCACATTTATGAGTACAGTATGAGAACAGCCTATTCCGTTGACGGGCGAATGGTTATGTGTCAGAGTGTAAGAATAAGTAAGTTTAATATCAAATATATGAGTCCCCTATCATTCTGATGCCACAATGCCAATGGCCCAAGGCAGGATAGGTGCAGTGAGGGGTGATGTTCTCCCCAATAATAATTTCTCCATTCTACTGACAGAGTTCACAAAGTCAGCAGATGTTAGATGGGGCCCCTGTGCAGAAGTGTTGCTTCATGGCTGATTTCATCACAGTGTCTACTTTTGCAGACAAAGAACCACAAGTCTGGGGGATAGTTGAAAAACTATGTTGCAATACTGAACATCTTGCAGAAATGTATAAATGTATGTCAGTAAAATTTCGATACCTCCCAATGTCCAGGGAGGGTCCTGACCATGTAAGGTATATCTGTATACACCCATTTTAAATTCCTTCTGATGTCTATATAATCCTTGGACCAAGAGGTGTGTCTTTGGTAAACCCTTGCGTACCATCTAAGAGTTCATGCTCCGGTGGTGCTGCGACAGCTTACCCAGGCAAAACCTATTGTCTTGTTTTGGACTCAATAAACTACCTCCTTGTGTTTGTGCCTTATCTCTTGGTTTTGCTTTACATACGAGGTCATAGAGGTAGAAATAAACCAACATAGGTTAGTATCTTGTTCTCTGTGTGGGGCCCACAGCATTTGCATCCCATTAACACACTGTTCTCATTGCCTAGTGGTGGGGCAATGAAGCAGACACTCTAATAGCCACCCAAAAGTCCTCTTTTCCACAGATTTTCCCACAATTCTACTTTCTGTGACAGATAGTGTATCAGATAGAGCAGAAATAAAGTTTGTGTACAAACTACAGAATACAAACAATACAACATAAAAGCAAAGACAAGACATTCTCTTTAGTTAATTGTAATGCAACTACAGTACATTGTGAATGCATTTGGTATTCTTTTGCAGACAGGATACAATAATTCACTGCAGAGATTTTCAGACATGGGGTTCAAGGCCACCTTGTTGTAGACCAACATGTTTTTAGGTCCCCTTCCCTCTTAACAGGGTAAGACAATTTTGTCATAACTGTCAAACTGTTTATAAGCAGTTCTAAAAGAAACATTTTCACAATTCTATGCTGATCCATATACTGTAGCCCAAATTTCCCAATGTAATTCTCTACTAAAATGTGATGTTGTATTCTAACAGATAAAAGGTGTTCTGGCTGGCATTGGTGTCCAACGTGGATAAATAAGATGTAATGGATTATATTATGCTGCAAGTTATGAATATATACAAAAATATGGCTACTTACACAACTGTGAGTGATATCCACTGGATGAATTGTGTAAGTATGGGTTCCATCATCGAACATCCCACTGAAAAATCAAGAAAGAAAAGTTATATCACATATGTACAAAGGCTAGCAAATTATATAATAATAAGCTGTCTATGTTGTTTGTTTCACTGTGGCACCATTATTTTTTGTTCATATTGCAGGTATGCTTTATTACACTAGTGACAAAGCAGCTGATTTTAAAGGAATAGTTCAGTTTAAAAATAAAAACTGGGTAAATAGATAAATAGCTTGTGCAAAATAAAAAATGTTTCCAATATAGTTAATCAGGCAAAAATTTAATGTATAAAGCCTGAAGTTACTGGATGTCTAACAAAATAACCAGAACACTATTTTCTGCTTTTCAGCTTGCTATGTTTCCACTGATTGATAACGAGGCAGTGACCAATCAGTGACTTGAGGGGACGGGGCATGTGGGTCATAACTCAACTGCAAACTCACTGAATAGGCCCCCCTTCAAGTCGCTGACTAACTCAGAGTTAGAGATCTGAAATCAGGAAGTATTATTCTGTTTTGTTATATTAGATATCCAGTCACTCCAATCTTTATACATTAAATTTTTGGCTAACAAATATTAGTAACATAATTTATTTAACACAGTCTGTTTACCCAGTTTTAATTTTTACACTGAAATGTTCCTTTAAAACAATTAATTATTTTAGCTTACAAACTTACACCACTTATCAAGCACAAAAATCCATAAAGTACCTATAATTCTAGTGGTAAAGGATGCTGTGGGCCACACTGCACCTGTCATAAAATGCTGGGGGGCCATACTAAGAATTGCTTGTTCCTGTGGTCCCAATAGCAATAGAGTGACTGCTCTGTACCAGGCAAGGAGACTTAGCCTTCTCCACCTGCAGCCCTCCATTTAGTGAATTAGTTCATGAATTCTATGGTATGGCTTTGCAACAATATCATAATTCACAAATAAAGTATCTAGAAAAGCTGAAGCTACCAATGCCATCTGCACCAGTGCCTGACTGGCAGTTTGTTTACTATTAAAGCTACACACTGCAAGAAAAGGAGCACTCATGGGTCTTAATGTTCTTTTTCCTCCAAAAAGATTTATTGGATGGAAATGTCAACATAAATTTGAACAGTTGCATAAATTTATGGTAGCACCACAGCATATTTATATATTATGCTTTCAATAAACTTATGTAACAAACACATTAGCCTGGGTATTTCATAAATCCTTTGATGTCGCAGGTTCTGTTTAACATACATTTGGGCAAGGAAAGGCAAATAAATTCAATCCCATTTTTACTTTCTTTAATGAAAAAGAAATCTATCTCCAATATACTTTAATTAAAACATGTGTACTGTTTTTATAATAAACTTGACTGTATGCAGTGAAATTCTCCCTTCATTTAGTGCTGTGGATAGGAATTGTCAGACGGTCCCTAACTTCTGGCAGGGAAACAATCATACTTATGAACAGCAGGGGGAGCCTCTGCCTTACATACCAGCCATGCAGAACTCAAGCAGCTTGTTTTTTGATCATTTATGATGATCCCTAAGAAGCCCAAACCACACTGAGCATGTGTATGTAGTCTAGCCTTGCAAAGATGTATAACAAAGTAACAAGATGAGAGCCCCTGTGGCCAACTTTGAACGCAGAAATCATTTGTTTGATTAGGCTTGTGGTGCAGTAAGTTCTTGTTTATGTTTAGTATACAAAATACAGCATTTCTAGCCTTATTCTATTTTAGACTTTCCTTGCCCTTTAAAGCATTTTTTAATACACTGATGTAAAAATTACTGAAAGCAACATGTTGCTCCCCAACCCCTTGGATGTTGCTCCCAGTTGCCTCAAAACAGGTGCTTATTTTCGAATTACAGGCTAGGAGGCAACTTTTGGCTACATAAAAAACAGATGTACTGCCAGAACCTCCTGTAGGCTGCCAGTCCACATAGGGGTTACCAATAGCCAAATACAATGCTTATTTGGCACCAACAGGAACATTTTTCATTGTTGTTTAACTCTTTTTACATCACCTTACAAAAGGTTGGGGATCCCTGCTCTAACCCATATGGAAGAAATTACAGACAAATTAAGAAACAGTGTTGAGCTTCATTTGTGAAAGCCTAAACATAAATGTTTTAATTTTTCAAATGGGTTGTCAATAGCATCCTTGCTTATTTATCTTAAAGAGCAAATACCATATCTAAATTGCTGCTGTGTTCTACTAACATGCAGTTCTACATGAGTTTATGTCTTTCTAATTCTAGAGCAAGGACTATGCCAACATTATATTAAAAATTGTGGTTAATCTCACTAGCATAAGCAATTCATTACTTATAAGAAAAATATATGAGGGGTTATTAGCTAAAGGTATTTCTGTAAGTGTGATGTATACATCTGCCAGTAAGCCATAATGGGCTTCATTAGTCATCTGGGGACCCAATGTTTATCTTCAGGGGGGACCTAAACTCTAATTACTGAACACTGATAGGAAGCAATGGCTTGTCAAAAGCAGCAGGCAAAACAGCTACAAGATTTGAATCCTACCTTTAAACAGTCTGCCCAAACATTCACCATAAATTATGTTAAGGTTATATATATAGACCACTAAGCTCAGAACAGAAAGTATATTTCAGTGTCCCTTAAAGCATGGTAAAAATATTACAGTTTTTTCTTTATAGCTGCAATTTGTGTGTAGAGAGTGGTAGGAATTGTTGGGTCTGTATTTGAAAGAAAGGTAGTTTTACTGTATGTTGAGCCTTTCTTGTGCAAACATAGTTGCCTTCCATAGAGGCTCACATATCGAGTAAATGTATAACAAATTAAATTTCCAAAGTTCTGCTTTAAAAAAAAAAATGCTATGTATTTGCATTTCGGTAAATGGTAAAACAACAGCAATCAATGTCATGAGTCCATTATTCCGCAACAAGAAAACTGAATCAGCTGGAAGCTAGTATTCTCCACCTTCATTGGCTTTATATAATTAATTATTAAAGGTGCCTGGGGACACTTAAGTTGTCTGACTAGTCAGATACCCTTTCTGCTCTTGTACAACTCAGACAGGGTGCTCTTAAAGGCACCTTCTTACAAAGCCAGAAATGAAATTTATTTTTGTTAAGAATTTAATGGCCATGCTAACAGTGAAGATGCTGATTTGCACAATGTAAATATATGGCATTAGAGTGAATTGGTGATGCTTGAACATGCAGTCATTGCTGCCTGCTTCTTATTACTCATTTACATATAATCAGATAACACTTATGCTACTAAAAGTTAAACCAAACTTTTTAATTTGCTTTCTGACCTTTGTCTTATTATATGGGCAAAAAAATGAACTTACAACATCTAGCCAAAAGATATATAGAATAAAAAAAATGAATTGGCAGGCTTCATTAATTATTAATGGGCAAATTTACTCAAAGCAGCCAATTAGAATTAGCCTTGATTAGTCTCCTGCAAGTATAATAATTAAAGCAACCCTCTAATTGTTTGTCAGGAGTTACTATGCTGGGACAAAATTGCCCATTTTAAATATACCAGACACACTGATCTATTGATGGCATATTTATCTAACTTTTATATTACTTTTCACTGGGTAAATTTGCATAACAGTGTATGCCATAATTTTAAGCAGTATTACAATTATTTGACAAATAAATGAGAAGTAATGTAACAAGACTTGTGTACTTTAAGTCATAAGGGAATAATTGTCACCACAACATGTAGTGCAATCAAGGCCACCAGATGGCTGCAGGTGTGCAAAGCTTAATGAAATAAAACACTTTCTTCTCTCAATTAGTTTGAAAAGTAGATTGAATTATTTACATGCTAAATGTGAAGCACACAATTCTCAAAACGAAACAGTGGTTAATATTCAGGACTATTACTGTAATGTTTTAATATTATTTCCCTTACTGTAAACCATTGCATGTGGAAATAGCCACTCTTGAGTTGTTCAACCCTCTGATTGTTCCATGGTAGTAGCAATGTTCTCCTCCCTGCAGAACACACAACAATATTTTGAAGACTCTATAAATAAAATAAGCATCATTATAAAATAATTACAACCTTTGATCCAAGGACTAGTTTGATTTTTTCCTACTCTGAGGCAATTGGGAAAGGCTTTAAATGTGTTTTTTTGTCTTCCTCTGGATCAACTAGCAATTACGCAGGTTAACATATTTGAAAGGTTGAACTTGATGGACATGTCTTTTTTCAACCTAACATACTATGTTACCTACAATTGCCCCATAAATAAGGTTTGAGGTATGAATAACAAAAAAATATACCTCAATGACCAGCTATTTAAATTGACATGTCATGAACAGTAATGCAAATTTTCCTCAGCTCATTAAAATCTAATTTTTATAGTATAGTAGATCCTGTCTTGGCTTTGGCTGTGGCACACATCCAGGTGTGCCTTGCACAACATGTATAGAGTCCTGATCAAGAGTTAAATCCAGACCATTCCCTGCTCTGCACTACTGTGCCTATACCTTTGCATAATGGGAATCATACATGTTCCAGCAATATGTATTTCAGCTCAGTAAACTGTCAGCAGGCAAAATCAAATGATGTTATTGTTGTTCTTCAAGTAGTAAAGACACTTCATATTATAGGGATGTTTTCAACCCAAAAGTTAACTTTTAGTTTTGCCTAATAGTTCTAGCACACATGATTCTGTATTTTTCTTGGATATGGTGAGCAATTATGTCACCAACTGGACAACCAGCTGTAGCTGTTTGTGTTGCAAAGCAATGCTAACTGTAGTATTACGATCGCTAGTATGGTTGTTGCACAATAATGCATATAGTAGTTTTAGATGGAGTGAACTCCTTGAGTGGATAATTTTTATCTGCTAGATGAAAAGGCACTATTGACTGCCTTCCACATATGCACCAGAGTTAATGTGTGTTCAGATTCCGGATCAGGGTCTTTGATGGCCCATAAATTATTTGTGGTATTTGGGAATCCATTACATTTTAATATTAAGGACTCCGTTTCCATTTGTATAACTGTATAATCTGTAATAAAGGGGTAGTAAGCAGAAAGTTCCTATAGCTTGTCCACATTCATTTACTAACAATCGAATTTCAATATTTTCCCAAAGTCTCAAAAAAGTCATTGTTTTCCTTTATTTCTTAATGTAAAAACCACAAAAACCTTTGACACAAAAATCTGCCTGGTAAAAGAAGTGAATGGGAGTTGATCTCATTGGACCCTTTTAATCAATACAGACTTTTAGAGGTTTTCAAATTTTATTCTCTAGTAATTGTCTGATAAACAAATATTTTTAGAGGGTTTTTCAGGTCTTCTAATTTTTTTTATTTTTTGACGCCTTTTTTTCATTTACGCTTCGTTTCAAAAACCTCTAAAACCACTAAAATGAGATTGCTGATAAATAACATTTATCCACATGAAAAAATTACATGTTCTGTTGTAATATATACATTATTTTAGGATTAGGATAGATTTTAGCTGAAGCAAAACTCAAATTTGCATATGCAAATCAACAAAATCATTGAAAACAAATTCAGAAAAACCAAAACATATTCTTATACTTCTAAAATCAAAGAAGCAGATCTTGTAATTTGCTTGGGGTTGCATTGCATGGCCCATGGGAGACAACATATGCTGTAAATGTCACATAAGGGGGCCAGACTATTGATCATAGCTGCAGCAGTACTTTATAACCACCAAAGTGGTTGTCTGATGGCTCCCAGAGGCTACACAGTGCTAGGCTCTACAAACTGCTGAGAATTCAGGAGTAAAATTAGTCCACCTTTTAGTGCAACCAGATTGTTGCAAATAGAATTGGCCAGGCATCTTTGTTGCAAGCTCCTCTAGGTATCTGGTAGCTACAGCTGACCCAGCCTCCACAACACAGGATACTTGTTAATGCAGCATGACTGACATGATTTCACATAATATTCCTCTTGGACTCTTGAATCAGCAACTGCAATGCTTGTGCTTTATTTAGTAGCTCTACATTTTATTAGCACAATACTGTTACACATTGTACCAAGTTTTTGTACATGGAAAGTATCATATACACCTTTTAGAACTAATTACCCAAAAGCAAGGTAGACATTTAAAAGCCACAAACATGGTGGAATAACAATTATTGGTTAAGAGTTACATGATAAATTGTTGTGAAATGTGTTAAAGAAGCCTGTCCAGACAGGGAGTTCCATAACGGAATAGCACCTATAAATGGCATCTTTTTAAATAAAAGATATTAAAAGGGAACAAAATTTTATATAAGCTTCATCATACTAAAATAAGAAACTTTCCAAAATAATCAATTAAAATTTCTGTACTGTTTCTGAAATTATCAAGTTCATCTTCACTTTCCCTCTCTCATCATCTGCTTCTCTTCATTCTATCTTCATGCAGGCGTTGGGTGTCAGATAATCACTGACAGTTAGATCCAATCCATCTTATAGGGTTACTTCTTTTGCCTAGAAGATGTATTAGAGCTCACTCAATTAAAATCACCAGAACTCCTGTCCCTCTACATGCAGAATTAGTGCAAAAGGCAGTTATTTTGTTAGTTTTTTGGTACTGGATTCTGTTATTTCAATACGCTCTAATTCATCTGCTAGGAAAGGAAGCGCCCTTATAAGATATATTGGATCTAACTCAATGTGACACCCAACTGCTGCATGCAGGCAGAATGAAGTAAAACAGTTGCTGAGAGAGGGATAGTGAGCATAATCTTGACTATTTCAGAAATTATGCAATTAATTGTATTAACACAGTTTCTTACTTCAGTATGCTGAAATTTTTTGCTTTAGTTTCCCTTTAAAGTGTACCTGTCACCCAGACACAAAAATCTGTATAATAAAAGTCCTTTTCAAATTAAACATGAAATCCAATTTCTATTTTTTATTAAAGCATTCATAGCTGTTGTAAGCTCATTTTAAAATATCAGCTGTCAATCAAATATTGTCTGCCCCTCCTCTATGCCAATGGCATAGAGGCGGGGCAGAAAATTACTTTCACTTTCCATTTAGCACTTCCTAAATTTCACTGCTCTCCACACATTCCCCCATTCTCTTCACTGTTTAATTGTGTAGCCAGGGCATGGGGATGGACAATGTGTCCCCCATTCAGGTGCACAAACAAGATTCTAAGATGATATAATGCTTGCATTAATAACAGTGTCCACAAAATGGCTCCTGCCTGCTTGCTAAAATTTTGAATTGTCAGACTGAAAGAAACAAGAATCAAATAATTTATATAGTGTAAATAAAGTTAATTTTGCTTGACTAATGTGATAAAATAGGATTTTGAATATTTATTTTGGGTGATGGGTCCCCTTTAATATAAGTACTGATACAGCAAGAGGTACATACAATAGAATTATTGGCACATCTGGTGAGAGTGACTTTTTGAATGAAACAGCATGTAAAATTATCCTGAAATGCTAAGATAATTCTCAGAAACAGAGTAGATTTTTCAGAAACTTGGTAAAGAGTG
>CM044448.1:78132444-78142972 GCA_024363595.1 Xenopus borealis | reverse complement strand
CTTATGATGCAAACAAAAACTGTTTATTAATCCGAAGACAATATCCCCAGGTTTACTCACGTACATGAATTAGGTTTGGCATCATGCAATAGGTACCACAGCTGAAGAAAAGACTCCATTAGGCATTTGCAGTCACTCAGTACAACCATTCCCTCCAGGAAGTTGTCAGGAAGCAGCCTCTACCCTACAGTCCCTCTTCACTGAGTTCCCTGCACTCAGGCATTTAAAAAGTCTCTGGGAAGCAACTCACTGCAAATCCTCATTGGAGGATTTTCTCTTTATGCATACACTATCTACCTAAGTCAGCCCTACTATAGCTAAACCTCATTCACAGGGCTGCCTGGTCCCCGACTTAACTGGACCCATGCCCAGGCTCATTGCACACATCCACCCTGTCCCCAGGTGGAAGGCAAAGAGGAAGCTGCCACTCCTTCCCAGCACTATATTGCCTTGTGGCAGGAAGTGGTCATTACACCTCTTGGCCAATAACACTGAAAAAAGAAAGGGTTGGGAGTTAACCCTATAGGGGAATAGCAATTCTATAGGTCCCTACATACTGCTCGAATATAAATATAACAAGTACTAGTATAAAATAAGAAACAGTGTTTTCATCTTGTGAAAGAATTGAATTTCATTACCTTAGTTAATTTAGGTTTTCCATCATTATATTCAATTTCCGAGTAGTCAAAAGATAATAAGCCACTGCAAGAAAAGGATAGAATATAATGAGATAAACTAAGCACCATAATATCAAATACATTCTTGAAGTTTTTGATGTAACATTTTTGGAGAGGCACAGTTACGTAAGTACAATATCTGGTGACCTTTACTCATGAAGTATGCACTAGAAATTTGCATGTGTTTGTAAATAGCAAACATTTTGCATTTGCTTCACTGTTAACACCACTAAGGGACAGCATAGGCCCTTCAATAATACATGCATTAGCAGACGCAAAAAGATCTCAAGACAAAACACCTGGTCAGTGGTTGGTATAAAGTACAAAGCTGCCTTATGCCTTATCTCAGCAACGAGGTAATAACAAGGTATGGCATGTAAACTTTTATATAGCTTAAAAGATAAAACAAGGTTAAGCTGCAACTGTTTTATTTGTGCAAAATAAATATTTATTACATTTGTGAAAGTACAATACCTGAGTTGTGAAACTGTTACAAATAGAAATGCTCTGAATACAAATGCCTTGCCTCTGTCAGAACAAAATGTATGCAAGTGACTTAAATATTGTAGCTACTGCTGACTGTCTAAAAATTCCTTCTGCAAAAAAAGACATATCATCTGTTTTCTGTCATCCCTAAGGAACATAAACTTCTCCAGCTAAGCAACACTACAACAATTCCATTAACTGTAACATATTGTTACCATTTAATATGCAGACTTTTACTCAAAGGCAGCACATCCTTTGCTCCAAAACTCCAAAATACTTAAGCAGCCAAAATGTTTCTGTGTTAATGCATATATTTACCTCATATAAAACCTATTATTTTATATCTGACCATATGTCATTTCAGCACTATCCAGGTTGAGGGGTGGATGACTTTTTGTGAGGATGGAGCTATTATAGTACAATTTAAAAAAAACTCATACTTTGGATTCATTCATTTTCTTGTACTGATTTGGTGCCAATTGTGATGCCTTTTATTTGTAATTCTTACTGTGCAAAACACTAATGTTGTTACACTGGCAGCACAGAGATCTCCACTTGCCTCTACCATCTGCATGACCCGATGGCATAGGGTCTCTGCTCCCAGCATGAGTAACCTTCATGTTTCTTAGAGCCAAACACACTAATTTGTTTTTTTAATTTGGCAGGTCTGTGCATGCCATTTCCCACATCTACATCAAGCTAAATATGTAAGATTCCAATGTAACTGTATCAATACCTTATTTACAAAATTATATTTTAAGTAAAAAAAAAAACGACGGTAAGAGAAATGTTAACACTGACTCTTTACCATAAATTATAATTTAAAATAATAATAAAAGACATACATTTATTATTTTATTATTCACATATTTTGCAGCTGAAGTGGTGAGCCATTTTTTGGTAAGTTAGATTTTTTTAAGCATATTCTACATGACAGAACTATCAGGCACATTTTCACAAAGCTTAAATCTACACTCTAGCTTTGGTGCAATGCAGTTAGTTGTATTGAGTAGCATTCGGCATTCAGAATATTAGGGACACAGTTAATCAGGTTAGGGATGGTTAGACTGAGCTGTTGGGACTTAATTGCCTGCATTACAAGAAGTCATTCTAATTTCCAAGCTAGCAGCATTGCAACTAAAAATAAAGTTTCTGGTTAAACCTTCCCAACAGAAACCACACTTGAGCATCTTAAAGGGCCAGTAAAAATAAAAATTGTTTTAACAGAATAAAAATATAATGCAGCGTTGCCCTGCACTAGTAAAACTGCTGTGTTTGCTTCAGAAACCCTACTATTATTTATATAAATATGCTGCTGTGTAGCAATGGGGGCAGTCATTCAAAGGAGAAAAGGCTTGAGTTACACAGCAGATAGCAGATAAGCTCTGTAGAACATAATGTTATCTGTTATCCATTATTTATCCTGTGCCATATAGCCTTTTTTCAATTTCCAGCAGCTTGTTTATATGAGCTATAGTAGTGTTTCTGAAGCAAACAGATCAGTTTTACCAGTGCAGGGCAACACTATTGTATCGTATAACCTTGGGGACTGATGTATTATTGGCCCAGTGGTGTTATGAGCATTCCCTAGTCTATGAAAGGGAATTAATCTCATAGTTCTTTCTCTTAGCTATCTCTTTTGTAATCCACTCCATAGTGTGGGTAGATACTGCTAAGTAGCCTGAGACCCTAATGCTCCCCATAGACACAACAATCTTTCCCTGCCGAACGACCGATCTTAGCGAAGTCCGACCAATCTGTCAAATTATCGTGTGGTTAGTGGGATACAAACGATCGTACATCTTACGATTTTTCGTCCAACATCGGTCTGAAGATTGATCGGCCAGGTTAGAAAAACTTTATCGGTCCCCATGCAATCTACCTATGTTTGCAGGGCCAAGCAGGCAGCGACCCTTCAGTTTTGCTGGCAATATTGCCTGAAATGGTCTTTTTAGTTGATGGACACATCGGACATTTAAACGATCGTTTTGAGACAATCATGGTCTCACGATAACCATTGGATCTTTCAAAAATCTTTACATCTATGGCCAGCTTTAGGTAGACATCATAGTGCAAAAGGACACCATGGAAAATTAGCAGTCATCGCAGCACTTTGCCAGATGAAAATTCCGTCAAATAATGCTAATTCACTATAGTACTAGAAAATCAAAGCAAAGCTGCGCCAGTGTTTAATTCTGCCTAGCGCAACTTCGCTAGAGAACTTGCTATTTCCCTATTTTAAACAAACAATTATGTTTTATTAATTTTACGATAAAATATCTTGTAGCATCATTTCCCTGGACACTCTATGTCAAACACATGGGGTACCCCCGCCCCAGTGCTCCCATCAGAAGCACCTTCCCCAAAGCTTTACCAGCTCATCCTGTGGCTTTTGGTCCTTCTGCTCAAGTTTACTTTTTTGCTCCTATTGGAACCAAAACTTTCTTATTAGCCTTGGGAAAGCATTAGGACTTGCTGGAAAGTGTCCTATGGACTGCAGGTTTTTGCTCCTAGAGTTTTTTTTCCCCTAAGCACATTGCCTCACTTAGTTTCATTGCCTTAATTGTTTTATAAACTCACCTTCTTAGTCAGCTAAGCATAGGCTCGGTGGCCATATTATATTGCCATACATAGCAGCCTGTGAGGCATTCACAATTTTTGCTGCTGTAGCTGAGGTGCATATTCATTTAGACATTGACTGTGTATGGGGGAAGATTCATCCAGGTTAATGCTGCAGTCTGTTTTCTCATTATCGTAATGATAGGTTATTTCTGTGGTTGTAACCCTTGTGGTTAACAACGGTGTTGCTTACAAAGCAGGTGCTTATGGCATGAGTTTCAGACTGCCATATACCGGCATTGCTAGTTGGTGTTCGGAAACTCATGGGTTACCTTCAGGACAGCTGCTTTACAGAAAGCTGTCCTATGGATAATAATTTGTTTGGACCAAGATATCAGTGTTTGCCTTTATGTAGGGTGCTGATTATAGCATGACTGCTTATGGGCTGGAACATTGTGGTATAGGTTGCAGGGATGGTTCCCTTCCAGAACTTTACTATTATGGCATAAGATATGTATGTCTGCATGTATTTCTGTCATGATGCTCATTGCAGATTTCATGGAGATACTTCAGTACTATCCAAACTGGTTTGCCTGGGTCATGGGAGGCTTCTGGTTAGTTCATAGGGCAGACATTGTATGCTCACAGTGGCAGCAGTCAGTCTCAGAGAGCCTTTCATTAATAGATTGTGGTGTGTATCTAATTGGGAACTCTATTATTTGAGCGCAGGGCATGATCTCAGATTCATCATGTGTGTAGTAATCATTTGATGCATATCCTGCTGAGATAATTTTCTTCCTTTTGTCTGTCTGGTTTATCCAGTTATATATATATATATATATATATATCAGGTTATACACAAGTAAGCCCGGTCTATTTACTGTGCAACAGGGGTTTCTCCTTGTGGTTGCTTCAGTATTACAATGTGGTATTCTTATCTACAGCCCCTTGTAGGGGAATTTTAGACTAGTCCTCTTTCTAAGCTAGTGGGTTGTTCCTCATGATTTCTTGCATAATGTTTGGGTTTATGGTACAAGGATAAAAGAAAATTATGCACACTAGGCTTTGCATAGGTATCTACAATATTTAATATAGATCTTGTGCTTGTAAAATGTTAACAATGTTATGTTTCTTTCCTCTACTAAGTCATCTTTTATAAGTGCCCCACTTCTTGAGCTACTTCCAGCAGTGCTCTTGTGCTGGGCACACAGTTGGTACAGCTGTGAGGGTAAGTAGTGAAAGTGGGAAGCAGATACTTATTGATACTATCTTTTTTTCTGTATATGGAGTATATTTCTCTGACTTCAGGGGAGAGTGTCATTCTGGTTTCACACTCGGTCCCATTACTTTGGTGTGGAATTTGACCTATTTCCTTTTATTTCTCGAGCTATTTGCACTTTTCTTTTCTTCTGATGCTGTGTTTTCCTCTGCAGAAATAGTCCACAGGTTTGGGACCAGGGGTTCGCTCAGTGTTCACTGGAGGAGGTTTTATTCTTCTTGCGGTTTATCTGGAATAGATTAGTTTCTGGGATCCAGGTTTCCTTTTGTGGAACTAATACCCTCCCATCTGGGGATAGATATTCAATTGTCATGGCCCTATGTGTATCAAACTGTATCATACTTATTGTGATTTTCTTTTCCTGGACACACTGGGGCTCAGTTATAAAATTCGCACAGGGCAGATTGGTTTGCAAAGTGAATATATTTGCTGTGCGCCTAGTTATATTTATAAAGCTGAATAAGAGTGTGTAATTGCGAATGTCTATAAGAGCTTTTTAAATATGGCAAAAATCGCAAATTGTGAATATTTATGCACACACAATGGTGGAAATAAAATATTTGCAAAACAGTTTTGCAAACTGAGAATTTAAGTTATTGTCAACGATATTTTCGCACGAAACAACCAGGGGCGCTTCGCCAATGAGGCGAGTTGAGGTGCTGGCCTCAGGCAGCAGAGTCACCCTGGTAGCCAGGGGCAGCAAAAATGCAGCTCCTAGTAACTTTAATAGCCAAAGTTCCAGTTTTCAACCCGTAAAATCATCACTTCTAGTACAGAGAGCCAATTGTTCTCTCTGCACTAGCAATGGGGACCCCCCGACCCCCGTCTGGCACTGAAGGTGAGTGCCATGGGGAGATGCGGGGGACAGCTGCAAAACGAAGCCGTCTCAGGTGGCAAAATGGGCAGGATCACCTCTGACAACAACCTCACATAAAGACCCGTATCGAAATGTATTCACAATGCAAATTCCCAAAAACCGGAAAAAGACCGGACCCCTACTGTCATAGTTTCCAATCCCTTTTCAGTAGTTTCTAGAAGCATATCACCAGACACTGGATTAGAGGTAGGTTTGAGTTTTTAAAACTTTGGGGAGGGTCTTTTTGATGGGAGCACTGAGGTAGGGCTATCCCGTGTGACATGGAGTGTCCAGGAAAGGAAAATAATGGTAAGTATGGTACAATTTTCCCTTTGAATTGATATAAAAATCATGTTTGTTTTCTTTTATTTTTAAATGTTTATATTTAACATTACTTAGCCTTAATTCAGAAAACCCCAGGTCAGTTCAGATAACAGACCATACCTGTACATTATTCAGCAATACATGCCTGATCCTGCACACCAAGCACTATTGGAATATACTGTATCATATTACCTTACTTTGGCAGAGGTATTTTTGTGGTCTTTTACATACAACTGAGAAAAAAGATGGTTTTACCAAAAAGCATGTGCAACAAACTGTGCTAAACTCCTCAGGATAATGAGCCATTTTTTTTACAAGATTTGCATTTTTTAACTCTCTTGACAGTCATTAAAGAACATAATTTCTCAGACTCCTCAATAAACAATTTTAAGACTTTTGACCCATGACAGATGCTGAGACAAAGGAAATAAGATCAGCCATTATATTCTGCATACCATACATAATTTTTTGTCTATGTCAACATTGTTAAATAAGTATGCAAACCTGCTGAATTATATTTTTGCTAAAATGTTTAATGTGTTTTTCAATTTCAAATAATATGAATGTCAGCAGCTTCTCTTAGGTACAGCCTTTAAGAACAAGGCACACAGAGGGGCAGATTTACAAAATTCATGTGAATAATTTGAAGTTCGATCGAATTCGATCAAATTCCGATCGTACAATTTTATCGGATATTTGAATATGCAAATTTGGCCACTTCGATTATTGAATATGCTAAATTCGAGCGTATCGAATAGACCGAATAGATCGAACAATCGAATATTCGATCATTCGACCATTCGATAATTAAAATACTTCAACTTTAAAATTTTATTCGACTGCCTACTTCGCCAGATTGAACCTACCGAATAGTAATAGAAGCCTATGGAATCCCCCCATAGGATTTTTTTTCTATTAACTGCTCGAATACCATTAGTATGATCGAAGCTTCAATCGTTCGAATCATACGAATTTTTCAAAAGATCGAAGGAAATTTCACGATTTTTTCGTGAAATTGAACAATCGCTATTCGATTGTACAGTTTTTTCAAGAAATCGCATAGCACTCAAAAAATAGCCTACTATTCGATTTCCATTCGACAGTCAAATTCTGCCGAATTTGAGGGCTAAAAGCCCTTAAGCACATTTATTAAAGCAGATGAATGTGCACTGTAGTGCTACCAATCTGCGTTATGCCATTGTATGCGGTTCAAAATTCAAATATTTAAAGGGGCCTCTGCCAAGCACTTGTTGCAAGTTTTAGAAAGAACACCATGGCTGTGGGTGTCCCACAGTGAGCAGGTACCTGTCGCCTGACTAGACCACTAGGCAACCTTACAGGAATGAAACAGAAGAGAAAAAAGTCTGTGAAAGCAAGTCAATGTAGGAAGGAAATATATCAGAATGGACAAAGTATTATAAACACACGGTGAGTTAATATTGGTTGATAAATGTCCACCAACAACTCAAATACTGCATTTTCTCTTACCACACCATATAAGTACAATGGTCCCAAAGACTTTCTGCCACAATCTACCCTTCTACCAGGGACCATATGTATTGCAGCCTGTTGCCTTACCTATTTACTATTCAGGCAGACTAGAGATACAGGCTTTCTTGTTCACTACACTCATGGCAGTGGGTCACTTGTATGTATCCCTGCCCCCGCAGGACTGGACAGATACTCATTAGCATAGCAATTAAAAGCACCTCCTCCCCACCCTCAGTTCTTTTTTTCTGTCCCGCGTTAATGATTAGGCTCACTCCAGTGTGATATCCGACCAGGTCTCAGGCTCTCTCTTCCTGGTTGAAGCTCTGGGACGAGCGCTGATGGTAACCGCTGCCCAGGGGCCCCTCCTGCAGAATCAGGTGCGACCAGGGGCTATGGCAGTACTAGCAGGTATTTTCTGTCAAAATGCCATAAGCTTACTAAGCAGGCGACATATCGGCAGAACGCGTTGCCATAGTGATGCGTGCGCAACGTGATGACGTTGTACGCATTGAAAGTTTCATCTTCGCAAAACAGTAGCGCTCCTGTAGTAATCTGAAGCCATCCGGACAGTAGCAGTTACATTGTGCTTTCCTGGTAAGCAATTTTGTTGCTCAAGGAGCCATTCTTTTAAACCTGCAGTATATTGAAGTTTTTTAAACTTTCCACAGCATACGGATTACTTTCCTATCATCTCATTAGTTATTTCTGAGCTGTGTTCTGGCAAGTGAGTGTTTTTTTCTGCTTAGTTACTTCATCTAATGCCTAGATTGGTGGATGTTGATTGCTCATTTGTTTTTTACAGTTTATTGCTGAGCTAAAGGAGGCAAAGGTCGTTTTTTACTATGGAGGGGTGAGTCCGAGAGAGCTGGATGGATAGATGTTTTCAATTACTGAATTATCCTATGTTTTTTAGGCTTCCTGGGGATCAGGAACAAACGGATAGAACTTCAAAAAAGTCTAAGATCTGTAGATCCTGTGACAATCCTGCATTGCAAGGCAGAAGACTGTGTCAAGAATGTATTTCTCTTGCTTCTGGAAATATGTCTAATCAATTGGAAGAGTTTATGAATAAGATATCACAATCTGTATCTCAGTCTATAGAAGTAGCTTTATCTAGAGCCACTAATAAGCTACTAAAGAAACCTAGAATTCAAGAAGAGGTTGTTTCTTCATCGGATGAGTCTGAATTGGATCACATTGTACAGATTTCAGAAGGGGAGCTGGATTCTGATGAAGAGAATTAAGCTTTTGATGTGGAGTTAGTTTCACCTTTGATAGAAGCTATGCTGAAAGCTTTGGAATTGGATGACCCACAGGAGGGACCTTCCAGGAGGGATAAATTGGTTGGTCATTCCTACAGGAAACATCCATTTTTTCCTATGCATGAGATATTTAAAGCTGAGTTGGAAAATGAGTGGAAGACTCCAGACAAAAAGTTTTTCATCTCGAAACGATTTAATAAATAATAAAATGTACCCTTTTCAGGAAGATATTCACACCCCCTAAGGTTGATGCCCCCATTACGAGGGATTGCCTGTAAGACCACATTACCCATAGATGATGGGGTGTCTTTCCGTGACGTTTTGGAGAAGCGTCAAGTAAGTACACTTAGGAAAGCTTATCTGGTGGCAGGGGCGGCCTGCAGACCTGCCATTGCTTATATTTGCCTTGCAAAGGCTTCCAAAATTTTGAAGATGCTTTATATATGAAAAATATTGAGGATGCTTTATCCCGAAATGTTAGCTGATTGAGAATTAAAGATGCTATGAGCGAAATTAAGCTGGCTTCAGATTTCATCATAGAAGCAGCAACTGAAAGTCTTAAATTGGCAGTGAAGTCTATGGCATTATCTGTTTCGACTAGAAGGGCCCTGTGGCTGTGACAATGGCAAGCTGACACGGCCTCAAAACACAATCTATGTGCTTTGCCATTTGAGGGGGAGTTGCTCTTTGGTTCCAGTTTGGAAAAAATCATCTCTAAGGTTACAGCGAGGAAAAGCCACTTTTTGCCTCAAGATAGAAGAGGCAGAAGGAATCAATTTCATAACATAAGTGCTGAGAGATTTACTTACAAAGAAGCAAAATTTTACAGACCAGGTAGACCTTATTCCAACTATCAGTCCTGGAAGTCTGGTCAGTCAAATCTTTTTCGTGGCTCCAAAAGACAGTCTAGAGCTGGCAGAGGAAAGTACACATGACGCCAGAAGTTTACTCCAAGATCCGGTGGGGGGGAAGACTTGGAAGATTTTGTGTGGAGTGGAAGAAAACTGTCCAAGACAAGTGGGTTATTCAGATAATTTCATCAGGTTACAAGTTAGAGTTCAAGCCAAGGCATTTGAAGACTTTATTTTTGCAGTCAAAAACTCCTGTAGATCCCAGAGCAAAACTAGCTCTTTCAGGGATTTTGCAGGATCTACAAAAACAAGAAGTTATAAGAGCAGTACCAAAACATCAGAGAGGGCTCTGTGTTTATTCCCCTTTATTCCTAAGGATCTTCAACAAAAGTCTACATGTGAGAAAATTCAAAATGGAAATTTTGAGAAGTGTACTTCAAGAGATAGACCAGGAAGATTGGCTAGTTGCCATCTATATAAAGGACGCCTATCTGCATATTCCCGTGGCCTACTCTCATCAGAAGTTCCTTCGATTCTTAAATCTAGGGAAGCATTTTCAGTATCGGGCACTCCCGTTCGGCCTAGCTACCTCACCAAGAACGTTCTCAAAGGTTCTGATTACATTGATTGCTAAGAGAAAAGGGCATACAGGTCTACGCTTATTTGGACAATATCCTGATCAAGGCCAAGGATCCTCATCTATTGATTCATCATAGAGATTATGTATTGAGGTTTTTTCAGCT
>CM044448.1:78098095-78114300 GCA_024363595.1 Xenopus borealis | reverse complement strand
ATATATATATATATATATATATATATAAATGAACCGTGCAAACTTCTTCTTCAGTTAATTATTGGAATAAGCTACAAGGTGTATCCCTCAAAAATAAAATCAGAAATGGTGTACATTTTGTTTTGGCCTTTTATGGTTGACAAAAGGCCGCATGGCCTGAAACGTTGCCGTGATGCCCAAAGCTGAAATAAAGGCTTTTTAAACACTAAAGTTTCACAGTTTGGTGCTGTTCTACATGCAAAAACTGTTGTGATATCAGTGGAAAGTGGCCACTGAGGAACGTTCACCAAAGTCGAGAGAAAATGGTTGTGCTGACTACTTTTCCAAGGTTTTGGCCTTTTATACCAGGCCAACAAGAATGCAGATTTATGGCAGTAAAGCTACAGTATGTGCCTCTAAAGATGCCCCAGTAGCTCCCCATCTCCTTTTTTTGCTGATCCATTACACATTATCTGTCCTGCTGTCAGTTACTGAGCTTAGGGAGAGAAACAACCATACAAATTATGTAATATAAATGCCACAATATAATGCTGTAACTGATTACCAAACAGCGACATACTGGGGGGCCCAGGACCCACTGAGGCTGGAGCCTCAGGGGGTCTTGTCTCACAAGTACGTGCATATACCTGGCTTTCTGGTCTGGGTCAGCAGGGCCCAAAAGAGTCGGGCCCACAGTTTTTCTCCCGGTGTCCCGCAGGCCCAGTCTGACCCGTAAATAATTATAGGTACATTGCAGCTCAGAAACCAGCACAATTATCATCAGAATGTAATCAGCCCTGTAGTATCATATTATTTGACAGGCAAATGCCATTTCCAGCTTCATGATTTGTGACAACTTCTAAGCTTAACTTTTCAACAGCTGCTAAGAGCACCCTGAGAATGTGTGTGTTGCAGATGCTCTTCATTGGTCTTCAAGAGCAATAAATAGTCAGGAGGCTACCAATAGATGGAATAATTTTCTAATATATGGCAGCTGCCTTTTTAATTGTTTTCCACCTAAGAAAATAAATACTCTTCTTTCTTGCATATGGCCCCACAGGAAATATTATAGTGAAATTAGACTATAATACACTTATAATACATTATTTTTATATGTTTTTCTTGAACTGAAATATATAATCCAGGGGTTTCAAATATGATTATTCAAAACTTCAAAACCTCAATTTGTATATTAAAGGAGGCATATAGTATAACTGAAAATCACCCCAATCTTCTAGGTAATAATGAGTACTATATGGTGCTGGTTATATTCTGAGACAAAAAAAATATCATTATCTTTAAAGAAAGCTCCTTTTTTGGATTTCCTCTGTGGTCAAGTACTTGTGGGATGGGCATGCTCTAAAAGTATAGTGGGGAGGATAACAAATCACAACCCTGCAGTCACATAAGCAAAGGCTTCAGTTACCAATCAGCTCAGTTGATCTGCTGATCGGTTCCTATCCTTCAGTGCTGAGTACCACCGGCACCCTTGCACAGCGTGGGAAAGGAGCAGGAAGTGGGACAGATGAGTAGGACTAGCAGGGATATTGGAGAAATTTACAATAAACCCTGAAACACAATATTTCAAGCATATCCCTTCTATATTAAAAAGAGTATAATGAATTGGTCCATGTTGTTTTTTACTCAATATGTTCCCTTTCACCTGTCGTCTCCTATTAATTGAAAAACATGCGTTCCATTGGGCAAATATATTATAATAAAATACTCTGAACTGAATCCTGAATACCTCCAATAGGGACTTCCAGGGACTAGTCCGATTGCTATTTTGGAGTCAGGAAGTTATTGTTTCCCCCTGTGAGGCAAATTGGAGAGACTTCAGATTGGGTTTTTCTTGCCTTCCTCTAGATCAACTAGCAGTTAGGCAGGTTTAGGGTTAGGCCAGACAGGAAGATTCGGGGAGATTTGTCGCCTGGCGACTAATGGCCTCTTCTTTGCGGCCATTAGTCGCCAGGCGACAAATCTCCCCGAATCTACCCATCTGAGCTTACCCTAAAATTTAAAAAATTTAAAAGGTCGAACTTGATGGACTTGTCTTTTTTCAGCCTAACTTACTATGTTACTATGTAGATCTTAATTAATTGTGCAAACAGACACAGCAACAAAGGCTCCACACTTAGCAGATCTTTTTTATTTTTCCCTCAACTCTGCTGCTAAACCTTTTATGCATAAAATTATACACATCCATGGAGAACATTGAGTCATTTAAATGCATGGATGTCTTTTTATGTCAGAAGATTTTTACTGGTGGTTAAATAAATGTAAGGTATCAAAGACAGAGGGGCAGAAGAAATAAAGGCCTTGTTACACAGGTCATGAAAGGAGGAAACCTTCAGGGATAATAAGGAATATAATCTTATATGCAGACCCACATACACTTTGGCCCATATAAACTGGTTTGTCTCTGTAAATCTGCTGTATGATCCATCTGTAGGCACATTTAGAGCAAGTTCAGTCTTCAGAGTGATTCCAATAAGACCAAACCATCAGACAGGAATGATAAATATTACTCCTAATCTACTTGCCACATTATGAAATTATATGTAATTTTTGTGTGAGTCGGCTATACTTGGCATTGCTATTTCTAATAAATGTAATGTTTTATCTAACTACAAGTTCATCTGCTTTCCATGCAATGAATAAGGATGTAATAATATAATTGTTCACTGCACGCACAGGACACTGATACATTTTAACCAACTAAAGTAAGTATGTCCATAGGAATAAGTAAGAGTTCCTGTTATCGAAAAGGCTTAACATGATATAATAAATGTCAATACCCCATAAATACTCTCAGAAAGGAAAGACATTTGCAAAACATTGGGTTATGGCGACCTTGGATGCCTAATTTTAAAGCTGACTTAGAGTTTCAATAACACCCACTTTACCACATGTATTGTGTTACAGTTAATTTTTTACAGATGTCCTAGGAGCTGCCCCCTCCCCAGCCCAATGCTTGGAACTGTGGTTCTAAATCACACTTTAATATATTAAAAATATAGATGGATGATTCTGATGAATACCCTGCTCTTTAACTACAAATACTGTTTGTAGAACTGTTTTGCTTTAGTAGATCATTACAAATGTAATGTGTTTTGGCAGGACTTTACCACTAAATACTCCATGTGGTCACCAAGGGATTAAGGAGTGTATGGGTAATTTGTAAAAAAAAATCTGTATATTTACTGTCTTACATTTCAGAGAAGTTATCAATAGCAATACAGCAAAACAGTTGCAATAAGTTGCTAAATCCTCAGGGTATTTCTAAATTGGAAAATGATGAAAACTGAGTCCTGCGCAGACCAATTTTGTTTAAACCAGTACCAGCAACCCAAGCCTGCAATTCTGACCCGCATGTTTCCGCTACCCTACCCTAATAGGCCAACTAACCTTCCGACCCTGGGAAACACGAGAAACTGGAAGCGATATCACATTTGACCGGAAGTGATATCACTCTAGTGCCAAATCTTTGCCTGCAAAGAGGGACTTTTTTCCAGAAACCCAACCACTTTGCGGGTATTCCATGGGTACCCATGGGTAAAACACCCCTACAGCAAGAAGAAACAACAGTATTATCAGAGCAAGTTATATGTGCCAGGAATCATACAATGTGCTTGTGTTTAAAGGATATTCTAAAACTCAGACATAAGTAGCCTCTTCAAGGCAAATTAAAGGCAGCCAGATACTTGATAAGAATAACTTGTTCTAATGCAAAGCTTGATGAGTAGTTTAAAGCTTCCCTGGGCTCAAAGATCTGAAAGAAAACTTGGATCTGCAGTGTTCTGCTACAACTGGCAGAAATCTTTTAGCGTTAACGTGAGACAGAGGTTGAGATCCCTGAAATGGGAGAAATATCCAACGTAATTTATTACAGATAAGAAGCGAAAGAGAACAGTGCAGAATTTGTCTCTTGAATCGGTCTGCAAAACCGCATTTCATTTGTGATTCATTTGTGCTGCAGGCTGATTTTAAGAAGAACAGCTACTGCAGTTACGGTACCTCACTGAGGTCACTTGCAGTTTTGCTGAATTTTAAATGAAACGGAAGCAGAATTGAACAAAGACATAAAAGGGCCAGGCATGCAATGTGGAATGGATTCTAATGAGCAATATTGGTCCTGGTGTTGCAGGGACCTCTGCATTTACATGCATGTGTGTACATGAGTTGGAAAAGTCATGAGCTTTGCTTTCTGTACACTTGACAGTGTTGTATCAGATTTACTGGTTAAGTGGAGCAGTCCCCAGGACATTCTAATACTAGAAGTGCATGGTGGGCTCCATGTGAAATAAATATCACTTATGACTTATGCAGAGAGATGAATGATGAGTCATAAAGTGCAGGCCTGTAAAGTGTCATAAAGTGTCATATGTGTGTATATTACTATGATTTATGTTGCCTAGCTCTCAGTGTAAGAGCTGCTAGCTGTCTAGTGGTGTGACAGCCAAGCTGTGGCTGCTTCATGCAAAGTGCCACAATCACAGACAAGGGCTATACAGAGAGAAAGAGAAAGAGAGAGAGAGAGAGAGAGAGGGGCAAAGTGAAAGATGTGCTTTCTCACCTGTGTGTGTAGAAAGAGCTCCCCAGGGCTGGGTGCAGGACAGCAGCACTAGGAGACAGAGAAGGTGCAAGAGAGCAGGAGAGGAGATGGGAAGCACAGAGGTGGATCGGGGATGCCGCAAGGAGCTGCCTGCCTCCTCCATAGCTCATAGCTCTGCAGGACCGGGATATCGCAGCAGAGGCGGCAACGCTCAGTCTTTTTCTTCTACCGACGTGCTCTTCATTTGCATACTCCTCTCCTATACAGTCAGGGGGCTGAAAACCCCACCAGGGGTTATCTGGTTGCCATCTCGATCCCTCCTGTACTCTCAGCTGCTCTGCAGCACCTGTTTCCTCCTCCAGCAGTATCCACCCGTGTGCTTCTCTCTTGCCTATTTTTTTATGCACATAGCACCTCCCCCTTAGCGCATGACAGAAGCCCTTTCGCTGTTCCCTTACTCTATTCAACACGAGACGATGCTGCTGCTGCTGCTAATGCCCCCTCCCTACCCTGGGCTGGTGCTGATGCTGCTGTTGCCAGGAGAGGAAGTTGCTGGTGCGCATGTGCGCTGCACTGCTACAGGATGTTCCCTAAAGGATGCGGCGACGCTGCTTGGAGAGCAAAACAATTTCACTGATATGATGGGATCCCGCAAGCCAAGTAACACTCCTTCTTTAGGACCCGCATGTCACATACAGGCACCTGAAGAGGGAGGGAGCAGGAGAAGGTGATCAGGGAGGCAACTAGAGAATACAGGGAAGTTGTTGGGAGGCTGTTTGGCTCATCCATTCAGGCTTTACTGGGAGAGAGATTCGCATGTGTTTCTGGGTGCCTCTATAGACACATCTGAATTGAGGGTTGCTCTATGTGTCTGGGTGAGGTGCTTGAATATTGTATTTATGCCTGGCTTGCCTGGCAAATAATCTGTTTGTGAATAACTTTTGCATTTGTTTGGTTGTGCCTGAGATACTGTAACATGAGCTCTGGGAAACTATTAACGTACCTCCCAGCATTTTTGAGGTAAAAAGAGGGACAAAAGATTTTTTTTGCAAGTAGGGCCAGCTATTTCTTGACCACGCCCACTTTTGTGGCCACACCCCTAATTACCATGCTCATTTTACATAATTTGGCGGATTCTGAAAGTTTTTTAAAATATTTCTCCTGTTACAATTACTTATTTTATCATCTCTAAAGTGACAAAGTGACTTATTTGCACCTGTTAGCTGTTCTGGGCTCTCTGCCAAAAGCCAATTACGTTAGAAACGTTGTTTCTTTTTCTGGCTGTTCTGTGCAGAGAAAAGAGGGATTTTCCAGTACAAATGAGGCACTGCAGGTTGAGGGACTGTCCCTCCAAAAAAGGGACAGCTGGGAGGTATGTATTAATGCAGATTATTAGGATGTATTTCTATAGTGCCAACTTATTTCATAGCACTACAAATGATACACTGTTATGTGTACTAAGAAAAATTGCCATTCGGTCAACGTCCAGTGTGATTTGTTCATTTCAAGCTAGGTTCTGCGGCCCAATCCAAGGCTGCCCCCCCCATGCGGTTGGGGACTCCTGTTGTAAGATGTTCTAAATTGATACCTCTATGTGTAAGCCATAGAGGAGGGGCAGACAGTATTTGTTAGCTGAGGTTTTTAAATGAGCTCACAACAGCAATGAATGCTTTAATAAAAAATAGACATTGGATTTCATGTTTAATTTAAAAAATAATTTTTGTTATACAGGTCCACTTTAAAGGAGTTGTTTACCTTTCCTTTAATGTAACCCATATAACGATACTGCTCCCCTCCTCCCAGCAATTCTATCCAAAGCCTCACTTTAACTTCAAATGCTCCCCCAACATCCATGCCCCCCCCCTCAATGCCTACCTCCTCCCTTAAAGAGAAACTGACACAAGAAAATAATAATTTTTCAATATCCATCATAACATTATTTGTCGGATGCTTTTTCGTAACCTTTCTTACCCCGTGTTCCTCTATGAGGTGACTGACATATTTGTGCTGCAGTAGTCGGTTAGCATTAGAAACTCTAACTGACAGACTGAGATGGGACAGTCAGGTTGGCAAAACAGCCAGGAACTTCAAGTAATAATTACTTACAAAAGCAGAACTATCAGCAAAAAATGATCAATGTGACCTATATGTAACTTTTAATGTAGATTGATATTTTGAAAAGAACAATTTTATTGTCAGTATCACTTTAAGTTGATCATAGATGTGCAGATTTTATCCTTGTATCTGATGATCGATTAGACATCCAAATTTTTTCTGACCTGCCACTAAAAATTTAGGTTAAAGTAGTAAAATAACAGATCACACAATGTGCTGCCTGTGACAGAAATCACACAAAAGTTATGTCCGACAAATTACAGTGACATTCACCAACTGATATTGGTGATTCAATGGTGAGGTGGGGTTAGTTAGTGAAAAAGTGGGGGAAGGGGTTGGGGGTCAGTGGGGTTGTGCCATTGATGAGGCAGTTCATTATTGCACCTTTATGTTCAGGGGATTAAAGAGGGTCCAGATAAGTGGTTGTATCTTGGCAGTAGGTCCATGCGTCCCAAATCTTATTGAACTTTTCTGGGCATCCTCTGCCCATGTATGTCAATTTTTACATTGGCAGCGTGTTATTGACTAACATTTTCCACAATGATCCTTTAGGGAGTTCTTCTAATTTCCATTTTAGGATAATTGCTTTCCTGGCATAGAAAAAGAGCATACAAAACAGTTGGTAATTGCTTTGGCCCGGGATGAGTTGATCTATATGTCCCAACAGGAACGCCTCTGGAGACTTGACCACTGGAAATGCTAGTTTTTTTTTAGGATTTGTAGGAAGTTGGCAACATTGTCCCAGTATGTACTAATCCGGGTACAAGACCAGAAAACATGCAAGAAGGTACCTGGATTTAATCAACATTTATAACATAGGTTGTCTGGGGCCAGGCCCATGTAGTATAAACGTGTGTAGTATCTGCTGTGGATCATTTTGTACTGAATGAGCATGTCTGCATTCCTAACTACCGTGGGCTTGAAGGTATCTGTGATATCATCCCAGTTGTCAGTGTCCAGTGTAGGGATTTCCTGGATCCATTTATTGAAGCAAGTTTCATATGGATTGCCTCTCTGGGCATTTAGTAAGTTATATACATTAGCTAACCTCTTTTCCCTCTTAGGTACCCAAGGCACTGTCTCCAGGGCTGACATCTCCAGTGTGGGTGTATTTGGGAATTGTGCCATTAGGGCATGCTGGACCTGGTGGTACCGGTATAACATGTGTGTGGTAATTGGAATTCTTGTGATAGATCTGCAAAGGTTAAAAGCACTTGATCTTTGTAGAGTTGGCCCAGATACTTTAATTGATACTTTGCCCATATTTGTGGGTCATGGATTGTAATTGCGCTAGGGCTGGGTTTGGCCACAATGGTGTGCACAGGGCCAGGGATTTCTTCCATGCCAGTGTACTGACTTGGAAGGAGGAGAGTGGCTATCCACTTTGTGTGGTTTCCTGGAAGGGTAAGTTGGCCAACGATTCAAATGAACCAGCTACCGCAGCTGCAGTTATGGTTGCAGTGTCTCCCTCTGCCGAGGGACCATGCCACACTGCCACATGTGTGAGTTGGGAGGCTAAGTAGTATAGAAAAAAAATATGGAGCAGCTAGCCCACCCATGGTCTTAGGAGCGATCAGCACTGCAAGCTTAATTCACGGCTATTTATTAGCCCATAGGAAAGGGGTCATCATGGAGTTCAGCCTAGAAAACAGTGCCCCAGGTAGAACAGCGGGTGCATTCTGGAACATATATATATATCAGTTTAGACAAAACAATCATTTTTGTTATGCTAATTCAGCCCATCATATTGAGTGGGATAGGGCACCAGAGTGCTAGTTTGTGTTTTATGTCCCCCGACAGAGGGTCAATATTCAGGGCACAGTATTGGGACACATCAAAATTAACCATTATCCCTAGTTACTTGAACCGTTCCACCTGGGGAAGAGCCTGTACCAGGTTCTGTGGTCCATGTGATTGTGGACCAACCTGCGTTATTCTGGACTTGAACCAGTTAACTTTGAGGCCAGAGGCCCTGCTGAACAGGTCCACCACTTTGCAAGAGTTTGTTAAGTGATTGTTGTGTGCAGTGGCATAACTAGATCGTATTGGGTCCCACAGCAAATTATTTTTCAGGCCCCCAAAATGTCCAGTGGTTGACCTGTTTTACCAATATTTATTGTAATTGTATATGAATTAGGGCCTCATGGGGCCCCTATAGCTCCTGGGCCCCACTGCAGCCGCAGGGTCTGCTTTTTCTGTAGTTATGCCCCTGGTTGTGTGTTTTTTAAGTAGACTAATGTGTCATCCACTTAGAGGGAGATCTTTTCCCTCTAACGGGGCCACCTGCCCTGAATATTGGGGTCACTGCGTATCAAATATTCTAGGGGTTCAATAGCGATAGTGAATAGGTACGGGGATAGGGGCATCCCTGCTGCGTGCCCCTGGACTCCCATCAGTTTGGATTTGAGGTGTTTGTTTACAGTAATTTGACCCATTCCAGAAATCAAGGGTCAAAGCCCATGTTCTTCATAACTGCCCACAGGTAGTCCCAATGGATGGTATCAAAGGCCTTCCTAATATCCAGAGCTGCTATTGCCCTGGCCTGTTGGCTTAAATTCTATGTTGGCATAAAGCCTACGTATATTTATGGACGTTTCCTTCCCTGGCTTAAACCCTTTCTGATCTGGGTGGATAAGCCTTTCTATTACTTGCACCAGACGTAGTGCTAGTATTTTTACTAGTGTTTTGTTATCACACTTGAGGAGGGAGATTTGCACAGTCATCCTCATCTCCTCCTGATTTGGGAATCCGCACAATCAGAGCTTGGCATAGTAGTCCCTAAATGCCTTGTTCCTGTCTCCTGGTGAGTCAGCCAACATGCCACTTACTGTGGACCCAGTATTGTCTGGCCAGTAAGGTTCCTGTTCCTGCCCCACCCTTTTGCACACTTCAGGGACAGACAGTCACTTAGGGTTAAGGCGCCATCTAGGGGTGGTGCATTCCTCCTGTGGTCTAATGGATAGGTATAACGGGGCATGGTCCAATATGCCTCCCGGCAAGTATTTGGTATTGGTTATTCTAGATTGTAGTATGAGGGACGCTAGTGCCATATCAATACGGGATGCTGTTTGGTGTGTGGCAGAGTAGTAGTAGAGGAGTTGGACCCAGATTACCTGAGCGGCAGCCATCCACTTCTGACCTTAGGACCATGTTCAAGTTGCCCATAATCAGTGTGGGTGCTGCCTCCATTTCAATGGGGATTTTCCTCATGATATCATTCAGCACTGTGTAGTCTGCAGGTGGGGGGAGATATACACATACAAGGTTAAGCAGTTGCTGTTGAACCAAGATTTTTAGGAAGAGGTGGGGGGGCTGGACAAACACCATTCCCATAATATTTAAAAATACCATTACCTAACAGCAATATCCAACTAATTGAACAGAGTTGAGATGAGGCCCTCCATCTCCCTCACTCTCTCTCTGATCGTTTGGACATCCGCACTCAGAAGGGAGAGGTCTACTTGGAGCTCTACAATTTTTGTGGACAGTGCAGTTCGGGACTTGGCACTTGCGGATAGCAGTATTTGGATTCCAGGATCAGGTTGTGCTGGCTCTGGAGAGGGTGGGTCCGCCTCACCATCTTGATTTGCAGGCCGTGGTGGGGCTACGCTTGATTGCTCGCCTTTCCTGGTGAATTGTTCCAGGGTTTTTTGTTTTGGCCCATACTTTCCCATTCGTGGGGTACCAGAGGTATCAGTAGTCGTGCCTTAAGTGTTTTTTTTAGGGCTCATGAGGTTTTCAGGGTATTTCTGCCACGGAGCTCTGCCTGTGCACGTCTTACTCCAGCGCCATCCCAATTCTTTGTTTTTAACATTATGTAGCAAGTGGAAGAGAGAGATACAGAAAGAAAGCGGAGTGGAGGGTAATTCAAAGTATATTCATTATAGCAAATATCATCAAACATGATCCGACAGAAATCTGTTAACCTGTCTGATCGACTAAATGACTGATCGTCAGAGTATGAAAAATGTCGGAAGATCCACACACTGCCTGAAAATTGTATGAAATTTTGTATGAAAACAGTATTTTTAAAAAATTTCCTGTGCACCAATCCCCAGTACTCCAGAACCAATACTGAAAATTGTGTGTCTATCACTATCCATTAATTTTTATGGGATTTTGAAAGGCTGGTATTTTGGGCTATTC
Source organism: Xenopus borealis (assembly GCA_024363595.1). NCBI lineage: Eukaryota > Metazoa > Chordata > Amphibia > Anura > Pipidae > Xenopus > Xenopus borealis. The sequence goes on along the minus strand of CM044448.1, from coordinate 78,103,505 downwards.
GATAGGTTAAGTAGCCCAAAATTACTTCGAAATTCGAATTAGGTTTATAGCAAACTGGCAGGGCAGTGCCAGTCTCCTTCTCCCAGATCACACAGATAGGTTTGCACATTCCTGGTGGTTCTGAAAATTTATTTATTCACTTCAAGTCAATCTTCACTGAAATATTTTCTAAATGTAACTGCAATTGAAAACAGAATTTGTTTCCCTTTCTGTTAGCTGGATTTTAGTTTTAGGAGTCTATGAGGGATAACCCCTCTATCAGTGCAACAGAAATTGCATATTTTTCTCTCACTCCTTAAGCCTTTAGGGGTTCATTATTCTCTTAGCTGACACTCAGGCTCATTTATTAACGCAGCACAGCGCTAAAAAGAGCCCAGAGGCCTGATATTTGCCCAGCACATGCGAGTATTTATTAATATTGGGCACAACCATGCACAATACCTTAAAAAGTGTGATTTGTGTGCTGATGTAGAAGCAGACAGGTGTGACGTTTGAAACAAGCGTATCAGCTGTCGCAATGCTTATAATAAATTATGAGCTCTGGAAGATACCGCAAAGGTAAAGATTAGTTGTATGAACGCACTGCTTTATTTAGTTGCATTACATATCACGCATATTGCGTTCACTGTGCCGCACCTGTGTTTGTTTCTGCACCAATATTTCTTTGTTTGCAAAGGTGTTTAGGCTTGTTCACCTTTGAGTTATCTTTTAGTTTAATTTTGAGAATGCTATTTTCAGACCCCCATTTGCAAACGTGTTTAGGCTTGTTCACCTTTGAGTTATCTTTTAGTTTAATTTTGAGAATGCTATTTTCAGACCCCCATTTGAATGCTGGAAATAGTCTGAAGAATCAGGCAAATAACTATAAAACTTTAAAACATAAATAATGATGATCAATAGAAAATCCAGAATGCTTATGACCTGGGGCTTTCTGGATAACGGGTCTTTCCGTAATACCTTAAGCCTACTAGAAAATCATGTAAACATTAAATAAACCCAATAGACTGGGTTTGCTTCCAAAACAGATCAATTATATCTTAGTTTGAATCAAGTACAAGCTACTGATTTATTATTACAAAGAAATCACTTTTTAAAATTTGCATTATTTGTTTATAATGGAGTCTATGGAACACTGCCTATCCGTATTTTGAAACTTTCTGGATAATGGATTTCCGGATATTAGATCCCATACCTGTTTTGTTAATTCTATATATAACATATTAAAAGTTAATTTAAAGGTTAACCACCCTATTAATGGACAATGCTATTTCTAAATGCTATTATTCTCTCTTTTGTAAGTGTACTAAGGGGATACCTAAATATGCCACAACATGCTTGTTTGCTAAGTACTTGCATGGTGGGCTTAGCAAATTATAAATGTGTTAGTATAAAATTTTATAAAAACGCCAAGTTCAATTAAAGTTTAAATTCGACAAGCCTTTATTAAGAAATAACTTGCCGTAACTCCGCTCCTTCTCCTCTTGTGAAAAGGTGAAAGGCCAATGATCCATTTGAGCTTGTGATGCTCAATTACTCCTCACTGTCTTTCATTATAAGAGATAGTCTGGGAGGAGTAATCGAGCATCACTTGATGGATCGTTGGCCTTTCACCTTTTCACAAGAGGAGAAGGAGTGGAGTTCCGTTTTTTTCTTACTTTTATGAATCTTTGTGTTTGATTTTTAAAGTATACTAAATAATTGGTTATGTTTATGTTACTTGTCCTTTAAATATCTCATACTCTAAGATGATTGCATCATGATGAGTTTCAGGGTGTGAACTCTGTTAATATTTGGGCTCTAGTTCACAGCATTGCTAATAACACAATAATACTCGCAGTTCGCAGCTCTACAGTCATGGAGATTGAGAAATGGACTCCTTTAAGAGATTTTGCTTTCAATAGTGCTTATCTATAGCGGTGTTTTACTGCACTGCAGGTGAGAGTAGCTTGAAAATGTTCCCATTCTTCTATATACAACTGTAATCACACTGGCTAAACACAACATGTTGGAAAATATTTTGCCATGAATTTGTTCTGTAATTCTGCTTTTTTGCTGTGTGGGTTTTTTTCGTGACTCAAAATCAATAGTTTTTTTTGTAAATTCACTGCAAAAAAAAGTCACAAAGACAAAAATGTTGCATAAAAGTTCAAATGGGTTTATGATGATCCCTGTGTATGCTTAAAGTGAAACGCAGGACAACAGCACCACATGATGCTGCTAGAAGTAGATTTACTGTACTTGACCTTAAAGGGCATATGTTGGTTAAATATGGAATCTCCAAACAAAGGATGGTGGTTTTGGAGCCCACACTCCGGTAGGGGATAACAGTAGCTGTTTTTTTATTTATTTAACCATGCCAGCTGCACAAGGAGGGAGCGCCTGGTGCCAGCAAGCACATAATAAAAATGAGCCACAAATTGCTCAATATGCCCATGCTCATAACCACACATGCACGTTACGTGCATGTGACTGACCGGACACGGCTGCTGCCACCAGTAGCTTCCTCCCAGTGTGGGTAGCCTAGCACTGGCAGGGGGCATTTTTTTTAAAAAATGCTGTTACCCCCAACCACAGTGCAGGATCTATTACCCCCTGGAGATTTATACCAACAGGTGTTCTTTAATGAAGCTGACCAATGCATTGTGTATATAGTTGAAACTCTTAAAAGGGCCTCTTACACACTTTATCAATTTATTTTGAAATGTATAAAAAGAAGACTCTTTTAAAACAATTATACCATAGTCCTTTATACAATCAACAATGAAGGGGATAATTAAAGGAGAAGGAAAGGCTGGATACACTTGTGGGTGCCAAACATTAGGCACCCCCAAGTTATTATAGAAACGTACCTCAAACCCAGGGCCGGTGCTCCTATCAGGAGAAATCTGCACTGGCCCCGGGTTATAGAAGCAAGAGATCTGCAAAGATCAACACTTCCGTCTTCGCGCTGCTGCGTATGTCCACAGACTGACGAATGCGCATTTGAATGAAAAAGCCGGTTTTAAAGTTCAAGTTCAGCTTTTCGTTCTAATGCGCATGTGCAGCTGCACAAAGATGGAAGTAAGATCTCTGCGTGGTGCTCGTTTCTATAACCTGGGGCCGGTGCAGATTTCTTCTGATAGTAGCACCGGCCCTGGGTTTGAGGTACGTCGCTATAATCACTTGGGGGTGCCTAACGTTTGGCACGCCAAGTGTATGCAGCCTTTCCTTTTCCTTTAAAGGCCTCACTTATTTGAAGTTTATGAATACATTTGAGTACTTTATTAAAGACTCTTTTTTCAAGATGTCACAATTTTAAACAAGCTAATGTAGTAATAATCATAAAACCACACTTAACTATATTGTCATTGCTATAGCATTAATATCAATATCTGTAATAAATACTGTAATCCAAACATTTAACCTAAGCAATGCATAAGTTCATATGGAAGCCTAACAGTAATGTTTCAGCACAAGCAGCAAGTTAATAATCCTAGCTTACCTCTTTCTACCTAGCACTTGAACTAGAAAATATAGTTCTCTTCTAGAGAAAGCTTGGCTCCTTAGCAGGCATGTCATGATGTTGCTGCACTTTGCAAAGCGTCTATAAAAAACATGGTGCCTTCCCGATAGCCTTTGTAAACATGCAAACCACACGTATTCCACCCCACGAATTAGTGTAAATTTTGATGCAAATATAACCAGATATGTGCAGTGATAAAACTTGCATCTACATTGGCTCTCATTTGTGCCTATGTGGCCGACCTCTTTCGGCTGCTCTGATGCTGATGTTGGACCGTGCTGACGCAACATGCAAAACTAAGGGAGCACGAACATTTGGTGCATTGTGAGAGGATCAAGTGTTCATTTTGAAGTACACCAAATTTAAATTGAAAAGGTTTCTCTATTTAATATACTTTACTTTTCAAGCAATGGCAGCCATAGTTACAGAGGTGGAATTAAAGCAGCTGTTGCAGTTTTTGCCTTTATTAAGATCATCTTACGATCGGAATTCGATCGAACTTCGATCTATTCATCTATATATTCATTCATCTATGATGAATGAATCTATATAAAGGTATGCCTTAGGCTAAGGGAAAATGAGAAGTATTATGCAAATCAATGCATTTCTGAATTTAGACAGTAACCTGCCTGCTTTATTAGTAATGTTGAGTGTTGCTTAATCAAATTGCATACTAATGTAATAACTGCAAATACTGCACGCTATTCTACAACTTCACTCAGGGGTGAACATCCACTTTGACTTTTCTGTAATTCATCATTCATGATGCAATTATTACTAAGCTTATAGACATAGTGATCTTTGTTATATTTACATTAATAATTAAGAGTCTACAACATAATCTTCTTTACAGATTTCTGAAAAATATGACCATCTTTATAGATCATTAGCTTCCAAAATTTCAAATTAAAGAAAAAAACAGATGAAAGGGAGGGACTGAAAGGGTTAACTTCTATCCTTGAAACTTCTGTCCTTGCTCAAACTTCTTTGTGCAAAACATGCTTATATGGCACGTACTCCCCAGCTGGCCTGAGCAGCCCCCAATGCCCTTGGGCGAATATGTTTCTTATCTCTTCTTATCACGCATACCAGCACACCCCACTCTCACAACTTATAGAATGTTTCTTTCTGCAGACACACAGAATAATACTTCTCATTTTCCCTTAGCCTAAGGCATACCTTTTTGTAACACGTCATATTGGCTGCTGTAACCCTAAAAAATCGGAACTTGCTTTGCAACACACGAGCTTACTGTGTCGTTCTTTCTAAGTCCCCTGCGCAGTGTATCTGGAGAAGGTGAAATCAGTTGGTTTCTGCCGTGCTAAGATGAATCGATTCGCAAATGGTAGCACTAAGATAGCACAGTGAAAGTCCGGAATTTCTCCTGTTCCTTTCAACAGATATGGGAAAATATAAGATACAAAGTTCGTTCCGTAGGAGTGGGTCAAAGAACAGTCATTCAGCTGAAGAAAAGATTGCTGTATATTCGATGGTAAAAATATAAATGTAGTGTTGATTTCATACCAATTAAACACACCAAATGCTAGTTTGTAATTGTGCATGTTGTCAAAATAACATATCAGTTTGTCTAGTTGACAATCAGTGGCGGAACTACCGGGGGTGGAGAGGGTGCATCTGTACCAGGGCTCCTGCCCCTAAACCCCCAATGGGGCCCGTGTCCCTGAAGGAAAGTTACTTGCAGTCGAGTGCCCAATTCTTTGTAGCGCATGAGACACCAGAAAGACTTTTCTGTAATGCTGGGCTGTGGAGTTGCTAAAAGGCAAGTTGGTGGCTCAGTGACCCCATCTATCCCAGCAACCCCCATCAGTGACCCCCATCTCTCTCAGTGAGATTACTGGTAACTACTAGGACAGTTTGTTTTTTACTAGCTGGTACATTTCAATGTTT
>CM044448.1:78038353-78055772 GCA_024363595.1 Xenopus borealis | reverse complement strand
GTGCCACCTGTACATGAACTAGAAAGTTCAGTAAATCAATAAATGGAAAGAAGAGGATCTGAACTGCTGGAATGAAGCAGAGAGAGCGAGAGATAGAATCCAGTGCATGGGGGCTTTTTCTGGAATGTGCACTTTAATCATGTCTAAATTGTTTGATGTAAATTTTGCACACTGAGGAGGAGAGGGGTAAATCAAAGAATATGTCTCATTCTGGAGGGCACTGTATTTGTCAAGTCTTGTTCATTTGCACTGGTAAAATAACAAGAGCACTGCTGACAAGATTCTAGTCTTTTTGATTAAAAAAGCTCTGCTTGCACTGCATTTAGCAATACTGTATTTCTTGTGGGTCTCATGCAATTTTTTTAAAACTTAATAGGGAAGGTGTAATGGAATTTTTGCTTGCAAACCATCCCCTGGACTGTCCTATTTGTGATCAAGGAGGAGAGTGTGATTTACAGGTGAACCACATCCCCTTATTTTAAGTTTTCCTTTACATAAAAGGAACCACAAAAAACAATGTAAAATATTTTGCATAATATATTTTCCCTTATTTAACCCATTTTTTTCTGGGCTGGTACCTTTAAAAAATTAAAATGAGGTTTTACTGTATTTGTGCTTCAGTTTACCAAGTGCTTTGCTAAAATTAATATATTTTTTTCTTAAACTTAACATAATACCTAATGTCAGGTATATTCACATAAATTGATGCTCATTTTATGCTTACCATTACCAAAGTTTTCAGGATGTAGAGACCCTTATATTAATAGTGCGTTTACATTTTCATGGCTGAAATGTCAAAATTTGAAGCCCGGTATGCATAGCACTATGAAACTTTTTGGCATATTGAGACCTTAAAATGGGTCAAAAAACCCTTGAATTCAACCATGGGAATAGTTGGGAATAGTGTGGGAAGTAAAATCCTTTGAATATTGAATTCAAAGGATTTTACCGCAATTTGATTGGTCGAACTATCAAATAGAAAATATTCGATTGATCGAAAAAATAGATCAATTTGAACGATTTTAACCGTTCGATCAAATTGTTTTTATTCGATCAAAAATAATGAAACACAATTTAGTAGCTTTGATCTGGCGAACTAGGCAGTCGAATAAAAATTTAAAGGTGAAGTAATTTGACTGTCGAATATTCAAATAGATTTTTAGTTGAATCATTCGATTCAATCAAATTTTCAAAATTCACTGGTCGAAGTGGTCTTCAAAAACATTTGAAAATTCTAAACTTTTTGAAAATTCTATCGAACTTCAAGTCCTTCGTGTAAATTTATTAAATCTTCCCCTAAGTTTTAAGGGAAAATATACCACCTTTTGAAATGAGCTCATTCAATTGGGAACATACCTGATTTCACAGATTGAAATGTTACCATAATAACAATAAAAACAGTTTAACAGTTTCACTTGTTACTATACTAGGATCAGTCTATGATGTTTGGCAGTGACAGGAGCCGTTTTTTGGATGAAAAGCGTGCTGTGGAGGATAAAAACATTGGGCCTCTAGTCAAGACCATTATGACTCGTTGCATCCAGTGTACACGCTGCATACGGTATTGGGGTTTTTATGAATGGGAATAGTAAATGCTGGTGTAATGATTCATTTTTTATTTGTGATAGATCGTCAGATTACCAATAAGATTTACAGTTACAAATGATAAAATTTTTGTCCCTGACGCAAATGTTTTGTATTTGTAAGGACAAGGAAGTTCTATCAAACATTATGACTTATTGGACAGACCTAGTTTAGTGAGTTCTGCAGCACTCTAGACCACAGTCTATCACTTCTGCACTGAGGGGCACGTTTACTTAGGTCTGAATTGTCGCTTCGGAAAGCCATACTTCACGCAACTACGTCAGACATTATTTCACCACGACTACATTTTCGTCAAGATGCAAAAATTTCTCTTGGCAAATGAACGCTGGAGTATTTTCTTTTTTTATGACTTTTTGGGAATATTGGATATAATGTCATTGACTGAGTAATGTTGAGGAAGTAGCTTCATCTTAACAATTGGCCAGGTGGTACCAGTTGAAGTAGACTTTGGTGAAAAGGTTAATGTTTTGGAAAGTGTACACGGATTTATGATTGTTCGCCTGACGTGAAAGTTCTCTAGCACTAGGCGGAGCCACTGCGAATTGTCCTTTTTTTAAGCAATAAATCAAAAACAAAACATGCACATTAACTCACTTCAGGCATTTAATTGTGCAAATTCACCAAATTCATTACAAAATTGTGATAAATCAATTGAATCCTTTACACGGCAGCATCTCACCCCCTACCTCATGTAGGCCACACCCTCCTGACGCGTTTCACACCATTGGGTGCATCATCCTCTGATGTATAACCATACCATGTCAATTTCTAGAATTGTCAATTTTGCGAATTTTTCACCCAAAAAAAATAAAATAACATTTTGCCCTTTAGTAAACGTGCCCCTTAGACTGCAAGTCTGTGCAGTCAGTGTGCATTAATTATATTCAGGAGCAAGCTTTTGCTCATTCAATATTATCGCACACAGTGACACAGAGGTTGCAGAGAACCTTTGGCTTGTGTATAAATATATTGTATAAATAATTATGTAACATCTTCATTACATAACACACAATAAATGGCACCTGTGATGGAGCGGTGTTGTAGACTTAGCAGAGAGTACGTGGGAGTACAAGGTATTTTTGAAAAACAAAAAACAGAGAGATAGGGTACAGCAAGGGGGACAGACATACTAAAGATCTGGGGAAAGGGGGTTCCTTTGTGCTTTAATCCCATCCATAACATTCTTTACTTTTAACATATGCTCTATGAACTTAATAGGTTTGCCAGTGAGATTGCAGGAGTTGATGATCTGGGAACTACTGGCAGAGGCAATGATATGCAAGTTGGCACTTATGTAGAAAAAATGTTTATGTCTGAACTCTCTGGAAACATCATTGACCTGTGTCCCGTGGGAGCTTTAACATCCAAACCTTATGCATTTACAGCTCGCCCTTGGGAAACAAGGTACACCTATGGATTTATGTATTTGCTGGATGGACGGGTTTCTGTCAGTTGCATGATACACCAATAGCCATTACATTTACAAATCTATTTATTACCACTAAAAAATTTACTTACTGTATATTGGAAGGTTAATAGTTTTAAAATTATTAGTGGATTATCCCCTTTAGTTTTATAACAGCATTAAAATTTATGTTTTTCTTTGTGGACCTCTTAATGGTTACATGAACATTTTCTTGGTTATGTGACAATATGAATGTTGAGCTACATGAGCCACTTTTATAAAGGGAATTTGTAGAGCATTTATATTTGGTTTTTATAGGGAATACTTTGGAAAGCATAAATGCTGCAGTTGTAGGATGCAGTTATATTCTATATGAAATTTTATTTAGTGTTATCCCCTTTACCCCTGTCATTCAGAAAGACAGAAAGCATTGATGTTCTGGATGCACTGGGCAGCAACATCGTGATCAGCACAAGAGGTGGAGAAGTGATGAGAATCTTGCCAAAAATGCACGAGGATATTAATGAGGAATGGATTTCTGATAAAACCAGGTGAGACAAATTAAAATATTGATTTACCTGGAACATTTGGTCAGATTTTTGTGTAAATATTGGCATACGCCCCTTTCTTAAAGGAAAAACTATACCCCCAAAATTAAAGTGCTACGCAGTATGTAGGCACTATAGAAATACATGTTAATAATAATAAAATGAATACTTGAGCAACAGGTAGTTATATCAAATTAAGTGGCATATTAAAGGATCCTACCAAACTGGAATATATGTTAATTGGCTCGTGACCTAACTTTATAGTTTGTTTGGTATGTTTGTGTGCACCGTTGAATCATACTATCCCAGGAGGCTGTCCTTATTTTAAAATGGCAATTTTCTATTCAGGATGACCCAATGGCACATGCTACTAAAAACTTATGTTATTATGAAAATGGTTTATTTACATGAAGCAGGGTTTTACATATGAGCTGTTTTATGCAATATCTTTTTATAGAGACCTACATTGTCCTTTAAATTTGAAAATATTGAAGTGCTTGAGGAATCCTAGCAATTAGGATTGAACAAATATTTCTGCTGCCCGAGTCTGAAAAACCAAGCAGTAGGACAGAGTCTTTGTTAGCTACAAAGTCATGTTACAAAGCCGACCATTTAAATAAGATCTTTTTGTATATCACAGATTTGCTTATGATGGTTTAAAACGCCAGAGACTGACTCAACCAATGATCAGGGATGAAAAAGGTCATCTTGTTCATACAAGCTGGGAAGATGTACTCACCCGTGTCGCTGGAGTGGTAATGCTTTCTATAGATCTATTCTTTAGAATCCTATTATAGTGGTGTGACACATATTCCTTCTGTACACTAAAATACAAGGACTTGTTTTGTTCAAGATACTTTTCCTTATGCAAAATTGCTATCTATAGTGTAAAAGGCAAACCACTGAGAATGCTGTAGTTTTTTTATTTATGTACTGTATATAACTGCAGAAAGATCTGCAATATTTTAGTGTACTGTAAATGTAACACAATGTTTGTTTCTCCATTATCTCCTATTAAAATATATTCTAGTTGCAATATTTGCTCTGCTTCTTTTGCAGTTGCAAGGAGTGCAGAGTAAAGATGTAGCTGCCATTGCAGGAGGTCTTGTGGATGCAGAAGCTCTTGTAGCTCTTAAAGATTTGCTGAACAGGCTGAATTCTGACACCTTGTGCACAGAGGAAGTCTTCCCCACATCTGGAGCTGGGTAGGTACATTGCTAGTAGTTCCAAGTTCTGTCACCCAAGATTAAAATAATAGAAACTAGAGCATGTGCTGCATATTGGACACACCACACCAAGTTTGCAGAAAGACCAGGCAAAGTGGAGATTTGGTTTGGGAAGTAGGCAGGTCCCATAACCTTACTTGTCTCCTAAATCCAGAGCTGCAAAATGTGATGGTGTCTGTCCATTACAACCTTTCTCCCATGCACTCAATCTTAAATTCTGATGCTACAATCCTCCAGCTCTCTCCTAAGAGGTAACCTGTTCATCCGCTGGGTAAATTCCAATCATGGTTGGCTCTTTAGCCAAAGATAGCGTACCAAATCTTTCTGCTGAGATTTTAATCCCTTCACTCCTCTGCTCCTCAATACATTTATTCTCCCATTATATTCCTGGCTGTCTCCTCCTCTCAGAGTTATTGTCTTTTACACCATCCACATCCACTGCCAGCTCTCATCTGACAGTCAGATCTTACCTTTTGGAATACTAGAATATACTGTATATTGTCTAGTCCAGTCCTGGCACCTAAGGGCCAGTGCTCAAACATCTGTAAACTTTCCCTTTAGATTTGTGTCAGATTGTTATCCACCCGCTTAGATTGTAAGGTCTATGGGACAGGGACCTTCTTTCTACTGTAGCTTTTAGCGCATGGTACCTAATATCTGTATATTTATACTTATTTATTTCTATTCTTGTTACTTATTTATTATTCTGCTTTTTCTCCCTGTGTGTACTTTTCTACTCTTGTAAACCTGTACAGTGCTGCATATTCATGTAGCGCTTTTTAAATAGTTATACATACAGGTCTTCTTTTCAATGTCCAGTACCTCTTTCTCCTAACTGCTTCCCCACTTGTTTATACTTTAGTTATCCTTTAGCTGACAGTCCATCTGTGCAAAATTCCCATTTACTGCATTTCCTTGTTCCCCTCTATACCATTATATGCTCAACTTCTCCACACTCCCCTTTACCAATGCCCTTTCTCTCTATGCTCTGACCACTCCTCCATACAAACTTTTAAGTTAATGTCTATTAAGTTATAGATAGAATGTCCCATTCTTAGCACCTTTTCAATTTCCAGTATACAATAGTTTTTAAATAATTTTAAAATTGTTTTGTAATTAGGGATGCAACAAACCCACTATTTGGGATTTGGGTAAATCGTCGAATACTTTGTGAAAGATTCAGCTGAATACCGAACCAAATTTGCACATGCAAATTAGGGGCAGGAAAGGAAAAAGTGTGAACATTTTTTAACTTCCTTGTTTTGTCATGAAAAGTCATGTGATTTCCCTCCCCGACCCTAATTTACATATGCAAATTAGGATTCGGTTCAGCCAGACACAAGGATTCGCCTGAATCCTACTGAAAAAGGCCAAATCCCGAACCAAGGATTTGGTGCATCCCTATTTGTAATTCCCTCCACTAATTTTTTTCTTTTTTTATCTGACTGCTTCATAATACAGAACTGATCTCCGTTCAAACTATCTACTAAATTCAAGAATAGCTGGCATTGAAGAAGCTGACGTCCTGCTGCTGGTTGGCACCAACCCTCGATATGAAGCTCCCCTCTTTAATGCTAGAATTCGCAAAAGGTAATTTCATGAAAGTTTATTGACCATGCTGGCAGAGTAACGTTTTTTCCAATATAAATAAATATATATAATGGCAAAATAGCTTGGCTTTACATAGTGGAAATTGTGCTTGTTATGATGTTTCTTAACCATTGCTTTTTCTTAGTGTTTATGTTTATAGTGTCTCTGTATACAGTATTCTTTAACAAAACTGAAAGGGGATCTGTCATTTTAAAGGAGAAGAAAAGGCTGGTGGCACTTGGGGGTGCCAAATGTTAGGCACCCCCAAGTGTTTGTATCTACCTACCTGAAACCCAGGGCCTGGTTATACGAGTGAGCACTACGGAGAGATCCACTAGAAGCCAAACCTTAACTAAAAAGTAATGTTTTTTGTTAAACTGCGCATGCCTTAGTTCTGGGAAATCGAAGACAGAAGCAAACGGAAGTCGATCGCTCCGTGGTGCTCACTGGTATAAGCTTGTGTTTCTGCTGCGTAGATATAATCACTTGGGGGTGCTTAACACTTGGCACCCCCAAGCGCCTCCAGCCTTTCCTTCTCCTTTAAGAAGTAATATCCAATATTGGATATTGTTTCTTAAAATGATAGGTCCCCCTTAAGTTTTGTTCTAATAAATTATTTAAAAAATTATTTAAATCTTGTTACCTTCAGTCTTGGAATTACACAATCCCAGCAACATGCAGTGCAATTGTATGAACACTGTTATTAAGGCAATCATAGGGGCCTTTATGAACATGACCAAAAAAGGATTTGGGGTTCATGTACAGCTTTTTATATGAGGGTGGCCGGTCCATTTTTAACCATTTTCATACAACTTTCTCATAAATGCGATTTACTTCCAGCTGGCTTCATAATGACCTGCAAGTGGCTTTGGTAGGAAGTCCTGTTGAACTGACTTACACCTATGATCATTTGGGAGAATCGCCTCAGATACTGAAGGAAATAGCATCAGGAAAACATCCTTTCAGCAAGGTCTGCATCTTTTACTATGTGTTTTTTTTATATGAAGTCATTTTGACTTACAGTGTGATGGGGTAAATGGAGAATAGTAATAATTATAATAATTTAATAATAATAATAATTTCTGTTTTTTTCCCCCAGACATTCTTCCAAGCTAAGAAACCCATTGTGGTGGTTGGCAGCAGTGCCTTACAACGTAAAGATGGTGCAGCAATCCATGCAGCTGTTTCTGCAATTGCACAAAATGCAAGGAGCAGTAGTGGTGTCAGTGAGCATTGGAAGGTCCTGAATATTCTTCAGAGGTGAGTACTCGCTTAAAGGAAAGTTAACACCAAAAAAAGTGTTTTACAATCAATAAAATGTATGTATCTAAATGTAACCTTCCCCAGTGCTTTTAAAATGGATATGTTTGCTTCAGGAAAAACTAGTTTGAGCATATAAACCAGTTATTTCCACCATTATATAGTATAGTCTACTTTCTGCTCTGTAACCTGCTCTGTAACCTGAATTGTTTCTGCTTTGAACGGCTACACCCATGGCTATACACCAGTTTATTTATTTTTAGTTTAGTACTGTCTCTGAAGCAAGAACACCAACGCTGGGCAACACTACATTATATTTTTATTACTTCAAAAAACTTACATTTTTTGGTGTTATGGTTTCATTAAAACTGAGCTTTCAGGGTTTGTGCACAATATGACCTTTCTGTCTTCGCTCATTAACTATGAGAACTGAAAGGGTCTGTTCACACAATATAGTCCTATCCAGATTTAGGTTTGTCTATCTATCTCTGTCACTTACTGCCTTCCAGCTGTAAAAGTGCAACTCCCAGCATGTTTAGAAAACAGAATTTATAGCTAGTGGAACAAGATAAAAAAAACACTACCATTTTTAAATTTAATCAGTGTTTTACTTGTTTTGTTAATGAGGCTTTTGCACCTGTAGGGTTAGACAGAAACTTGTGCCCTGACTATAAAATGCTAATCACTATTAATATGTTAATAATTCCACGATGGGGAGAAGTGACGATTGGGTGAACCAAAGCAAAGTAAATGTCATTTGAAAGACTAATTCATAAGTGTCTGTAAATTGTCTTTCTTTCACTAAAAAATTAAAAGTGGTGGTTGAGTTGGAATTCAGATGGATTTTTGGTTGCGATTACGGAGAAAGTATTTTACACCAGTTTACCACCACTTTTACTCCAAAAATTAACTATCTCCACTTTTGTGCATTCCACCCTGTGTGTTGACTTTTGGACCAGTAAGAACTGTTGCAATGCAGGAAGGCACCTCCATTTAGAGTGGTATCGAAACAGAAGAGTAGGTCAATTCGCTCTTTATATATAGAATATAGTGATGTAATCCTTTAGATGCCTACATATTTCTAGCTAAATCAAATGTTTCTATCTTATTACACAAACCTCTTAATTTATGTGTCTGCAGAGTTGCAAGTCAGGTTGCTGCTCTTGACCTTGGTTACAAGCCTGGAGTGGATGCCATAAGGAAAAATCCTCCAAAGGTTCTCTTTTTACTTGGTGCAGATGCTGGCTGCATAACACGCCAAGATTTGCCTAAAGACTGTTTTATCATCTATCAAGGTAAAGTATATCATACCAATAAGAATATTTAATAAAGCTAATAGACCTATCCACACAGACAAAAAAATTTGTTGACTCCATGTTTATGAGCATAAAAAAAAGTTCACAGGGAGTGAAAACTTTATAGGCACTGTATAACTTCAAGTAAACCAGTCTGCGCGTGTAATTTAATATGTGATATTATCTGTCTATGCACGAGAACTTGAATTTATTGTGTCAATAATAAATATTAAAGGGGAACTCCACACAAACATAACTTAAACATTAAAAAATATCCAGACTTTCCTTGATTTTTAATGGTTTGGAACAGTTCCCTAAGCCTAGCCCCCTGCTGATCTGTCTGACTGCTGTGCTGAGCTGGCTCACTACTGTTAGTTTGTATCAGCAGCAAGCTGTACTCCACCTGCATCCTCCAAACCCCATAATTCAATGCAGACGTGATTTCAATAAGGATAGTCACATCACAGTGCAATGCATTGTGGGTTATGTAGTTCCTGCATGCTGTCTGTAAGCCGTGGAGAAGTTGTTACAATGTGTAACAGTGTTTAGTACCTCCTTCCCTGCATGGATTTCAAGTGATACAGACAGAGAAAATGGTATTTATTCATACTTTTTGAAGAAACTGGTAACGGTAATGGTTATGTTAGAGACTTCTGTGCTATGTGGGCCTTTTCATCAAATATTGGTTTGGAAGCTGGTGTTTCCATTTAAACTCTTCATTTGTCAAATTTTTCCTTTAAATTTAAGGACATCATGGAGACACAGGTGCACCCATGGCAGACATTATTCTCCCAGGTGCAGCATACACAGAGAAGTTTGCAACATATGTCAATACAGAAGGCAGAGCTCAGAGGACATTTTTAGCTGTGACACCACCAGGAATGGCAAGAGAGGACTGGAAAATCATCCGTGCAATCTCTGAGGTACCTATATTCAATATATATAAACTATGCATGTATATAGTGCCAATCCAGTTTACAGCATATAGTAATCCAGGTGTAACTTACCAAAACAAACATTTCTGTGTAGTTGGCAGGTGTCACTTTGCCATATGAAGATCATGATGGTGTAAGGGAAAGGTTGCAAGAAGTATCTCCAAACCTGGTGCGGTATGATGATGTGGAAGAAGCTAATTATTTCAAGCAGGCAACAGAGCTTGCAAAGGTATTATGCACAACATTTTTTTCCTTTCCAGAAATATACTACACATGTAGCAGATGAATATTGATTTTTCTTTCAAATTCCTATTGTAGCTTGTTAACCAGCAGATTCTGGCAGATCCTTTGGTTCCCCCTCAACTAACCATTAAGGATTTCTACATGACAGGTTAGTAACTCACTGTATTTGTAAAACACTTCATTATAGATTTTATACCTCTTGGAATCTGTTCTTGGCAGTACTTTGCTTATTCACCCTTACAATAACTTTTTAAAGGCTCCACATCTTTGCAGTGATGTAAACAGAGTTCCTTTAGTACCCGAGACCTGATTTCTAGAATGAATACTTTTATTTAATAGAAGGCTACACAACTTTATAAAAGCTCTAAAAGGATTTTTGGCTTACAAAAGTTATGAATTTCCAAAGTTATCTAGGGAAAGCCATGGGAGGATAAACAATTCCTGTGTTACACATTTATTGTATAGGTAAAAATACAATGTGTTTTTTAAAATGTAACGAGATACATTCATACCTTACCAAAATGTATATCATTTACTTTTAGAGGCAAATTTATCAAAGGTTGAATTTCGAATTCATATGAGTTTTTAAAAACATCCCAAAACTCGACCAATTTATTTAAAAAAATTGGATTTTTCAAACACGGAAGAATTAAATCGATCCAAAAACTAGAATCAAATTCAAACTGAATTTGATTGAATTTTAAAAACTAAAACTTGATTTGAGTTTTTTCTCCGGAAAAAAAAAACTAGAACGTCAGGAAGGCTGCAAACAACTCAAAATTGATCCCTGGACCTCTCCCATTGATTTAAACGGAAATTCAGCAGGTTTTAGGTGGTTAATAGTTGAATTCAATTTCTTTCAATTCGACACTTGATAAATCTGCCCCTTACAATCAGTCTCTACTGGAGGCAAGTTACTGATGCAACATTTGCACTCTATTTTGCATCACTAACCGGCACAAACAGGGTAAAACCTTAGCCATTCACGGAGTAGAACTTAGTACCTATTGACAACATTGTATGTTCTGATTACTCCCCTAATCCAGCAGCTGGAACTCAAAAATACACATTCTTATTTAAAGCTCAGCCCTGTAAGTGTTGAGATCCACATTAAAGGGGAATTCAACCCCCTGGGTGCTAAACCCTCCCCCCACCCCCCGTATGTATAATCACGAAGGACACCAAAATATATATCAAATGTTAATGTTGTTTTAATGTGGAATCTTCCTTACAGATTCTATGACCAGAGCATCACAAACAATGGCCAAGTGTGTGAAAGCTGTGACAGAAGGAGCACAAGCAGTAGAAGAACCATCTATTTGCTAGAAATTAAGAGATAAATGGAAAGCCAATGTGCTGAGCTTTATACTTCCACCATTAAAAAAATGATCCTATGATGCTGTGCTATAGGCTTTCAATGTATTTAAGCTTGTTCTGAATGCAACTGAAGGTTCCTGTACTAAAAGGCATATTCAAACATTTTTGTGTGTACAAATTACTTGTAAACTTATTAAAATGGTTTATTACCTATTAAGTCTATTTTCTGCTATCCATGTTCATTGCTTGCATCAACTGTCTCCCTGCACTCTCCTGCTTTCTGAAAGTGAGTCACCTGTAGTTTATCATAGCTGCAAAAGGATTCTCCACTGGATATACTACTTGCCAGCACTCCATCATGTTGCTTGTATCCAACATCAGGAAATTACTGTGCAGTTTTGACTTGTCAATATTGTATGTAACTTCTAGGGGCAGTTTTATCAAGGGTGTGAAAGTGAAAATTTAGTTATTTTTGTGTAGGGAATAGGTAGGAACAGGTAGGGAATAGTCCAAATTCGATTCAAATTTGCAAAAAATAAAAATCATGTACCGTCTCTTTAAAAATTCAAATTTGACCATTCACCATCTAAAGATTATAGCGCTCGCACGGATCCTCCAGCAATTTACCTTCTGTTAGGGTGACAAATGCGTTTTATTTTTCTCTCTTTGGGAGCTGGAAATCACACATGTAGAAACAGGCATTATGACTGGCTTTAGCGGAATTCTGCCCATGCAAGGAATAAAGACGAATCATCACTATTGTGAGTTTAAAGGGGCGGTTGTAAATCACAGTAGAGAAGGTTTTATGGGATTACAGACGAGTACTGATTGTTCTGGGGCCATTACGAGAAGATGGTATTCACCCTATATAAATAATTCCCATGGATTTTGGCTCTTTAGCTGGAGGAGGTGGTTTTATTTGGAACAGGTTGTTTTGGCATTTTTCACCCTAGGCTTATACTTGAGTCAACAAGTTTTCCCAGTTTTTGTAGGTAAAATGAGGTACCTCGGCTTATACTCGGGTCAGCTTATTCTCGAGTATGTACGATATTCGATGGAAATTTTTTTTTTTTTTCGGTTGAATTCATATATAGTTACATAGTTAAATTGGGTTGGCAGTATCCTGCATGGAACCTCTAGTTCTGCACAATTTAATATCATCTGCAAAAATAGACACAGTACTTTCAATTCAATTAGAAGTTTTTGCACTTTGAAATACGAGCCTTGATAAATCTGCCCCCTAATCTTGAATCTGACATTTTACTCTGACCAGTAGTTTAGTGTGGCTGATTGGTGGACTGTCTTCCCCCATGTATGGAGACTTCTATCTGAACTGAATTTGATAATCATAGGACCAAGGGTTGATATTGTAGCTTGAGTGCATCCTAAAATAGGTTTGTGTGGCCAGCTCAACATATACATACAACAGCTGCCAAATACAATTAGATAATGAAAATGTGGCTAAGCAATAAGACCCTGCTAAATCTTTTACTGAGTAGTGCTGCACTTTAAGGTGCATATAAAGACTGGATAGCTATAGGCATCTCTTTAAAAACAAGGCTGGCACCCACTTGTTTTAAAATCGTTATTAGTTTGGGGGAACACATTTGGTTTAGGTTAAAATAATGTCTAGGTCAGTTTTGAATCTTTAGATCTAGTATAGCATCTAGGATTACAAATAAATTGATTTACACTTTTGTGTGCTAACTTGCTCCTACAGTAGCAGCCTGTGTTGGGGATGTTTTTGGCAAACTGGGGCACCGAGCTGGGGTCTCAGGTAATTAATTATAATCACTGGGGGAGCTAACAAATTGCTTAAAGTGATTTTACCTTTCCTTGACCTTTAAATATAAGGATATATATATTTACTTCTGCCCAGGGCACTTTTGTTTTTTTATTAGGTCCCACTACTTTTTTTTTTAAGGTTACAATTTTTGTTTGTTGTTGATTTTTGGTTTACTAAGAAGTAAGACACTTGTTAAAAATAAAAGCAGTGCTCAAAAAATAAGCCTGTTCAAAATAATAGTGTGGAAATTAGTGAGGTCATTAAAGACTTTTTAAAATTACTTAACATTATTTATCTTTTACTGTTTTTCCAAAATCTAAGTTGAATGTTGGTGTCTCTGGTGTTAGAGTCTGGCAGTTCAGTAATTCAGGTGCAGACTCTAAACTGATACAATTTTGCTAAATTTAATTTAACAGCAACATTGCTGAAGTATTAGCAACTATTGTATCAATTCTAACAGCTGCCTGTGATGAAACCCAGAGATTCTGCTCAGCAGGGACAAAGATAAGAAATGTATCCATTAAATGTATCAGTTTAGAACAGTGGGGGGGTTGTTGGTACCCACCCTCCCAGAGCTACTTTAGAAGGTGAAAAATTACACTTTAATATAAGAAATACGGTTACAAATAGAAAATAGACAGTAATTGGAAAAAGTCGTTATTTCTGGTGATCTATCTTAAAACAACTAGTTGTTTGACAGTGAACAACCCCTTTAATTCTGTGAAAAAATTGGTGTCGATTACGGACCTTATTTAAGGAAGACAGCAAATGCTGTGCATGCTGGTTATATAGGTCATTCCAGATATTGTTCAGAAGAACAGCTTGCTTTGATTAAAAAAATTCATTGGATAGGGGAAAACCTAAAAAGAAGTGCAGAAAATTATAGGCTGCTCAGCTAAAATGATCTCAAATGCTTTAAAATGACAAGCAAAACCTGAAAACGTGGAAAAAAACTACAATCGAATGGACAGAAGAATAGCCAAAGTGGCAAAGACTCCGCTCCAGGAAGATCAAATAAGGTGTAAAGTTACCTGTGAGTACTGTTACAATTAGAAGATGCCTATGGGAAGCCAAGCTATCAGCAAGAAGCAACTGCAAAGTCCCATTGTTGAAAAAAAGACGGGCTGAAGAGGCTACAGTTTGCCAAAGAACACATTGACTGGCCTAAAGAGAAATGGCACAACATTTTGTGGACTGATGAAAGCAAGGTTGTTCTTTTTTGGGTCTAAGGGCTGCAGACAGATTTTCAGATGACCACTAAACGCTGAATTCAAGCCACAGTACACTGTGAAGACAATGAAGCATGGTGGCACAATCATCGTGATATGGGGATGTTTCTCATACTATGGTGTTGTGCCTATTTTTCTCATAACCGTGATCATGGATCAGTTTCAGTATATTAAAATACTTGAAGAGGTCACGTTGCCTTATGCCAAAGAGGAAATGCCCTTGAAATCAGTGTTTCAACAAGATAACTCCAAACACACCAGTAAATGAGGAACATCTTGGTTCAATCCAACAAGATTGATATTATGGAGTGGCCAGCCCAATCCCTGGACCTTAATCCAATAGAAATCTTGTGGGCTGACTTCAAAAATGTGGTTTCTGAGGCAAAGTCACGAATGCAGAAAAATTGTGGAGTGTAACAGGTGCTGGTGGACTCCGTGCAAGTTCTCAGATGCACTGCTTATAAAACTAAATATTAGTTCAGTGATTCAAAGGAAAGCAAAATCTTGAAAAGTTAGAGTGAATGAGTTTTTAAAGAAGAATGCAGACACTGCTATTTTTTTGGAACAGCCTAATATTCCCCTGTCTCCACTTTCTGTAAAGGAATAACACAAATATGATACATTGTTATATTTTAGATTTTTTAAACTGTATTCACATTTTTTTAACCCACTGCTATTATTCTGAACACAACTATATCACACACAAAAAATAATAAAAACTAATTTACACTACCAGAATTTAAAGGATTTCAAAATGAAAAATATGTTTGCTTTTTTGAGAAATGGATTTCAGTGCAGAATTCTGCTATTAACTGATGCATTCTGAAAACAAACAAAAAACATTTTTTCCTATGACAGTATCCCTTTAAAGGGGAATTCAACCCCTCCAGCACTAACCCCCAGTCCCACGTAGGCCCACCCTCCCCGGCCTACCTCTCGCCTGGGGCGAATGCCCCTAAGTCGCTACTTATACCTCTGTGCAGGGCCGGGGGTTAGCGCGGGAGGGGTTGAATTCTCCTTTAAGTGAAAAATCGCACTGCATTCTAATAGAGTACATGCAGTGTTGCTGCCCCCTCTGGTCTGCCCAGGGTAAATCAACAGAATAACATTTTCCCTAAGGAATGACTGTATTAATTATAAAGCTGCTACAAAATCTAAGACCGTAAATATGCTTTCCTTTAGAAATACCTCTAATGAGATTGAGATTGAAAAAGTAGCAATATATTTAATAATATATCTTAATATATTGACCTGAATTTTTTTTTAAAAAAAGCATATAATGAAAAAAAAAATTAAACATCTGAAGACCAATTGAAAAGTTGCTTAGAATTGGCCATTCTATAAAGTACTAAGTTAACTTAAATGTGAACCACCCCTTTAAGACTATACGTTTCACTGGTGCTGGGACGGATATGAATGATCTCTCTAAAGTCCTGGTATACTGGAGCTATATTCATGATTGTAGCTTTGTGATTTATTGGTCAGCTTTATCAGTGTTCATGCATATTTTAGGTAAAATACAACAAAAGATTTTTTAGGTCACAGCAACACACTCTTGATGCGGTCATGGGAATTTTTTTTTCTGAGGAAGTGGCGAGACGCCACGAAACGCGTCAAGCATGGGGCTTGTTACACTCACGATTGCTGTTTTTTAATATGATCCAATAAATATGAAATTTTAACTTCAAGTATACCGACTGAGTGCTCCGCTGATCATTCCTATTGCAACCTTCTTAAGAATCAGCCTTGACCGGTGGCTTCTACAGCGTGTCAGCACCAATCTGAGTGTTTGCTCCCTTCTTCCTCCTTGTGATTTATTGGTCAGCTTTATCAGTGTTCATGCATATTTTAGGTAAAATACAATAGAACAATGGGACTTAGTGATGTGTGGTTCGGGTTTTTCCCGACACACACCCGCCCTCCATTCCCTTTATAGATGCATGCCATCCTACTGATGACGTCACAAAAGGGGCGAGGTGAGCAGGAGCGCAGCTATAAAGCCAGAAGTCTGCAGTATAAGGTTGCGGGCGGGGAGAGCAGGAGAAAGAACTTGACCTGGACCCGCCCGCCACCTGTAAAGGGTGGTGCTAGGTCTGCCCAAACCTGACTGATCAGCTGGTATCGGGCCAGCCCGCACAAAACTAATGGGAATGTAACCAGATAACAGCTCCCTAACACAAGATAACAGCTGCCTGGTAGATCTAAGAACAACACTCAATAGTAAAATCCAGGTCGCACTGCGACACATTCATTTACATCGAGTTTGAGAAACAACAGCCTGCCAGAAAGCAGTTCCACCCTAAAGTGCTGGCTCTTTCTGAAAGCACACGGCCAGGCAGAATGACCTGAGATGGCTGCCTACACACCAATATTACAATTAAGAAAAATACACTCAATGGTTCAGGAATTAAATTTTATATTGTAGCGTGAATTATCTGCAGTGTAATTCAGAAATAAAAACGACAGAATATAAATCATGACAGAATCCCTTTAATTAATTATAAATTAAGAAATATAAAAAAAAAAAAAAGCAACTGATGGAACTAGAAACCCACCACCAGGGACTTGACATGCCAACAAGGTTCCTAGCCTTTAAATAATTGTCCTCACAGAATTGAAAATAAATAAATAAATAATACTAACAACAATACTTTTTTCCACATGAATAGCATTCCCAAAATACTTTGTGAACAAGTTTTAGTAGTAACAAAGGCAAGTGGAGGAGAAAATGGCATTGAAAGGTCAGTCCCAAAGGCTTGCAGTCTGGTATATTAGTGGTGCCAGGCAGGCCAGCCATCAGGGGGGCACAGGGGGGAAATTCGTCCCGGGCGCAACACTATCTAAAACGCCGGTGCTCCATTTGCCGGCAGAAAGAAGAGTATGCGGTCCTGTGCCGCTGTGCCTTGCTGCGCTTCCGCCGCCGCCGCCGTCACTTCCGCCGCCGTCACTTCCTGGAAGAGAAGACAGAAGAGAATACTCA